>JAGFBZ010000896.1:267500-295000 GCA_018398805.1 Hirundichthys speculiger
TTAGGGGTTGGGGGTTGGGGGTTAGGGTGGGGTTAGGGTTGGGGTTTTGGGGGGGGGGTTAGGGTTAGGGTTGGGGGGGGGTTAGGGTTAGGGTTGGGTTGTTGGGGGTGGGGGGGGTTGGGGTTGGGGTTAGGGTTAGGGTTAGGGTTAGGGGGGTAGGGTTGGGGTTAGGGGTTTGGTTGGTTGGGGTTGGTGTGTTGGGTTTGGGGTTGGGGTTGGGGTTAGGGTTGTTGGGTTAGGGTTGGTTGTTGGGGGTTTGGGTTAGGGTTAGGGTTATTTGGGTTGGGTTGGGGTTAGGGTTTGGGGTTGGTTTTGGGGTTGGTTTTAGGGTTTTTAGGGTTAGGGTTTGGTTTTTGGGTTGGGTTTAGGTTTAGGTTTTTTTTTGGGTTTTTTTTTTGGGTTTTTGGGTTTTTTGTTTTTTTTTTTGGGGTTTTTTTTTTTGGGGTTGGTTGGTTTGGGGTTTTTGGGTTTTTATTGGGTTTTTTTGTTTTTGGGGTTTTTTTGGGGTTTTTTTTTGGGGTTTTTTGGTTTTGTTGGGTTAGGGTTTTTTTTGAATAAAATTGGGTTGCACTAGCCTACTGTACTGGAAAAAGGACAATGAGGCAGTGGGAGCACAGTCATCTTGATGTAGGGAACCAGGACTCAATCCCGAAGCAAGACTCAGAGGATGGACAGAGGGGAAAAAAAAAAAAAAATTAAAAAAAATTTAAAAAAGGGTAAATTTAGATATATTAAAAAAAGCGGAGGAGGTGCAGCCAGGGGTTAGTAAAAGTTAAGAACATAAATAAGTGCAAATGTAGTAAGTGCTATATAAAAAGGGGGGCAAACATTAGTAAAAGCACAATATATTAGGAAGAATGTTTTATATAAATACATACAATATATAATAAAAACATGGCTGGAGTTCCTCCGCTAAATGTTTAACTAGATGGCGTTAGGGTTAGGGTTGGGGTTAGGGTTAGGGTTGGGTTTTGGGGTTAGGGTTAGGGGGTGGGGGTTGGGTTGGGGTTGGGTTTGGGGGTGGGGTTGGGGTTAGGGTTAGGGGTTGGGGGTTAGGGTTTAGGGTTGGGGGTTGGGTTGGGTTTGGGGTTAGGGTTAGGGTTGGGGTTGGTGTTTGGGGGTTGTAGGGGGTTAGGGTTCGGGTTTTCGGTTGGGTGGAGGGTTGGGGTTAGGGTTTGGGAGGGTTAGGGTTAGGGGTTGGGGTTGGGGTTGGGGGTTGGGGTTGGGGGTTTTAGGGTTTAGGGGTTGGTTAGGGTTTGGGTTGGGGGTTCGGGTTAGGGGTTGGGTTTTTTTGGGGTTGGGTTGGGGGGGGTTAGGGGGGGTTTGGGAGGGTTTTGGGTTGGGGGTTTCGGGTTGGGGTTTGGGTTTGGGGGGGTTGGGGTTTGGGTTTTGGGTTGGGGGGTTGGGGTTTCGGGTTTTCGGGTTTTGGGGTTTCGGGGTTAGGGTTGGGGTTTGGGGTTCAGGGGGGTTTCGGGTTCGGGGTTGGTGTTGGTTTGTTGGGTTGTTGGTTGGGGGGTTTGGGTTAGGGTTGGGTGAGGTTCGGGTTGGGGTTTTGGGGTTGGGGTTTTTGGTTTTGGGGTTTTTGGGTTTGGGTTGGGTTGGGGTTTGGGTTGGGGTTGGGTTGGGGTTGGGTTTTGGGTTTTGGGTTCGGGTTCGGGTTGGGTTTGGTTTTTAGGGTTGGGTTGGGGTTGGGTTGGGGTTGGGTTGGGTTGGGGTTGGGTTAGGGTTAGGGTTGGGGTTCGGGTTGGGGGGTTTCGGGTTGGGTTGGGGTTGGGGTTGGGGTTGGGTTTGGGGTTAGGGTTGGGTTTTGGGTTGGGGGGTTGGGGTTTTTTTGGTTGTTTGGGGTTGGGGTTAGGGTTAGGGTTGGGGTTGGGGTTGGGGTTAGGGTTTTTTTTGAATAAAATTGGGTTGCACTAGCCTACTGTACTGGAAAAAGGACAATGAGGCAGTGGGAGCACAGTCATCTTGATGTAGGGAACCAGGACTCAATCCCGAAGCAAGACTCAGAGGATGGACAGAGGGGAAAAAAAAAAAAAATTAAAAAAAATTTAAAAAAGGGTAAATTTAGATATATTAAAAAAAGCGGAGGAGGTGCAGCCAGGGGTTAGTAAAAGTTAAGAACATAAATAAGTGCAAATGTAGTAAGTGCTATATAAAAAGGGGGGCAAACATTAGTAAAAGCACAATATATTAGGAAGAATGTTTTATATAAATACATACAATATATAATAAAAACATGGCTGGAGTTCCTCCGCTAAATGTTTAACTAGATGGCGTTAGGGTTAGGGTTGGGGTTAGGGTTAGGGTTGGTTTTGGGGTTAGGGTTAGGGTTGGGGTTGGTGTTGGGGTTGGGGTTAGGGTTAGGGTTGGGGTTAGGGTGGGTAGGGTTAGGGTGTGGGTAGGGTTGGGGTTAGGTTAGGGTGGGGTGGGGTTGGGGGTTTGGGGGGTTAGGGTTAGGGTTAGGGTTGGTGGTTTAGGGTGTTAGGGGTGGGGTTTGGGTTGTTGGGGTTGGGGTTAGGGTTTGGTTTGGTGTTTGGGTTCGGGTTTAGGGTTTGTTGGGGGTTGTTGGGTTGGGGGGTTGGGTTTTAGGGTTGGGGTTTGGGTTTAGGGTTAGGGTTGGGTTTAGGGTTTGTGGTTAGGGGTTTTGGGGTTAGGGTTTGAGGGTTTCGGTTGGGGTTTGGGTTGGTGGTTTTGGGTTCGGGGTTGGGGTTCGGGGTTAGGGTTCGGGTTAGGGTTTGGGTTTAGGGTTTGGGTTCGGGTTCGGGTTGGGTTGGTGGGGTTTGGGGTTGGGTTCGGTTCTTTTTGTTAGGTGTTAGGGTTAGGGTTGGGGTTTGGTTTTTGGTTGGGGTTTTGGGTTAGGGTTGGGGTTGGGTTCGTTAGGGTTTTTTTTGAATAAAATTGGGTTTGCACTAGCCTACTGTACTGGAAAAAAGGACAATGAGGCAGTGGGAGCACAGTCATCTTGATGTAGGGAACCAGGACTCAATCCCGAAGCAAGACTCAGAGGATGGACAGAGGGGAAAAAAAAAAAAAATTAAAAAAAAAAAAATTTAAAAAAGGGTAAATTTAGATATATTAAAAAAAGCGGAGGAGGTGCAGCCAGGGGTTAGTAAAAGTTAAGAACATAAATAAGTGCAAATGTAGTAAGTGCTATATAAAAAGGGGGGCAAACATTAGTAAAAGCAAAATATATTAGGAAGAATGTTTTATATAAATACATACAATATATAATAAAAACATGGCTGGAGTTCCTCCGCTAAATGTTTAACTAGATGGCGTTAGGGTTAGGGTTAGGGTTGGGGTTAGGGTTGGAGTTAGGGTTAGGGTTAGGGTTAGGGGTTAGGGGTTAGGGTTAGGGTTAGGGTTGGGGTTAGGGTTGGAGTTAGGGTTAGGGTTGGAGATAGGGTTAGGGTTAGGGTTAGGGGTTAGGGTTAGGGTTAGGGTTAGGGTTAGGGTTAGGGTTGGGGTTAGATCAGATGACATGGTTCTGTTGTTGACTTGTGTCTGGAGCTTTTGTCATGATGGTGTGTCTGGACCGGGGTCTCCCTCTGTTTTGTTTTTTCACAGAAATTACGCACAGCTGACACGGAAGTTAAGATAAAACACCTTTTACTGACTTATTAATGTTTTAAAACCAAAATCACAATATGATACCATGAAAGCAGCCAGTGGCATCAAGGACCACAGCAGGGAACACGGGGGGTTAGGGTTAGGGTTAGGGTTATGATCAGGTTATGATCAGGTTCCTCCTCCTGTCAGTTGTTGCCCTCGTTCTGAGCGCTGGTTTCTGGTGTTGTTCATTTTAACCTAGGACGGAGGTGAGCGTGCTGTTGGGAACAGCTAACCACAGCATTTAAAACTGATGCTTTCACATCTTTGCTCAAGGCTAATTTCTTCTGAACTTTGACATCTTAAATATATACCCCTGCAGTTTTCCTTCTCTGTTTGACTTGATGCATGTTATTTCTGTATTTCAGAGCCTGAAAGGTAAAGACTGAAATCAGACGGAGAGCTTGTTGCCGGCACGTTTGGTCCGAGTGAGTGATGCAGGAAGATGAAATCGGTGTTTTTTGAATTTCTCCACATTTACAGTCTCATTCTGTCCTCTGGGACGGACTTGCTCTTTTACTCACACTGAGATTACCCAACATTGCATCCAGCCAGTATCACTGTTGTTCCATCTGCCAGTTGGTTAAAGATATTTTCTGTTTCTTGCACAAAAAGCAGATGAACCTGTTTCCTAGCAACCACTTTAATAGCCGCGAAACCACCGTTCTCCTGTTCGGCGTGAAATGCTTCTAAACGCGTCACTTTAAAGTTCTTGAGGAAACATGAAAACAGATCTGCGGCCTGTCAGTCCAACGCAAATCCCTCTGAGGTGTGAAAGCGATGCTGCTCAGTAAACATTTACTTTACGTGTGACTGCTGCGAGCGCCACCGCTGCACCGGGAGTTCATATCCTGCAGCGATGAACGCAGCAGAGGAGGGGTGCCGGTGGAAGACAAAGACCAGCACGCAGGAGAGCTGAGGAACGGTCAGAGGACCTGCTGAAGACTCTGATCCCAGTCCACAGAGAGACAGCTGGAAGACCGACCAGGGGAACAGAAAACACTTAATGATGAAATTTTAATTTGCCAAACACTGAGCATTTAATCTTGTGAACTCTTACAGGATGATGCAAGTAAGAGTGTGTAGCAGTGAGGTTTTAAAGTGTCTAAGAGATTATTGTGAGACCTTGATTTCCAGCAGGAAGTGATCAAGATCAGTTTTTATCTGAGTTCAAAATAAAAGGACAGGAGCATGGTGTTCCTCAGTAGTCAGCTGGTCACAGATCAGGTCTAACGGAGGAAGTCTGGTCCCAGATCAGCTCTGCAGGAGGGAGTCTGATCACAGATCAGGTTTGCAGGAGGGAGTCTGGTCACAGATCCGGATTGCAGGAGGGAGTCTGGTCACAGATCCGGTCTGCAGGAGGGAGTCTGATCACAGATCAGGTCTTCAGGAGGGAGTCTGATCACAGATCAGGTTTGCAGGAGGGAGTCTGATCACAGATCAGGTTTGCAGGAGGGAGTCTGGTCACAGATCAGGTCTTCAGGAGGGAGTCTGGTCCCAGATCAGCTCTGCAGGAGGGAGTCTGGTCCCAGATCAGCTCTGCAGGAGGGAGTCTGGTCACAGATCAGGTTTGCAGGACGGAGTCTGGTCACAGATTCGGTCTGCAGGAGGGAGTCTGGTCACAAATCAGGTCTGCAGGAGGGAGTCTGGTCACAGATCAGCTCTGCAGGAGGGAGTCTGGTCACAGATCTGGTCTGCAGGAGGGAGTCTGATCACAGATCAGGTCTTCAGGAGGGAGTCTGATCACAGATCAGCTCTGCAGGAGGGAGTCTGGTCACAGATCAGGTCTTCAGGAGGGAGTCTGGTCCCAGATCAGCTCTGCAGGAGGGAGTCTGGTCACAGATCAGGTCTGCAGGAGGGAGTCTGATCACAGATCAGGTTTGCAGGAGGGAGTCTGGTCACAGATCAGGTCTGCAGGAGGGAGTCTGATCACAGATCAGGTCTTCAGGAGGGAGTCTGGTCCCAGATCAGCTCTGCAGGAGGGAGTCTGGTCACAGATCAGGTCTTCAGGAGGGAGTCTGGTCCCAGATCAGCTCTGCAGGAGGGAGTCTGGTCACAGATCAGGTCTGCAGGAGGGAGTCTGGTCACAGATCCGGTCTGCAGGAGGGAGTCTGATCACAGATCAGGTTTGCAGGAGGGAGTCTGGTCACAGATCAGGTCTTCAGGAGGGAGTCTGATCACAGATCAGGTTTGCAGGAGGGAGTCTGGTCACAGATCAGGTCTTCAGGAGGGAGTCTGGTCCCAGATCAGCTCTGCAGGAGGGAGTCTGGTCACAGATCAGGTCTGCAGGAGGGAGTCTGATCACAGATCAGGTTTGCAGGAGGGAGTCTGGTCACAGATCAGGTCTTCAGGAGGGAGTCTGGTCACAGATCAGATCTCTGCAGGAGGGAGTCTGGTCCAAGATCAGGTCTTCAGGAGGGAGTCTGGTCCCAGATCAGCTCTGCAGGAGGGAGTCTGGTCACAGATCAGGTCTGCAGGAGGGAGTCTGGTCACAGATCCGGTCTGCAGGAGGGAGTCTGATCACAGATCAGGTTTGCAGGAGGGAGTCTGATCACAGATCAGGTTTGCAGGAGGGAGTCTGGTCACAGATCAGCTCTGCAGGAGGGAGTCTGGTCACAGATCAGCTCTGCAGGAGGGAGTCTGGTCACACAGATCAGGTTTGCAGGAGGGAGTCTGGTCCCAGATCAGCTCTGCAGGAGGGAGTCTGATCACAGATCAGCTTTGCAGGAGGAAGTCTGGTCACAGATCAGCTCTGCAGGAGGGAGTCTGGTCCCAGATCAGGTCTTCAGGAGGGAGTCTGGTCCCAGATCAGCTCTGCAGGAGGGAGTCTGATCACAGATCAGCTCTGCAGGAGGGAGTCTGGTCCCAGATCAGGTCTTCAGGAGGGAGTCTGATCACAGATCAGTTTGCAGGACGGAGTCTGGTCACAGATCAGGTCTGCAGGAGGGAGTCTGGTCACAGATCAGGTCTGCAGGAGGGAGTCTGGTCACAGATCAGGTCTGCAGGAGGGAGTCTGGTCACAGATCAGGTCTGCAGGAGGGAGTCTGGTCCCAGATCAGGACTGCAGGAGGGAGTCTGGTCACAGATCCGGTCTGCAGGAGGGATTCTGGTACCAGATCAGGTTTGCAGAAGGGAGTCTGGTCACAGATCAGCTCTGCAGGAGGGAGTCTGGTCACAGATCAGCTCTGCAGGAGGGAGTCTGGTCACAGATCAGGTCTGCAGGAGGGAGTCTGGTCCCAGATCAGGTCTTCAGGAGGGAGTCTGGTCCCAGATCAGCTCTGCAGGAGGGAGTCTGGTCACAGATCAGGTCTTCAGGAGGGAGTCTGGTCCCAGATCAGGTCTGCAGGAGGGAGTCTGGTCACAGATCAGGTCTGCAGGAGGGAGTCTGGTCCCAGATCAGGTCTTCAGGAGGGAGTCTGGTCCCAGATCAGCTCTGCAGGAGGGAGTCTGGTCACAGATCAGGTCTTCAGGAGGGAGTCTGGTCCCAGATCAGGTCTGCAGGAGGGAGTCTGGTCACAGATCAGGTCTGAAGGAGGAGGTCTGGTTACAGATCAGGTCTGCAGGAGGGATTCTGGTACAAGATCAGCTCTGCAGGAGGGAGTCTGGTCACAGATCAGGTCTGCAGGAGGGAGTCTGATCACAGATCAGGTTTGCAGGAGGGAGTCTGGTCACAGATCAGGTCTTCAGGAGGGAGTCTGGTCCCAGATCAGCTCTGCAGGAGGGAGTCTGGTCACAGATCAGGTCTTCAGGAGGGAGTCTGGTCCCAGATCAGCTCTGCAGGAGGGAGTCTGGTCACAGATCAGGTCTGCAGGAGGGAGTCTGGTCACAGATCCGGTCTGCAGGAGGGAGTCTGATCACAGATCAGGTTTGCAGGAGGGAGTCTGATCACAGATCAGGTTTGCAGGAGGGAGTCTGGTCACAGATCAGCTCTGCAGGAGGGAGTCTGGTCCCAGATCAGCTCTGCAGGAGGGAGTCTGGTCACAGATCAGGTTTGCAGGACGGAGTCTGGTCCCAGATCAGCTCTGCAGGAGGGAGTCTGATCACAGATCAGCTTTGCAGGAGGAAGTCTGGTCACAGATCAGCTCTGCAGGAGGGAGTCTGGTCCCAGATCAGGTCTTCAGGAGGGAGTCTGGTCCCAGATCAGCTCTGCAGGAGGGAGTCTGATCACAGATCAGCTCTGCAGGAGGGAGTCTGGTCCCAGATCAGGTCTTCAGGAGGGAGTCTGATCACAGATCAGTTTGCAGGACGGAGTCTGGTCACAGATCAGGTCTGCAGGAGGGAGTCTGGTCACAGATCCGGTCTGCAGGAGGGAGTCTGGTCACAAATCAGGTCTGCAGGAGGGAGTCTGGTCACAGATCAGGTCTGCAGGAGGGAGTCTGGTCCCAGATCAGGACTGCAGGAGGGAGTCTGGTCACAGATCCGGTCTGCAGGAGGGATTCTGGTACCAGATCAGGTTTGCAGAAGGGAGTCTGGTCACAGATCAGCTCTGCAGGAGGAGTCCAGATCAGCTCTGCAGGAGGGAGTCTGGTCACAGATCAGGTCTGCAGGAGGGAGTCTGGTCCCAGATCAGGTCTTCAGGAGGGAGTCTGGTCCCAGATCAGCTCTGCAGGAGGGAGTCTGGTCACAGATCAGGTCTTCAGGAGGGAGTCTGGTCCCAGATCAGGTCTGCAGGAGGGAGTCTGGTCACAGATCAGGTCTGCAGGAGGGAGTCTGGTCCCAGATCAGGTCTTCAGGAGGGAGTCTGGTCCCAGATCAGCTCTGAGTCTGGAGGAGGGAGTCTGGTCCCAGATCAGGTCTGCAGGAGGGAGTCTGGTCACAGATCAGGTCTGAAGGAGGAGGTCTGGTTACAGATCAGGTCTGCAGGAGGGATTCTGGTACAAGATTAGCTCCACAGGAGGGAGTCTGGTCACAGATCAGGTCTGAAGAAGGGAGTCTGGTTCCAGATCAGGTCTGCAGGAGGGATTCTGGTCCCAGATCAGCTCTGCAGGAGGGAGTCTGGTCACAGATCAGGTCTGCAGGAGGGAGTCTGATCCCAGACCAGGTCTACAGGAGGAAGTCTGGTCCCAGATCAGGTCTGCCGGAGGGATTCTGGTACCAGATCAGGTCTGCAGGAGGGAGTCTGGTCCCAGATCAGGTCTGAAGAAGGGAGTCTGGTCCCAGATCAGGTCTGCAGGAGGGAGTCTGGTCCCAGATCAGTCAGGACTGAAGTTTGGTGATCTGCTGCTCACTGAACTTTATCTTTCTTGAAGAAGAGCTTGAACACTGTGGACAGATCCATCATAGTCCTGAACCTGACCGTGTCCACAGGTGTAATCAGAGGACGCTCCACCTGGACGTTTACCCTTTTAATGAAGCGACTTGGTCGCTTCATTAAACGGAGACGGCACTGATGGAGGTTTCTCTGAGCACAGAGACAATCAAGTGTGCAGCAGAGTTTTGTACATACAAAGAAGAGTGTTTTACTTTTTTCTTTTCTTTTTTCTGAATCCAAAGCCATTTTTGCTTCCCCTCTCGACTGTTTGGTTGGGCAAAAATCACGGTGTTGAATATCTGAATGAAAACAGTCCAGTTTTTTTTCCTTCTTTTTTTCTGATCTCAGGTCTCAATACAATTTGAAAAGCGAACCACTCAACAGCACTGGAGACTCCAAGATGGACACTCAGTAAGTTTAGAGACAAATATTCGTACCTGGTGCAATCCGAGAAGGAAATTCATTTTTCATGACATTCCTACAACGCCCCCCCCCCCCCCCCCCCCCCCCATTCTGATTTCAGAGTTTGCAGTCATCCTCTGCCCGTCTCCTGTCTGTCTGCAATATCATCTCACTTTTATCATAATATTTTAACATAATATAGCACCGGTTACAGTACTGGTTACAGCACTGGTTACAACACTAATTACAGTACATGTTACAGCAGTGGTTATAACACTGGTTACAGTACTGCTTACAACACTGGTTACAACACTAGTTACAGTACTGGTTACAGTACTGGCTACAACACTAGTTACAGTACATGTTACAGCACTGGTTACAACACTAGTTACAGCACTGGTAACAGTAACACTGGTTACAGTACTGCTTACAACACTGGTTACAACACTAGTTACAGTACATGTTACAGCACTGCTTACAACACTAGTTACAGTACTGGTTACAGTACTGGCTACAACACTAGTTACAGTACATGTTACAGCACTGGTTACAACACTAGTTACAGTACATGTTACAGCACTGGTTACAACACTAGTTACAGTACTGGTTACAGCACTGCTTACAACACTAGTTACAGTACTGGTTACAGCACTGGTTACAACACTAGTTACAGTACATGTTACAGCACTGGTAACAGTAACACTGGTTACAGTACTGGTTCCAGTACTGCTTACAACACTGGTTACAACACTAGTTACAGTACATGTTACAGCACTGGTTACAACACTAGTTACAGTACATGTTACAGCAGTGGTTATAACACTAGTTACAGTACTGCTTACAACACTGGTTACAACACTAGTTACAGTACATGTTACAGCAGTGGTTATAACACTGGTTACAGTACTGCTTACAACACTGGTTACAACACTAGTTACAGTACTGGTTACAGTACTGGCTACAACACTGGTAGCAGTACTGGTTACAGTACTGGCTACAACACTGGTAGCAGTACTAGTTACAGTACTGGTTACAGCTGACATTTGTCTTTTCTGGATGAACAATCCTTTTTGTCTTCAGCAGATTTCCAGCAGCTCAGTCACCAACATTGATTCATGTCCTTCGTTTAGCTTCGGTTCATTTCTCATTTTGTTGCAGTGTATTTTCTCTTCTAAAGGCACATCTTTTAAAGGCTTTGATCTTTGACATCTCTCTATTGTGAGATGATTTTTTATTATTTGGATTCAAGGATTATGTTTCTGCTGATCTGGGTTGTTCTTGTGTTGTCTATATCTTTGTTTAGTTCAGTTTAATCTCCCTCTTAGAGCCGCTTGTATATCACATATAACGACGGAGTGAAGTTTATCTTTTAGTTTTTAAGCTCAGTTTAGTAATGCTGTGGAATTTGATGACAACACAACAATATAATAAAGCATGAAATATTGATGTCATCAACAAATAGACTTCACTAAAGCAAGTATAAGCCTGAGTACCTGTGCATGAGTGTGTGAGATGACCTCCACCAGACAGTCTGGAGGACCAGGATCTAAAATGACCTCTGCTGTCAGTCCATGAGGCCTGAGCTCCAGCTCCCGTGGTTCATGTGATGCCTCACATTGATCTCTGCTCCACGGCGTCCATCATCACCAGAGACGGTTGCTGCAGTCAAACTGAAGCCTCCCAGCAGCCCACCCTGAAGAAATGTGATTCAGACATCCATCTTCCAGGCTGGATGGAGCAGAGGAACATGACGAGGCAGAGAGAGCTGGTGCTGTTGCCCGCCGAGCAAAATACAACAATTCTGAGACTGAATATCTCTTCTTATATTTAAATATATAGATAATTATTTCTCTGCAGGCGAGAGCTGATGCAGAACTGATGGATGTTGTTTGTTTGCTTGATAGCAGGTTCACACAGTAAACTCCTGATCTTTCATTTAACTTGGTGCAAAGTCGATGCATCGGCAAAGAATGAGCCCATTAAATTCGATTATGAACACAGATTAATTTTGCTATTCATTTGAAAGGAAAGTTGCCCTCTCTGAGATCTCTCGCTTTTGAGTTTCCAAAAGCCAAAGCATTGGAGAGAATGTGCTGAAGACAGATCTGGTGCTGTAAAGCTGAGCCGACTCTCCAAACCCTCCTCGTGCTGGAAAATCAGGGGAAGTACTGGAACTGGACCCTCTATGACCCTTATCTGTGATATGCTGCCCCTTGTGGTCAGTGGCTTGAAAGAACGAAACGTTCCTCTGGTTAAAGCTCATGGCAGGCCGCTAACATCTACGGTCCAGCTCTAAAACAGAAACGTCATGACAGATCAGTGTGTAGGACGACACATGAAGGCAGTGAAACAAACAAACAAACATGAATCCTGGTAGCTGTGTGGAGCCCAGTCTCTGCTCAGTTAGACTGAGGAATGTGAGGCCCTGGTCAGTTAGTCAGTCACACGGTGCATTCATACGTGTACGTGAAAGTGACTGAGAAAGAGTGCACGTGTGCATAAGTGCACGTGTGCTATCATGACGGGACGGTAAATCCAGTGAGGTGCATCACTAAAGTCATCAAAGTCACGGCTTTATCACAACAGCATGTTCAGCAGTGGTTATAAACATGGATGAAGTTAGCTCCTCGTATTTGAATCCCTGTTTCTGTTCAGAAGTGTCTGATCACAGTCAGCTTCAGGCAAATACAATCTATATAACAACACTGAACATATTATTGATTGAAAAAAAAATGAAGCAAAAAAGATAATAAATAAAATCAAGTGAGCAATAGTGCGTGACCCCCTGATTGAGCAGCTCGTAGGTCCACCTTCATCAGCAGCAGCAGGACTTCATCAGTCTGTCACACGGTTTGGAGCAGTTTTAGGTTTAATCTTTTCTTTACAGCGTTGCCCTAGTTCATTCATGTTTATGGAGATGTACTCACTCACAGCTGTCACAAAACCCCCAAAACAAGTCTTCAGCTGGACTCAGGTCTGGACTTGGACCAAACAAGTCTTCAGTTGTCCAGTTGTGTCCTCTCCCTGGAACATTAACAGCTGTCTCGATGTGCTGCATCGTCTTTCTTGTTTGAAATGGTTTCATCACCATTTCCAGATTGATGTGAAGGAAAAAGCTTCTCTAACTTCTCTCTGGCTTATGTTGCATTTTCCAACTACTATGACCCACCATGATCATATCATTATTATTTTCTGTTTTTACACAAAAATCATAAGATTAAAGGAGGGGCACCGTCCTGGTGGAGTTTACTGACCAGTCGTCATCGTGTTTGTGAGGGTGATTTTATCAACTCCAGGAGGAGTGTGATCTTCTACTTTACCTGAGGAAAGTCTTTTTGTCTTGCCTGTTGGAGGACATTGATTTTCTCTGTCCTCAGAGCTTCTCCATGCTGAGTCTTGCTTTATGCAGGCTGCTCTACGGGAGCGGTGGCCCTTTGGTTTGGATTTGCATCCGTCCAGTCCAGGCTGTGTACGTAGGCAGTGTGGCTGTGGGGGCTGGTCTTCTCTTTGCTCTGATTTTACGTGTTAATATCAGCTGGTGTCATAAATCCTCTTTATATTAAACACCCAGAGGCAGTGCAGGGCTTATGTCCATGACTTATCTTTCCTTGTTGGATTCTCACGTCTTTTATAGCTCCCCTTTGCCATTTTCTAGGTGATTTCAATAAAGTTGGCTGTTCTTTTATGTCATTTATAGTGCAGTTTATACAGTCAGTAAATCCTCCCACTGTATTTTCACAGCTGAGTATTATTATAAGTTAGTATCTGGCAGGTCTGCTATAATATATAAGCTGTCCACCCAGAATGAGCGTGACATCTACACCAATGAAATCAGGATGTCGTTTGGACTCAATAAGAGTGGATGGGTGGTATCTAGGAGAGATCAGAATTGATCACAACTATGCCCAACCAGTTATCAGAAGAACAGGTCCTAAACACCAGATCTGTAGAGGTCGACCAGACTGGACAGGAGCCCAGATGGAGGCTGTGGAGAGAAGACCCTGAACCAGAGCAGGACATCACAGCAGGGTGGAAGATGATGGCAGGTAAAGAGACATGGAACAACCAGGTAGCAGGAATAATACACAGGAACATCTGGACCAGGATGGACTGGAGGCCCCAGGGTCAAGAAATTTGATTCTGATTCTGATTCTGATTCTGAGACACCTCCAAAGGAGACTGAGAACGAGCAGGTCAAGATCCTGCAGGACTTCCAGCCTGACATAGTGGTGGTGGATGAACATCAGAGGACAGCAGTGGTGGTGGATGTGGATATCCCAATAGATGACAACATCAGGAAGAAGAAACATGAAAAGCTTTAGAAATAGGACTGAAGGAAGAGCTGGAGAAGATGTGGAGTGTGAAGGCAGCAGTGGTGCCAGTAGTGATGGAGGCACTGGGAGCTGAAACCCCCAAACTGGACTGGAGGCTCCAGCAGATACCAGGAACAACGTGCCTGCAGTAGAGGACCTGACCTTGGTGGATACACAACTCCACAGTTTATGGTGTTTTAAACATAAAGATATTGTTTTAACCCACCTGACAAAGAGCTCCTTGAAAATGTCAGAATAAGATTGTTGCCTTCAGAAACAAAGATGAAAATACAAAGTCCTAAAATGAGACGTTTTACTGACATCTGTAGACAAACTCTGAAGATCTGGTGGTTCAGTTCACATTAGAGCAAACACATCACGACTGAACTTAACAACCCCAAACAACAATATGTTTGAACGACATGGAAAGTGAAATTTTTAAAAGACATTTCTATTTTGAATGTGTTTTCTCATCAGTTTGTTATATTTGTTAACATTCATTATTTTTGTTTCAGGCCTGTAGCAATGCTGCCATTTTTCTTCAGAACGCTTCAACGGTGCTCAAACATTGAGGATAAGAGTTTAGTTGCTGTTGTGTCACATCCTTCTTCCAGATGAGCTTCACAGTAGCACAGAAGAACAGTTTTTATCTCAGAAGAGGCATTTTTAGTCACTTTTACGAAGCTGTCCAAGGTTTACTCTAGTCTGGACTCTTCCTCTGTCGTGTCTTCTCGTCTTCTCCTGCATTGTTACTTCTTCGTTCAGCTTCCTCAGCCATGTCTTTGTTGTGTCTTTGGTTTTGTATTATCTCATTGACAGAAGAACCAGATGAGATGGACCGAGTGAACCAGATGAGGTGGACCAAGAAGAAGACACAGATGAGGTGGACCAAGACGGGCCAGATGAGCTGGACCAACAGGAACCAGATGAGGTAGACAAAGGGGAAAGGGCCAGATGAGGTGGACCAAGGAGAAGCAGATGAGGTGGACCAAGAAGAAGCAGATGAGGTGGACCAAGTGAACCAGATGAGGTGGTCCAAGAGGAAGACACAGATGAGGTGGACCAAGAAGAAGACACAGATGAGGAGGACCAAGCAGAACCAGATGAGGTGGACCTGTTGGGTCCCCACCTGCCGACCTGCAGTCTCAACCTCGGCAGGAGGACACGCCCAGCACCTCTCAGCACGTTGCCAGGGAGCTGCGCGCTCGGCGACGGGAGCAGGCTGGGTGCGCTCCACCTCACAGCTGACTGTCATCAGCTCATCACTCACCTGCAGTTTATTGGCTCATCTGGTAGGGGATAAATACACCTTCTCTCCTGACTTCTGTGCGAGTTCATGCCGTTACCAGCCACTTGTGTAGTGTGTTCTGTAGGTTCTCGTCGCGCTCCTGTGTGGATCGTTTTTTCTTGTGGATTTACTCCTTGTGGAAATACCTCCTTGTGGATTTACCTCTTGTGTGGATTTACCGTTTTTTGTGGATTACTTTCCTGATGGATTTATTTTGTCTGGTGAGTTACTCATCGAACTTTGTGAGTATACTTCCAGTGACTTCTATTCGGAGCCTGAGGGTGCCGCCTGAGGATTATTTCCCCTGAGTCTTCACTCGTGGAACTCTCCGGCGAGTCCCGGTTGCCAGAGACTTCCCCCTGGGGGTGGCAAGAGAGGACTTCCGTTTATCCCCCCAGTACTGGATTGCTTCTGGTTCTTGCCTCATTGAGGGAAATCTTCTGAATAAACTCTACCTTTGTGCTCGAACTGTCAGTTGTTCGTGTCGTGCTTTTGGGGTCCACCACAAACCCTAACAGGACCAAGAAGAGCCAGATGAGGTGGACCAAGAAGAACCAGATGAGGTGGACCAAGTGAACCAGATGAGGTGGACCAAGAGGAAGACACAGATGAGGTGGACCAAGGAGAAGCAGATGAGGTGGACCGAGAAGAACCAGATGAGGTGGACCAAGAAGAAGACACAGATGAGGTGGACCAGGGAGAAGCAGATAAGGTGGACCGAGAAGAACCAGATGAGGTGGACCAAGAAGAAGACACAGATGAGGTGGACCAAGACGAGCCAGATAAGCTGGACCAACAGGAACCAGATGAGGTGGACCAAGTGAACCAGATGAGGTGGACCAAGAGGAAGACACAGATGAGGTGGACCAAGAAGAAGACACAGATGAGGAGGACCAAGAAGAGCCAGATGAGGTGGACCAAGAGGAACCAGATAAGGTGGACCAAGAACAAGACTCAAGAAGTGTGCCATCATCCTGTAGTGGTCAAAACCAATATTTAGGGTTTGTAGATTTTTAATCCGCAAAAATAAATCTACTGACATGTGTTCCAGGAAATAAATCCTGACTTTTAATCTTTGAATGAAGCAATTCATGTAAGGAGAGTGGGGGGTGTGGACTGACACCAGATGTGGAGTGACACCAGATGTGGACTGACACCAGATGTGTCTGCCCCAGGCTGTAGTGACTGGAGATTTCTGCAGGACTTCCAACAGCACATCAAAGAGAAATAATTCAGGATCTGACTGTCTTCACCAACCAGTGCATGGTGCAGGAGTCAGACTAGAGCTTGAACACACCAGAGGAGATCTAGATCAGTGTACATGGCATGCCTTGAGTCTCCAAGAATTAAAATGTCCTCAGTGGAGGACAAAAGTCCCAATTATAGTGGACTCAATCATGCAAGGTTGCTTTTAAAAGATCAGATCTATGCTGAAAGTGGTCAATGATCTGGATGTGACAGAAGATTAGAAGAAAATGAATCTGCTTTGGAATGTAGGACTACTGCTAAAGAGAGTGGTTTAAGGTTGTCTGAGTCCACACAGGTCTCAAAAGTATGCATCGATGAACACATGGTTCTCTTCACTGACTGGTGTCCAGTTCATCAGTGTGTTCCTGGCAGACAAGTCCAACAGGATTAAAGCTATTTGTCCTTTCAGCTCCAAGTGACCTTGTGTTGGACTTTAAGACGTACCAGAGAAGGAACACTGACAACCAGCAAAGGGTGCAAATGCAGCCATGTGTTTGACTGAGACAGTTCCTAGAGGAACGTCTGTTGTACTTCATACTGTATTTTACCACCATCAAGCTTCTGGAGATTCTTCTGAAAACAGCCCCGCCTGCAACGGGAACAACTCAGAAGAATCAAATTCCAAAAGAGCACCACTTCACTGCTGACAAAGACCTCATGAACTTTGCCTCACCAAATGGATGTCATCATGGTTTCAGCCGTCCATGGGATTGAGCCTGCTCCAGATGGTTCATAATAGAAAACAAGCAAGTTCAAGTCCTAGGGCCTGCAGTGGCTGCAGAAGAAAATGTTGAGAAATTGTTTGCTAGTTGAACTTAATCACAAGTAACCTTAAATGTTGTTGGAAACAAAGCACATTGTTTTAGGAAGAGATGTTATCTCAAGATTCTAAATCGCCCATAGGGTGTGAGTGGTTGTTTGTCTGCATGTGGCCCTGTGATGGACTGGCGACCTGTCAAGGGTGTACCCCTGCCTTTCGCCCGTAGGCGAAAGGGATAGGCTCCAGCAGATCCCCGTGACCCTTCGGAGGATGAAACAGGTATAGATGATGGATGGATGGATGTTATCTCAAGAGTGTTCGGGAAAAGCGAGATGTCCATCCAAGTACTTGTTGGACAGCACGTACGCCAGTGTGTCTGGCCAGAAAAGATGTGGCAGTGTCAAAGTTCTGTAATATGTTTTTTTCACGAGGGTATATATTTGGTTGAGCCCAAATAAAGGGGTCTTCGCATTTCCAAAGCTTGTCGAGTCTTTTCGAACCGCAACGTAATTGGCGAGCCAGCCAGGAGGGAGAGAAGAGGGATTCGTGTGTGGTACCTTTTCTGCTCTGCGGAAAACTGCAAGAAAAGCCGGCTCTTTAAAAACAGGTAGGAGATTTCTTGCCAAAACTTACAGTCTTGCACAGCATGGGATGGCCCCATCCTCTCTCTCTCTCTCTCTAGGGAAATTAATTGTAAATGTATATATTTAAGCTGGAAAATGCGAGGAACACAGCAACCAGTGGACCATGCTTCACTTTCCTGAGGTGGCAGTTACCAACTCAGTCTTTACCATCTTCCATTTATCTCAGAAAAGCTCCAGGACTTCTTTCCCTCTGGGTCTCAGGAGGTTACAGATCTCCTGCCTCCTCTCTAGTTCTCAACTGTCCCCATACCAGCTAGTTTAAGATATGAGATGTGTGGTGTTTGTTGGTGAATGTCAGACGGTGCGTGTTAAGCCAGAGGTGTCGTCATTAACACATCCTGACATGAAGTCACGCCGTCTGCAGTCATTTGATATTTCAGAGATGCTCCACATTGTTCATGTGCGCTGGATGAGCGAACGGCTGTGAAATGAAGTTGTTCATCATGAAGAACCGCGATGAATGCGGACTTTAAAAGTCCTCCAAGTGTGAGTCTGAACTCCGAAACATGACGGGCTCCGAGACAAAGGGACTCTCCGCTTATCTCTGCAGGCGTCTTTGTTTCCCGCTGAAGGTTTCTCTGTGACAAAGTTAAACGGATTCCAAGAGGGGAGATAAGAGCCTTTTGTGAGAGCGGCCCCTGGTTCTGACATCTGTCAGAGTGGCTGCAGATTAAAACAAAAGGAGCCAAACCACTGAAACACAGTGAGGATTCATCAGCGCCGCTCGCTGCCTCTTCCTCCAAAACTGCTCCTTTTTTTAAAAATTATTTTACAGGAAGCATCCGTCTCCAGCCCCGCACGCCCACGCTGCTCCCAAGGTTAACATCTGAGGTAAATATGCACACCTTGATGTCAGGAGCAAGAAGGAAGACGTTCATCAGCGTGATGCTCGAACGCAGAGCAACAAAGGGATTTGGGGAGTTAATCTGTATTCAAGGCTGTGCTGGGAAAATGGACCGTTTTAAGCCTTTTGTTTGGAGTCTGTGGTTTTCTGGTGATTTTAATTAGCCCGACTTTTCAAAAGGAAATGTGCTTCTTAGAGGCCAGTTGAGCATGAATCACATCCAAAGCAGGACGGAGAGACGCCGAACGGAGGAGCGGCTTTTTGAAGCTGCCGGATCCCTCCGCCTGCGTCCGTCTGCATCTCGCCCGGTGTGTCTACGCAACGTCTCCGAGAGCCGTTCATTTTTGCACCTTGTGACATCTCATGCGGTAAATCAGAGGATGTGTATTTTAGTGTTTGTGACTGTGTGCATGAATTATTTCTGCAGAAGTGTGTTTGATTCGATTTGACTGAGCACCAGAACAATCCGCAGCTGAAGGATCCTGTCAGGCTCAGATAAGCTGTGAAAAAAAGGAAATATAATAAGTGAGGGAGGAGAATACCTGCAGAGAGGAGGAGGAGGAGAGGAGGAGAAATAATAAAGACACACGCGAGCAAAGGGCACCACTTAGAGTGGAGGAATGTGGATGGAGGTTTTAATGGAGGTTAATAGATGTGGAGAGACAAATAAAGCTAAAGCGGCCCTGCAGGGGTGGCTGGGAATATCATACAGCTCTGATCTTAAAGTACAGAACTGACAAAAACTGATGGTAAACATTTGTCAACAAGTAAAAGAACAAGCTGAAATAAACAGCAACAGCTCCACATCATAAGGACTTTTAAAACTCTGGGCCACTAAAGTCCATCGTCTGATTTCTGAACGAGCTTCATCTTGTTCAGTCATGAATGTAATATTAAAACTGCATTCTGAGGCCTAAATTGCTGTGTCATGAGTCCATGACTTCTGGACTCGATTCCTGTCTGTCGAAGGCCATAGTTTATCGTTCTGGCTCCATCAAGTCGCTAAGTTTTGACACGTAGGCGTCTAGACAGTGTATCTCAAGGTCTCCATGTTTTCACTGATGCTTAAGATGACTATTCGCCGTTTGCCATTTGTCATTCTGAACCATCCTGCATTCTGTGATGTGAGTTAATGACTTCTCTGAATTGTATACAACTTGGAGAATAAATCCGCTTTGCTCCTCAGTCGTAGTCCAGCGTATTGTTTAACAGCCGATTGACTGACTCACCAGAGCACAATTAGAGTATATGCTTATGAGCGAGATGTACCCAAAATTTACATCATGTGTGTGTGTCACTGCGATTCAAATCCTCTCATCTTTACTGGCAACATCAGAAAACTGAGACGCCAAGCAAAAGTTCAAGAGCTGCACGAAGAAATCAACGACAAAACAGAAAAAACGAGAAAAAAGTGCCTGAAGTCCTCAGCCAGTCAGGACCAGTTATTGTAGGACAGCAGGAAGGAGGAGACAGCAGTGATGGGAGGAGTCAGAGGTGCAGGGTTGTACCTCACAGAAGATCCATGAGCCTATGCAGCTTTGCCTGAAGCCCTTTGCTCTGGTCGATCTCAGTGGTTGTGCCCTAAAAACAAGTCACATCTACCACCAGAGCTCTCTCCTCCTGCATATCTTTAATCTGACGGACAGTATTGGATGGACGTATGAGCAGTCAGAGACAGAAGCACCTGATGCAGGACACAGGAAGCTGCTGGTCCAGCCTAATGTCAGTCATCCTGCAGGGCCTCCTGGACCTCACGTCTACTGTCCTTGTGTCTGCTCTGTCAGAGACAGAAACTCATGCAAACCTTTATTTGTCCTTCCTGTCGTTGTGAATTTGTTGCAAAAGTGCATCTTTCTTTTCCTGCACACACACACTCAGACGCACAAACGCACTCATAGCTGTCAAATGTCAGCGTTTAGAGCGCGGTGGTGTGAGGAGGCTTCACGGAGGGAGATGATTGCTCGTGTTATCGCTGTTGAAACAGACAAATCAATCCCGCCTCGACAGCCGCACAATTAGCCGCTTTATTAGGCTGCTTGTAGAGCCGCTCGTCTGGAGGAGGGGGAGTCAAGTACCCGCAAATAAATGTTCCAGCCGAGAGGACGGCAGCAGCCAGCAGCCCGACGAGTGTGCGCTGGGTGTGGAGCGCGTGGAGGGGGGCGAAGACTGATTGGACTGATTAAAGCTGATTTGCAGAGAGAATCAGAGCTCACTTGTTGTAATGACTGCTGCTTCTCCTCCTCTTGTCTCCAGTGGACACATGCTAAAGCTGTTTGACCACGTAGTTTTTACTCCAACTACGGTTTTGATTGAACAGGAATGTTGGTGGAGGTCTGGAAAGCCACTAACTGCAGGTTGCACGTGTATGTTCATTAGTCATAACGATGCCTGACCCCATCAGAGGAGATATTTTGTGACTGAAAAGAGAAGAATTCCTGGATATAAATCAAGACGATGAGTGACTCGTTTTGTTCATTTCACTTTATTCATTTAGAGCCACTTCACAACAAATATCATCTCAAGGCATTTGACACTGGAAGTTGGGATGGAGTCCCATTAAATGATGTTCAAATCACCCCAATAATACTGCAGTTATATTCTAATGAAATCCAGTTTATCATAACCCATTCATGATCCAGCTCTGTCTAACTCAGATTCATATAGGGCCCATTCATCCACTAAGCTCTGCTCATCACAGGGCTAGCATCCTCAGTAAAGAGGATGGCCCAGACCTCCAGCTCCTCTGGGAGAACACTGAGGTGTTCCCGAACCAGTCCAGAGACACTGGGCCCGATCTTCATCTCCTAAAGCCGCTATTAAGAGATAGCTGGTAGCGGGAGGGGCGTTCCCCCGCAAAGAACGCAATCTTCCACCTCCATAAACCCGCTGATCTTACCTGCACTAACCGCTATATTATGCATAGGAGTGGTTAGGGCGTTCCACCTGTTAAACCAATCAGTGCGTCAGCAGCCATTGCCTTTAAGAGCAGGTTGCGCTACCCGCAAACCGCTATGTTGTGTTTTCATCCAGATCAGAGCAGCTTTCATGTGCAGCTCGTCTGGGACTCTGCTGTAGAGCTTCCTCCTCTTCCTTCCTCCTCCTCCTCTGCACTGATATATACATATAAATATTTTCATACAGACAATTCCTATCAGCTACCTGAAAGTCCCAGATAGTTGGTGTCCTCCCAGTAAACACGGCCGGGCAGAGCTGGGAACATATTAACAGCAGGGAGTCTGGGACAGCTGTGCGTCTTGGCGCAGCTGATGTGCTTTTTAAAATACTGCAGAACGAATCATTGGATGCACATTTAAAGATCACGAACAATTATTGTTCCTGTCCCTCCTTGACCACCAACAGTTTCAGACATCGGAAATAAATTCCCACATCCAACCTTTTCCAGCTTGACACCAGAGATAAAGATACAGCAAACATCTGGATGAGATCAGATTTATGCCATTTGTACGCAGTCTTTTACACGCCAACATGCGAATTGTGCTTTCCGCAAACTCGGTATCTTGCAATCTACCCTAAACCTTGCAATCATAAACCCACGATCGCGAGATACTGAGTTTGCGGAAAGCGCAAAAGACACACCCATTGCCACACCTACAATGTGAATAAGGGAGTCGGCAAAGCGGATAGCGGCTTTAGGGAAGCAGAAGATTGCATTAGCGATTAGCGGAGGTTCCTAAATCCGCAATTTGTGGGCAGCGGCTAGCGGGAGGTGTACGATTGGGGCCATAATATCTCCAGCGTGTCCTGGGTCTGCCCCGGGGCCTCCATCCGGTTGGGTGTGCTCAAAACATCTCCCTAAGGAGGTGTCTGGGGACCATTCAGACCAGATCCCCCTCAAGTCGAAATCACGAAACTAAGTCATTCTTTTGGTTACTGGCTTTAATCACACAAAGAGTATGATGGTGTGCCATGAGAAGAAATATAGACAGAAAGGCAAGTAAAAGCAAATTATTTCCACGTTAAGACATCAAAGACACAACGCCACCATAATTACATTACTGAACAGAAATTTGTCACATTACATCCTTTAACTCGAACACAATTGCAGTAACACAAAACAAATGTACCTCATTGGCCGCTTTTCCTGGAGAGAAAATTAGAAATCTTTCTTTAGTCCTTCGATGTACTATGCACTTTATCCAAACTTCTAATATTGCTGGTCTTGGGCAGAGGAATCAGCGAGGTGTCTGCCTGCTGGCTTGGTCCAGAATATCAACAACCAATAAGTAGCGAAACTCAAAGTAACACCACGTAAACCCGCAGCAGCAAACTTTAGTTCCCCCCTTAATTAAGACTTGTTCCCCTATATCAAAACAAACAAAATACATGAAATAAATTAAATGTTGCTTTTAATCTTAAACTATTGTTACTAGAAACTATATATTCATGAACTCTACATTTTTAACTTAATATTCATTAATCTATTATTTATTTATTTATAAATAAACCTCGTTCATTCATTCAGTTCTCGAAGAATAAAAAGAAGAGAGTGAGGGAGGAGCCCAGGCCATGGTGCAGCCGAGGCCTACAGCAGATGGTTCAGGGTCGCAGGAGTCAGCCTTAACTGCGGTGTTTGTAGCTTAATCTTCAGGGTGGAGAAGGCGTCTGGTTCCTGAACCCAAACGGGGAGCTGGGGAGTCTTGACCACCGGTCAGAGGGCTCATTCATCTTAAGGACTCCTTAACCAACACATGAGAAGGGACACACCCTGGACCTTGAGTTGTCACATATACAGCTCATGTTTTTCAGACTACAAGCCTTTCTTCCTTACAGTCTCCGCCACCAGCTGGGGAGTTTCTCCCCGTTCCTCACACAGGTAACGCACGTTTAACTCGTCAGCTGCCTCCAGGATTTCATCTGCTTTTAAAGACACTCCTGTATGAGACTGTATGGCCACGGTGGACTGGTCCACAGTGAATACGGAGTTGAGGAGCGAACCACTATCTCTGGTAACACATGCTTAGAGATACTGGAGTGTGGAAACAGACTTTATGAGCCGTGGCTGAATGACACCACTCACTCTCTCAGACGAGCCTGCAGACAAACTGACAGAAAATAGGAAAAGGATCAACTCCAAGTCTCCTTTGAAATTCTGCGGGACAGATTATTTCATGATCAGAGAGCTGCAGCTGGGTTTTATCCAACCTCACAGCCAACAATAGCCATCGGTTCCTTTTAATGTGTTTAACTCTTTCACGGCTCAGCTCGTGTTGTTCCATCAACGATGCCGTGAGAACGTTTGTTGTTTTGTCCCACTTCTTCCATCATTGAGCCTTTAGTCTCTCTTGTGTGTGCTGAGATGCTGAATGCAGTAAGTGATGATGCGGTACCTTGTGGAGGCTTGGGTGTGGCCAGTACCAGCTGTATCTGTACCAGCTGCTAAAGTGAGCACTTGTGTCCGTGTGAGTTCATGACAGTGTGTCCAGCTGTTTTCCAGCTGTTTGAACCACTCACTTTTCCTTCTATTTGCACCATAGCACCGTTGTCCTGTGTCATTTTGCGCTATATGTCGCTGTAGCACCTAAAGCTTCCATAAAGTCATCTGTCTGTCATCTATCGGACGTTGTCAGATAACAACATCCTGCTAACTGTCCCCTGGATGGTGTCCCTCCGTTAGATTTGACTCTGATACAGTCAACCTCTCCATTCTTTTATCCACCGTGAACCGGCTCATAAAATGGTGGATCGTGGTTCAATCATGGTTTTATCGTGGTTCGATCCCAGCTCTAACTGTCCACATGTCCAAGTGTTCTTGGGTAAGACACTGAACCCTAACTTGCCCCCAGTGGGCCTGGCAGCGCCTGGCATGGCACCAGCTGCCTACTGGTGTGTGAACGTGTGAGTAGGTGAATGAGGCCTCAGTAAAGAGCTTTGGAGGCACTATGGGGCCTAGAAAGAGCTATTTAAGAACAGTCCATGTACCATTAACACTTACACACTGTTCTAGTCATATTTAGCAGACATATCTGTACATAGAAGGGGTGTGAATCTTTCACTCACAAAACGATCCGATTCAAATCTCAATTCACAGGCCGTGATCCGATTCAGGGACGATTCATAAAAAATAGTAAACGATTGGATTCAGTACGATTCGATATTGTTCAGTTCAGTTCGATTCAATAAAAATTGACAATTTAACCCCAACTACTTATTTTGCTTTATCACTGAGAAGAAAAAGAGAAACACAAATTTAATTTCAACATAGTATTCTTTTGTTTATTTAATGTCCAAGAGACAGTACACCGGGCCTACTGAACATAAATTCAGACAACATTAACTCAAGCCCTTACAATATACCTGGGGGGATAATTGACATTACATAATGAAACGCAAAACTCACAATCTGGTGTGCCTCACTTCACAGGTTTGCAAAACTCTGCTCACTTAAAACCCAATTCTTACTTTCTCTCAACAGAAAATAAAAGATAAAAATGGCACAAAGTTTAATTATTCCTGCTAATGTGAGAATACACTGAGCATAAGGCTGAGGTTAGATATCAAAAATAAAAGTAGCTGTTATGAAACAATTAAGTTGCCTGTTAAAGGCAAAAATTCAGAATGACTAGTGATTCAGTCACTGGTGAACTTCAACAGTAAGACATCACTGACAAGATACATGGATCCAAAACGTTAGTAAGCAGTTATAGAAAATAGCATGTTAAATTCAACATGTCTTTTTCATGCCTGTATCTCTGAACATTAGCTTTTCTTAAAAACATTTTTTTTAATCACGAAAAACTCTAAACACTGAATAACTAATACTTCAGGCATGAAAATCTCTCACCTTTCAGCGAATATCGCCATTTTGAAGTCAAAAAGGGTGACCTACGTGAATCCTGTAGATCCAAGGAGTTTTCTATTTTGAGGAGGGGTTGGAGTCGAGAGATTTTTTTTTTAATTAATCATCATATAATTGCCCTAATAAGCAAACTGAGCACTTCAGAAATCGGCCCTTGGACGGTCAGTAAATCCTGTCCAGAACCAATCAGGTCAGATTGTTCCATTATTCCAGTCAGACCAACGTTCTTCATTCATGTGGACTCGGAGGTTACGTTGCTAATCGGGACTAGTAGCAGGAGCTAGTGATGTCCACGCCGGGGAAGAGGCAGACGAGCGTACGTTCACATTTCCTACCTACATCTACCGGTGGTGAGAAGCGCTGTATATTTCATCTGCGTTGTCTGACATGTTGCTAGCTGCTCGCTCTCAGCTACATAGCTGATGTCCCAATGGCAGGTCTGGGTCGCTGGACCTCAGGAAAACCGATTCGCGGCCGTAAATATGGGACATCGGACTGTTCGTAGTACAGTTTTACCGATCCAGTTCTCCACTGACCGATGCACTCGGATCTCATACTTCACAGACCGATAACCGATTCAAATCGGTTTATCTTTACACCCCTAGCACATAGATGAGTTTTCCTCTTCTCTGGCCCTTGTCTCTTGTGCCCTCCAAGGGCTGGTTTTGGGCCCATCACTGTCTTCTTTTACAGAAAGTAATCTGCCCTTTCTTTGTTTCGCAGCTGACATCCAAATATATTTGTCAGTAAAGTCTAGCAGCTGACGTCGGCCTGTTTGTGCGCGCTTCAGTAGCCTCTGGCACGTGAAACAAATTTGTGGATCCTCAGACATTGTGGCGTTCAGTGGGAAAGAGCAGAACCTGGAAGAATCTGAGGTGCAACAGCCATAAATTTTTAAGAGCCAACAGGCAACAGCATAAACACGGACTCAGAGCATCCTGGAGTCTGGCGAGCCAACACACAGTTCAGTCATCCAAGTGTGTGTGTGTGTGTGCACGTGTGTGTGTGTGCGCGTGTGTGTGTGTGTGTGTGTGCAGCGACAGTCATCGATTTCCTCCTCTGCAGCTTTGGGTTAACTCAGCTGGACCAGAGAGGAAGGAATGAGGGGATGAATGGGGATTATTGTGTAATTTTACACAAACACACACACACACACACACACAAACACACACACACACACACACTCACATATATATAAAATCAATAGGGGGAAAAGGAACATCACCCTGAAGACTGATTGTTTCCAGCCCAGATGCAGAAGGAGAGAAAATAGCTTTCTTATTGAATCAACACCAACCTGCTGCTCCCTGATCACACACTGCATGTCCGCTAACACACATCAGCTCGGCGTGTGCGCGCGTGTAGGTGTGTGTGCGGCTGAGCGAGAAGGCGGTGGAGAAAAATTATCAATAAAAAGCATCAGACACAATCCAATAAGCCCGAAGCGAATAGCGGCTTTTCCTCCTCACTGTCAGTCTCCCGTCCGGCCGTTGTTCATTCACAGTCAAAGCAGCGAGCACAAGTTTATCTGACCGAACTATCTGCCTCATCAGGGTTTCACACGTTTCCGTCTGGCTGGAAGGTTTGTTCCTCTGCTGCTCGGAGATGCAGAGGTGGTGTGGAGTCCATTGACAGATTACTTGGGAGTGTTTGGGGTTTAGCGCGGGGTCAGAGGGCAGAGACCGCACAGCCCAACAAGCTGAGCAACTTTAATCACTTTAGTCAAAGAAGGAAAGGTGCTGCAGAGCTGGGAGCTCTGTAAAAAACTGAATCCTGAAGCAGAACCAAGATCTGAGGAGCATCTGGAGATCTGGAAAAGAAACGGCCGCTGTAAACCACTGAGGATGCGTACAACCAGAGATGCATGCAAGCATGCAACCAGATAAATACAACCAGAGATGCATGCAAGCATACAACCAGATGGATACAACCAGAGATGCATGCAGGTATACAACCAGATGGATACAACCAGAGATGCATGCAGGTATACAACCAGATGGATACAACCAGAGATGCATGCAAGCATACAACCAGATGGATACAACCAGAGATGCATACTAGCATACAACCAGATGGATACAACCAGAGATGCATACTAGCATACAACCAGATGGATACAACCAGAGATGCATACAAGCATGCAACCAGATGGATACATCCGTTGCCCGGACGACGCCTGGCATGGAGGCTACTCGCTGCTGCTCCGGGACTTATCCCTGCGACGCTAGATGCTGGACGCTACAGTTTGTGCCCAGCTTGTGGTGATCTGCGGTCGGATGTCTACATACTGTCTGCAGGGGGCGGATCGGTCCTCTTGCGGTTGG
>JAGFBZ010000896.1:300000-680000 GCA_018398805.1 Hirundichthys speculiger
GAATTTTACTCTCTCATCTTCCCGTTCATTTTCAGATCATAGGACCAGAAAACTCATAGCAACATTAGTAGTTGTGAGTTGTAGAGTTTTTCACGTGTCTTTAACTACATACTATTCTCCACATTACATACCGTGATTTCCTATTAAGCGCACCTGAATATTCGGATCTCAAAATAATTACGTGCAGTAGCTCTGTTTACTTCCATGACCGACAGATCGATTGCCTTTAACTTAAAAGCTAAATCATATGCACTCCTTCATGTGTTTTCCATGATGAGGGTGTGTGCATGAAGCACAAAATGACTGATCTGAAGAATTTAGTGTGAGTGTGTTTGATTTAATCTGAACAGTTTCATTGGTCCACTGTGACCGGTTCGGTAGTTTCATTATAACGAGGATAAACGTATTGACGACATGAAGCTGCCCGTAGAAATCTATACATTAGCCACATCGTTGTATAAGCTGTAGGGTTCAAACTGTGAGAAAAAGTAACGGCTTACTATCCGGAAAGTACGGTGTATTTTCCCCATTGCTAATACATAGTCTGCAGAGCGTTTAGATCGACAAACTAATTTTATGGTAAAAGCTAAGCAGCCTCCACCTTAGCGCTCCCTAAAACAAGTGAACTTTGTTTTTTATGCGCTCTCTTAATCACACACACATGCTTTTCTATCATGGACTGTTTCCATGTTGATTTTATCAGCAGTCTTCTTTTAAATAATTCACAGATATGTTGGGACGTAATACGAGTTAGCAGAGCTGCCGCTAAGGTTTACTCTGCTCTTACGTTATTCTGCTGCTCACTGTAACGTTAGTAGTAGTTGTGAGATGCAGAGAACTGGGATGTTTATTACAATTTCGGAAGAGCTTTCTGCATTTACCTTTGACACGTGTTTTCTGTCCGGAGCTTCTCACACAAGAAAACTTTTCCTCTCACTCTCCTGTGTTTGTGATGACAGCTTCTTGTTTGGAGGCTCCGCCTCTGCTGCTCAACCAATCAGAGGACGAGGTGAATAATGCAGGAGACAGCAGGCAGGAGAGAGAGGCGCGGCTGCATCTGAGCCCAAATAACCCAGTTATAAATTGATTTCTTCATATCGGCCGGTCTGATTTTTAAAAAGGCTGATGCCGATATACGTCAAATTTCCAAATATAGCGCAGATAATCGGCCTGACTGATAATCGGTAGATCTCTAATCCATCTGTCCTTCTATCCATCATCCATCATCCATCCATCCATCCATCCAGATGTGCTGCAGCAGAGTCAGTCCTGGACTTGTGTGTTTCCACATGTGTGAGGGGAGGAAGAGGAGCTGCTGCCTGGTTTCTGTGTAAACTGAGTGTGTGAGTCTGTCACAGACAGCTGTGAGCAAACGCACACTGAGTCTAATAGCATCAGAGGAGAAGGAGGAGGAGGACGATGACCTCCCCTGCAGCTGAGCTGGAGGGTCCAGGACCTCATTAGCTGACCATCAAGAGCTGTAACTCACACAAAAGGACATGAGTGGGGCCCCTGAGCTGCCAGTCCTTCTCGCCTCAGCCCGAGGGCCCCAAGTGTCCCCCTCATCAGCCTGAATCACACGTCCTCCTGCGGCTTCTTGGCCTCCTCTGCCCCTATTTGTCTCAGAAGAAACTTACGCAACAGCACGCCTTCACTCAGAGGAGATAAAGCATGGCGCACACACCTCCCATTCTGCCGTTGTTGTGTGTTTCTGGACATATGAGGATGCAAAGTTAAGGAAATCTGCTCCACTGAGGACAGTTTACAAGGACGCATCAAGACAAGCAAAATGACTGCAGAGAGAAACAAAGTGACCATAAAGACATGCTAACGGGGCCCAGAGGAATGAACGATCACCAGCCAGTGACACAAAACGACTACAAAAAGACCCAAACTGGCTGCAGATGTAAAATTACCATAATGGCGCAATAAAAAAATTCTAAAGAGACAGAATGATCACAGTAAGACTAAAAGAAAAGACGAGTAACCCCAAAAACACACACATCTACAAAGAAACACGATTATCATCTGAAGCCAAGTAACGTTCCTCCATTCTCTTCAGAATTCAGATTTCACACCACAGTCTGGTAATATGTCTTTTATCAGTCAGAGGAGGGAATTAAAGCTGCAGAGGAGTGAAAGACTAAGACCCTGTAGCTCTGATGGACCCTGTCAGACACTGAAGAGGTGAGCTGGGAGAGTCTGCTGCAGCTCCAGCTTCAGCATCATTTGGAGCTCCGTCACCTTCTCAGAGCAGAAACCTTAACCTGCTAATGTGTCTCCACGCCTTTTAACAGTCACCGACATCCCAAGAACCTGCTGCACGAACAGGCGTCAGCTCAGAGACGACACAAGTCATCTGAATTATGGCTGAACCACCTGCATGAGACTGCGGAGAAGATGAGTCAAAGAGACGTGTTCATTTTTATCTGAGCGGTGGAAAAAGTGAAGTAGAAAAGTCTGGTTTTTGTGTCAGAATCTGGCTGCAGCACAGAAACCTTCAAACAGCAGCTTTTATATGTGTGCGGGTTTTTTTTAATACTTTTAAAATACTTCTGTACTTAATTTATTTCACTTTTCGAAACTTTTTCTGACTTTTAAATCTGCACTTTCATGCTATTTTTACAGATTTAAACTTTTTTCAGTTCTCTTCATCTTAGCGCCTTGTGGAAAACACTTAGATGTTAGGTCGTGTACTATGAACTTCACTTGTCTGTACAGTGATCCCTTATTTTTCACGGTTAATGGGGACCGGCGCCCAGCGCCCGAAGCCGGAGCCGGAGCCCCCCGAGCCGAAATAATGTGTTTAAAATATGTTTAGAAACCGCAAAAAAGTATCGAGACACTGCAGCGAAACAAGACAAAGGCTCATCTGTGGTCTTTCTGTTTCCTTCACAGCCTCTGGTCTCTGAACCGTAGTAAAGAAACCGCTGGTATTGTGTTATTTTTGGCTCGTAATTAGCGGCTAACATGCTAACAACAACAACAAAAGAAAAAGTCAGTTTTCTCTGCATGGAACGAGCACTTTATTCTGGTACTGCAGGAACTTGTAACATCACACAGGTTGTATTGTTGGGCTCCTGTCGGTTAACAGAGAATGTAAATCTATACACGCTGGACTGCTGTTGATGCTCACTACACTTTTCATCTAACCCTGTTTTCATTCTGCCGTCCCACAACACACACTCCATTACCCATAAGGCCACCTTCTTAAAGGGGCGAGGCTGGCTCACAGCATTTCTTCGCTGTGAAAGAATTCTCGATATCGGCATGACGTCACGTGCCATGGTTACACTTCTGGTTTTAGCATGAGGGGGGCAAACAACATTGTATCCAGGTATTTTTCGCTCACAATTCCTTTAGCTATTTCGCGTCTTTATTGTTTTTTAACTTTGTTTGGTGATCGTCACGGGTGCCTGTGGTGGCGAGCATGGCTTACCTATATCAGGATGAGTTGAGACCAGAGGCTTTAGCGAGGTATAAAGCCAAATTGGACATAGTCGGTCTAGATTTGTGTCCATACAAACACACAGCCGATTCTTGAATAAATAACCCCAAACAATGGCCTTGTTTGGGGTAGCCAGATGTGTACCATTACCTCGTAAAAACTCCTGGTAAGTGAAAGTTTTTTGAAACTATTTTAAATATTTATACACCAATACACAGTCCCCAATACATAAAGAATTAAATTTAGCTCTGCTAAAACACAGACCCCTGGCCTGACTGTCCGGACTTTGGTTTGTGTGGGAACACAGATGGAACATAATCTGGGTGATCCTTCTGGTTGACCTTTCTTCCTGAAAATATATATTTAAAATTTGAAATTAGAGGCTAGATATATTATGGAGTCTCTCGACAGTCACTTAGGTCAGCAGCCCCAGCAGACAGACATAGCATGTTTTTTTTTTACCAGACTTCAACGATCTATAATGGGGCCTCCCCAAACACTCAAAATATTATTAATCTAAACATAGAAATTAAAAACTAAAATATCTTGAAAAAATCTGATTTCTTACCTGTTACAAAGTGCTGAACAAACATACGCGTAGTCTGATTTGGGCACCCATAATTTCCCTGGAGTATCTTCCTCCGCTCTGTTAATAGCATGCAGCTATTTTCTTCTTCTTTCACGCTCAGTAGCCTCGCTAGGAATCATATAAAATGAAAAATGCGACTGGCAAGCAACATTGTTGGTGCAGCTGAACACACAGCAGTTCTTCACCATCTTTCCCCCTATCGTAAACTGCACGAAATCAGAAAGAACAGGCACAAAATGTAAAATGCATCGGCTTCGCTAGCAAAAGTGAGCGATTGTTTGCCCCCACGGACTGGTTGCTATGGCCCACGGATGCCAGTGGCCCGGATGTTCGTGGTCGAGAATGCACACAACATCCTTTGACGTTTCTGCGTTTTTTTTCTTATATTATATATTCCTGAAAAATCTGCGAATAACAAACCATGGAACCTAAAGCACAAATTAGCAAGGGATCACTATATGTACAGACCACAGAATGGATTAAAGAACCGGACAGGTCCTCTGTGACATCACAGCCAAACTCACCCTGAATCAGCTCCATCAGTCGAGAACAAACATGGAGCAGAGAAACCTGCAGACCTCACAACACGTGATAATATGGTGGGGATAGACGCAGCAGTCAAAGCAGAACCACGCAGAGCTGATGCATGAGTTGATACGGTCGTCCCTGCAAGGACAATCTACCAGCTTCCTTTCATGATAGACCTGTGACCACTTCAGCTCTGACCCCAACCATGATCCCAGAAATGACACTCTGGTTCATTAGGAGCAGGTTTTCCCCACAGTGGACAACTGGTCCCAACAGGGTCAGACCAAACACAGGTCCCCAGGAGGTGAGATAAATAAGATAACATACACACACACACACACACACACACACAGGAGCATGCTCAGTGAAGTCCTGAGTCAGGCGAGGTCAAAGTCACTGCTGGTGTTTTTGTGAAAAAGAGATGTCAAAACTCCTTTACCTCCTCTACGCACACAAACGTGCACGTGCGTGCAAGCGCACACACACAAGCACATGAATGCTCTGCAGGCTGCAGGCTGTAATCAGGAAATGTTTGAGCAAATTTGTTGTGCAACAGCCGCCTTCGAGGAGGCTGAGTAATGAAGCACAACCGAAAAAAATGCACAACTTCGTGTTGCTTCTGTGTTGTTTTTCTGCACAAAAAGAGATGAAAAACTCTCAGTCTCACATGCGAGCTGCAGATACCACACAAGTAGAGAGATGTTCCTTCACAGAAATAACGCGCCACTCTTATTACGCTCTTGTTCAAAACTCAAGTTGTCATAACTCAAAAAAAGGAACAAATGCAAAACACTGCAAACTGTGACAATAGTGGAGGAAAACAGGTAAAAACTAAAATAAAAATGAAAATGTGGCGTTGGAAGGAGAGTAGATAAACTCCTGGACCAGGCCTCAGTTGCTCCACTTTCCTGCTCACTCCCAGTGACAGTCCATCCAGCCTATCAGAGATCTGCTACACAAAACACACAAACACACACACACACAATGAGTCTGTGATCTGATGAGAGGAGATCTCACTTCAACAAGATATTACTTTCCTGTCCTCAGGCTCCATTCCAATCAGAGCCCAGCTGCTGATAAACGGGCTGTGATATCAGCTCCACAAACACATGAAACGCACACTGGACTGCAGCGACCCTGGCTGCAGGCACACACACATAAAAACACACACACAACCCCACACACAGGAACACACACGCACGCACACACACAGGAACACACACGCACGCACACACACAGGAACAGGCGTGTACACACACATGTACACAGAGCAGATCTTCTTACTTATAGAGCAAAAAAATTATGTAGAGAGTTACTGGGGCCTCTGTGACTCTACTGCTGGAGGAGGAGGACAGGGATGATGAAGGGTGGAGGTGCAAGGATGCTGGATCACAGGGGGGGATGGAGGGGTGGAGGTGGAAGGATGATGAGGAGAGGGAGGATGGAGGGGTGGAAGTGGAAGGATGCTGGAGAGAACAGGGGGGATGGAGGGGTGGAGGTGGAAGGATGCTGGAGAACAGGGAGGGATGGAGGGGTGGAGGTGGAAGGATGCTGGATCACAGAGGGGATGGAGGGGTGGAGGTGGAAGGATGATGAGGAGAGGGAGGATGGAGGGGTGGAAGTGGAAGGATGCTGGAGAACAGGGAGGATGGAGGGGTGGAGTTGGAAGGAGCTGGAGGTGGAGGGGTGGAGGGTGGAAGGATGATGAGGAGAGGAGGGGGATGGATGGGGTGGAAGTGGAGAAGGTGGAAGGAGAGGAGGATGATGGAGGAGGAGGAGGGAGGATGGAGGGGTGGAAGAGGAGGATGATGAGGAGAGGGAGATGGAGGGGGGGAAGTGGAGGGGTGGAGGGGGGGGGATGGAGGGATGGAGGTGGAAGGATGCTGGAGAACGGGGGGGATGGAGGGATGGAGGTGGAAGGATGCTGGAGAACAGGGGGGATGGAGGGATGGAGGTGGAAGGATGCTGGAGATCACAGGGAGGATGGAGGGATGGAGGTGGAAGGATGCTGGAGAACAGGGAGGATGGAGGGATGGAGGTGGAAGGATGCTGGATCACAGGGAGGGATGGAGGGATGGAGGAGGAAGGATGCTGGAGAACAGGGGGGATGGAGGGGTGGAGGTGGAAGGATGCTGGAGAACAGGGGGGATGGAGGGGTGGAGGAAGTGGAGGCGGAGTCAGTTATCTGACACCAGCTGGTCTCAGATAACTGACTCCGCCTCCTCTGACTCCGCCTCCACAGCATCATGATCAGCTCGTTATCAGAAATCTCCATCAGCTCTGAAGTGCACATACATCACTAGTTCATCAATAAATGCTCGTTCCTGCAGGTGGAGAGTCACCACACCTCCAGACCAGATCCAGGACCATCAGAGGAGTCCAGGACCTGCAGCACCGGGCCGTTAACCACCACAGTCCTCTGACAGCTGAGACCACAGACTATATATGAACAGAGTAACAGCTCGACTCCCACTGCCTTCTGTTTCCTCACAACCAGAATCAGAGTTTCATTTTCTGGAAATAAACCTGCCACTGTGTGTCTGCGCACACACTCACACACTCACACACACACACACACACACGGACACGTTTCATCCCTGGATAGACGTTGTCTCCTGGATCTGAGCTCCAGCAGATGAAGACAACAAAGGTAACAAACAGGCGTCAGAAGATGAAAGCGTCCATGAACAAATACGAGAGGAAATAAGTCCAACTGGTGGCGGTTTGTCACAATATTGGAATTCTAATGAACTGATTTGTCACCGATCGCACAATAAATGAGGAGACGAGCGCAGAGACGCATGTGAAGTAAACAGAGGAATTCATGTCCTCGGAGAACAGCGACTGTCTCTTATCCATATTTCATGCTGTCTCGTCTCTCCTCGGCCCGTGTGTCTCCGTCTCTGCAGCTCTACTCATTAATGCTCCTCCTTCGTCCACCTGCAGCTTTTCTGTTTTCTTTTTTTTTTTGTGTGTGTGTTTCTGCATTTACATTCATGGTTAGAGCCATCATCTAGCCAAACCATTTAGTATGTATATGCAATTTAATCTTACAGAGATCCCTCGCCACTTCGCGGTTTAAGTTTAAGATTTTAATTATTCACGGATTTTTTCAGAAATATATAATATAATTTAATAAATGTAAAAAATTGCGGAAACATCACAGGATGTTGTGCGCGTTCTCTCACAGTGAAGAAATGTTGTGAGCCAGCCTGGTCCCTTTAAGAAATAGCCTTATGGGTAATGATGTGGCCTTATGGGTAATGTAGTGTGTGTGTGTCGTGGGACGGCAGAATGAAAACAGGGTTAGATGAAAAGTGTAGTGAGCATCAACAGCAGTCCAGCGTGTATAGATTTACATTCTCTGTTAACCGACAGGAGCCCAACAATACAACCTGTGTGATGTTACAAGTTCCTGCAGTGCCAGAATAAAGTGCCCGTTCCATGCAGAGAAAACCAGACTTTTTGTTTTGTTGTTGCTAGCGTGTTAGCCGCTAATTACGAGCCAAAAATAGCACAATACCAGCAGTTTGTTTACTACGGTTCAGAGACCAGAGGCTGTGAAGGTAACAGAAAGACCACAGTTGAATCTTTGTCTTGTTTCACTACTTTTTTGCGGTTTTTTTAACATATTTTAAACACATTATTGAGGCTCCTGGTGCTCTGGCTCCAGTTTGTGGATTTTGATTTACGCGGGTCCCCATTAACCACGAAAAATAAGGGATCGCTGTATAGCAGACTTTTTTTTTTTTTTTGTGGGAGTGTGAAGGGTGAATGTGTCCTTCAGTCCTCTCTGGTGGTAAATTCTAACGTCTTTATTAACATCCTAAATCCTGATTTTGTCAGAGAGGACTAGAAAACTACCAGCAGTGAAACATTTAAAGACAAGACAGTGAGGGTGTGGTGTGTGCTGGGTTGTGTAGTGGATTTTCGGTTTTCTCAAGGAGCCTTTATTTTTATATTAGTCAGTAATGAACCTTAGTCAGTAATGAACCTTATTTAAGTTAATGTGAGATATCACATTAACACAATAACACAATATCACAATAACACAAATTGCACCTTCATTGTAATGCTATTTTATATTTTTATGGCACCCTCATTTGCAATGCTATTTTATATTTTTTGCACCTTCATTTGCAATGCCATTTTATATTTTTTTATTTTATTAACCTTATTCCTATTTTGTTACTTATTTTATTGCTTTAAGTTACTTATCTTGTTGCTCTTTTTTTTTACTATTTGTACTCGCAAGCTGCTGGAACTGCAAATTTCTCTTTGAGATGAATAAAGTATCTATCTATCTATCTATCTATCTATCAAATAGGATTGTTTGATAGCTTTAAGAAAATGTTTGAGTTTTTCATTGGAAAAAATAAATATCTGTTCATTTAAAGAGTCCAAACTGTTTTTGGTTTTGTTCATAGTATTGATGTAATGATCTTAGGTATATGTGTGTGTTATCGGTATCGGCCTTTAGGAGCTGAAAGTTATTGGTTATTGTATCGGTTTTAAAAAACAGTTATCGTGCATCCCTATAATCATAAATATGGGGGGGAAGGTGGCATATGGGGCCATGGGAACTGCTCTGGAAGGAACCGGTGTGGTGGGTGTGGTGTCCTCTCAGCTGCAGAGGGGGAGGTGGGGCAGCGGTTCAGGGAACAGCACCTGATGATGCCCCACCAGCTGCTCTCCCTCTGGTGAGGAGCTGTCTGATCTCTGCATCAGGGGACACCTGATGCCAGAGCACCTTGTCCTGAAAAGGATAAGAAAAACAGATTAACTGGACGGTGCCTGAGCTCATGTGTCTGTGGTTTTGCTGGAGAAATTTTTTTTTTCATCATTTTGAGTTAGTCGGCTTCATGTACATTAACTGTGATGTCATCAGAGGAATAATAATGGGGGGTAAGTATTGGCAAGGACCTCGCAATACGATATGTATCATGATACTTGGGTCACGGTAAAATATTATCACAATATTGCGATATCACGATATATTGCGATATTCTACCCAGTTAATATCAAAATTAAAAGTAGAGATGAAAAATCAAGTTACTGTATATGTTCATCAGATGATATTGATCATTCAGAGGACAAATTGAGTCAAAACTATTTGCTTCAAAACAACCTATTTATTGTTTATTATCATTGTTTTTGCACATTTAATTAACCATTACAACATATCGATATTAGGAGCTGAAAAATCTATTTTATATTGGGCGGCCGAAAATCGCGATATATTGCCAAATCGATTTTTTTTCACAACCCTAAATAATAAGAGTAATTATTTGGTCTAATAAATAAATAAATCGATCCCATTAACATGTGTGTGGCAGTGAGATAAAAAGCTGCTCGTGTTGAACCTGGACTAGAAAGGAGACGTATAAACTGTTGATCTTGATCAGATAGTCCAGATGCTCTGTTTCCCAGAGCAGCGCCTCCCTCCATGGTGCTCTACCACAGATCTGCTGCCTGTGCAGTGACCTCTGGACGGTCGACTCCTTAAAGCAGCACTTTGGGGGTTTGTTTTGCTCTCTGGAGCCCCTACAGTTCGGTGGCGGTCCTGCACTGTCACAAATACTGAGCCCTGAGCTGGCCAGCCGACGCAGCGATACATGTGGATTTGTTTAAAAGCTGGGGAGCGATTTTACTGAGAACACTGAAGGATTTACAGAGGAAGAAACTAGGATGTCGTAGGTGAAGTGAGATTACTAGATGAGTTCAAAGCCAACAGAGCCAGAACACGAAGCCAACAGAGATAATTGTTAACTCTGTTTTCCGTTTGGCCTCAGGTTGATCCTGAGAGCAGCACTAGTGGTGGAGAGGAGCGCTGAAGACATCACCTGGATGAGGAGGATCAGAGAGAAGGATGAGAGTGGAGCAAAGTGATTCACTGATGCAGCTGTCGTTCAGTTTGGTTTTTTTGAACTTTGTTGTGGTTTTCAAAGCCTGGATTCCTGAACAGGTGAACCCTGACCAGCTCCTGGAACAGATCCATGTTCTTCCTGACCAGTCACTGCTCAGACTCTTGACTCCAGACTATCAGACGTAGAGATCCAGCCAGCGATTTACCTGACTGCTAATGAAATATACAAAGTTGAAGTATCTTCACAACAAAGACAGAAGCTTCATGTCTTTGCCACAAAAACCAAAGTAGATCAGTTTCATTTATCAGCTTCTATTAAATCTGAAGGAATCCTGGCCTGCTTTATCAGGCGCCGATCATCCTGTTATCAGCTAACAACATGAGGACAACGTGAGTTCAACCATCCTGCACCCTCCTGGTTGGAGCAGCAGACCGAGAACGAGTATTTGACCTCCTGACCTCCAACATCTGACGTATGGAGGAAAGCATCTGAGCGTCTCAGCGTACGTTGGCGGGGTGATGGCAGTCCCAGCAGGTCTGCTGGTAGGATTGGTTCCCTAACCCTAACACTAACCCTAACACTAACACTAACACTAACACTAACCCCAACCCTAACCCTAACCCCAACCCTAACCCTAACCCTAACCCCAACCCTAACCCTAACCCTAACCCCAACCCTAACCCTAACCCCAATCCTAACCCCAATCCTAACACTAACACTAACACTAACCCCAACCCCCTAACAGTTCAGAAAGTTGTAGCAGAGCTTCAACCACGGACCAGGAGACATCCAGGAGATGTAGGACACGTAACCCCACGTCCAAGACGTCCAGGAGACCCATCCAGGAGACGTCCAGGAGACCCATCAGGAGACATCCAGGAGGACGTCCAGGAGGCGACCAGGTCCAGGAGGCATCCAGGAGGACGTCCAGGAGATGGAGGCGTCCAGGAGACCAGGAGATCCAGGAGACCAGTCCAGGAGAGGAGGATCCAGGAGTCCAGGAGACGGAGATCCAGGAGGCGACCAGGAGCCAGGATCCAGGAGGAGGATCCCAGGAGACGTCCAGGAGATCCAGTCCAGGAGACGTCCAGAAGGCATCCAGGAGATGTCCAGGATGCATCCAGGAGACTTCCAGTAGACATCCAGGAGGCACCCAGTAGACTTCCAGGAGACATCCAGGAGGCACCCAGTAGACTTCCAGGAGACATCCAGGAGGCGTCCAGTAGATGTCCAGGAGATTCCAGTAGACATCCAGGAGACTTCCAGGAGACGTCCAGGAGGCGTCCAGGAGACATCCAGGAGACGTCCAGGATGCGTCCAGTAGACATCCATGAGGCTTCCAGGAGACTTCCAGGAGACGTCCAGGATGCGTCCAGTAGACATCCATGAGGCTCCAGGAGACGTCCAGGAGACGTCCAGGAGATGTCCAGGAGGCGTCCAGGAGACGTCCAGGAGACGTCCAGGAGACATCCAGGAGGCGTCCAGTAGATGTCCAGGAAATGTCCAGGAGACGTCCAGGAGGCGTCCAGTAGATGTCGGGGAGATGTCCAGGAGACATCCAGGAGGCGTCCAGTAGACGTCCAGGAGACGTTTTTACACCACTCATCCTTTTCTGTTTGTATGAAACGTGTTTGGAGAAAACAGGACAGGTAAGCGAGCTGATGATCTTCACATGATCTCCAGAGCTCAGATTACACTGGTAATCTTGTGAATCCAGCCGTGAGCAGGCGGCGCCCCGAAGAGCTCTGCTGCCGGTGAGACCTGAGGTCACACCGAGGACGGAACTAAACCAACACCCATCTGGACCGCGGAGCTCCTGGTCCCAGTAGGACCAGGGCTTTAGATCGTCAGATCTGCCCACAGATCTGCAGGATTAACTGGGATCTGCAGGGATGAGCTGTTAGCTGATGGAGGGATGAGGCAGATCTGGGGAGAGGAGACGTCTGCTGGGCCTGGAGAGGATGTTGATGCTCCTTCTGTTACCTGAGAAAGACCTGAGCGCCTCAGTTTCTGTTTTTACTGGAAGTAAACATGTAAAAGCAGAGTGTCTTCACTGCTGCTCGGTGAAGCTCTTCACACGGAAACAGTAACTGCTCAAAGAAGAATCTCTGTAATTCAAGAGATGTGATCAGGGCTGGACTGGGACCAAAAAATGGCCCGGGCATTTTTGGTCCCTGGCGGCCCACCATACACCGGGGACATACTGCGTTCACATCAGCGCAGCACTGGAGCGCTTGTCTGATTACCTGTCAGTGTCTCTTTCTTGAGTTTGTTGAGTGTGTCGTCGTCGTCCCCCGTCCCCCCCCCTCGGAGATTTTTATGAGCCGAGTACCAGTCGTTACCGTCGCGGTCAATAAAAACTATATACTTTTTTTTTTTTTTTTTTTTTTTTTATGACAGACCTGGGCCGGCCCACAGATGTGCGTCGGCCCACCGGGCATTGCCCGGTACACCTGATGGCCAGTCCATGCCTGGATGTGATCCGCCCCTTTAAAAAAAGACACACAAAATATTTCAATCATCTCTTCTAATAAGGTGAACAACACAAACAAATCTGAGCACTTTGAGGTGTATAAGTTTTGTTGATCAGGACAAATAAAGAGACAGAAGTGTGGATAAGACGTGATGTCATTCTCTTCGCTCCTGGAAACCACAGTTTCTGCTGAATGGAAACAAAGTGACATTAAATGAGACAGAAGCGGTTGGAGGATGTGGGGAGCAGACGGAGGGCATCCTCCCCACAGTCAGCAGCCACTGCTGAGTGGAAATCGAAGGACTGTGTGAAAACTGTCACGGGTGATGAAGCACAAACATCCAGAGCCTCCAGGGATAACCTGTTCATACAGATTATGTGACTATAATAAACCTTTATGTAACGGCACAAGCTGCAGTTTGCTTTGTGTTCTCCTGAGAGCAGCATGTCTGGAAGTACAGACGTCTTCGCCGGTGAACATCTCCAGCCTTCACTCGGCTGTGTTCACGTGGTGGAACTGCTTCAGACATTTCTCTGGCATCTCTGCAGCGTTTTAACGTCACTGATATGAAAAATAAAATAAGACTGCAATCATTTCAAGATTTGAGGTGTCTGATTGGCAGTATTGGGCAAGTTCACTATCAGCACAAACTAGTTCCGTTCATAGAAATTAAAATGTACTAGTTCAGTTCACCATTTCAAAAAATGAACTAAATAGTTCATTTTTAGTTTATTTTTAAAAAACAATTTTTTAATGTTGCTGCGAGCAATTATTTGTCAAAATGATTGCCACTGCCCATTTACTACACACCCACAAACAGCAATTATTTTATCCATTTTAACAATCAAAAACATTTGGTCCAATTCAGAATCCTTAACCAACCAGGGTTCACATTAGCATTGAAGTGACGGCCCATGTAAAACTGTTATTTCTGACTTCAGAATATCAAGGCCCAATTTGAAATGTGAAAAATCTCCGCAGTCCACCGAAACCTTTAATCACAACTGTGATCAACATACAGGACCAGGAACCATGATCCGATATTATTGTGAGGGGTCAACAAATAAGGTGACACTTGTCATATTAAGTTAAGACGACAGTAGAATAACACTTAACTGGTTTGTTTTCATGTCATGAATATTTTACAGTAATTAAAAACATATTTAAAAAAGATTGAGGATTTAAAGCACATTTGTTTAATTTTAATGACCTCTCACGGTCCACCTGCAGTACCACGACGGCCCACAAGGGGGCCGCGGCCCACACGTTTGGAATCACTGCTCTACAGTAGATTAAAGATATGAGGAAAAACTTGCTGCCAAATGGTCTTTATTATAAGACAAAAACAGGTCCTTAAGGCGCAAATGTTTTTTCCCCCTATTTTAATATTTCAATCCCCCCCAGGAGTCGGGGTCTCTTCCAGCTCTGGGTAACTGCAGCTCTCATCTTCCTTCATGATCATTTTAAACGTTTGATGACACAGTTGTTAGCGTAGCAGCAGCGACAGCCGTGTTTCCATGTTTGATTGATTTCCTCAGATACATATCAGGCTCGTTTGTGGTGGATTTTAAATGGGGTTCGCTGGAAACATGGAACAGTTTTGACCGTGCGTAAACTTTGAAAGAGCGTCGTTTAAATTAACTTCGTTAACGCCCCCCGCTGGTGAAGGGGAAAGAGAGCAAGATCAGTCCACGTTCGCGAAAAATATGAACTAGTTCATGAACTTTCGTTCAGTGAACGCGTTCAGGTACAACACTGGTCATCGGCCAACGAGAAGACGTCTAATATAGAAAAGGTATAACGAATGAAGGTTTGATTGTCTTGTTTTCATGAAGTTGTATTCAGAAATCACCAAGACATCAGCCATCCATAAGATGTAATCAAGTAGATGAAGAACCTGGTGAAACGGAACAATATCGGTTAAAATATCAGTTTCAATTTCATTTGAAGGAATATTTGTTTACCTTTATTTATTTATTTATTTATTTATAAGCATCATCCAGCTGCAGGGACCGTCTGCAGGGACCGTCTGCAGGGACCGTCTGCAGAGACCAGCTGCAGGGACCATCTGCAGGGACCGTCTGCAGGGACCAGCTGCAGGGACCAGGACCAGTGCAGGGAAAGCTGCAGGGACAGGGACCAGCTGCAGGACCAGCTGCAGGGACCGTCTGCTGCCAGGGACCAGCAGCTGCAGGGACCAGCTGCAGGGACCAGCTGCAGGGACCAGCTGCAGGGACCAGCTGCAGGGACCAGCTGCAGGGACCAGCTGCAGGGACCAGCTGCAGGGACCAGCTGCAGGGACCAGCTGCAGGGACCAGCTGCAGGACCAGCTGCAGGGACCGCTGCAGGGACAGCAGGGACCAGACCAGCTGCAGGGACAGCTGCAGGACCAGCTGCAGGGACCAGCTGCAGGGACCATCTGCAGGGACCATCTGCAGGGATCAGCTGCAGGGACCAGCTGCAGGGACCAGCTGCAGGGACCAGCTGCAGGGATCAGCTGCAGGGACCAGCTGCAGGGACCAGCTGCAGGGACCAGCTGCAGGGACCAGCTGCAGGGACCAGCTGCAGGGACCGTCTGCAGGGACCATCTGCAGGGACCAGCTGCAGGGACCAGCTGCAGGGACTCTGAGGACCAGCTGCAGGGAGGATAGCTGCAGGACCAGGGACCAGCTGCAGGGACTGCAGGGACCATCTGCAGGGATCAGCCAGCCAGGGACCAGCTGCAGGGACCAGCTGCAGGCTGCAGGGGACCGTCTGCAGGGACCAGCTGCAGGACCAGCTGCAGGACCAGCTGCAGGGACCCAGGGACCATCTGCAGGGATCAGCTGCAGGACCAGCTGCAGGGACCAGCTCAGCCGCCTCAGGACAGATCAGGACAGGCAGGGACCAGCTCTGCAGGGACAGCTGCAGGGACTGCAGGGACCAGCGGGACCAGCAGGGACCAGCTGCAGGGACCAGCTGCAGGGACCAGCTGCAGGGACCAGCTGCAGGGACCAGCTGCAGGACCAGCATCTGCAGGGACCAGCAGGACCATCTGGGGATCTGCAGGGACCAGCTGCAGGGACCAGCTGCAGGGACCAGCTGCAGGGACAGCTGCAGGGACCATCTGCAGGGACCAGCTGCAGGGACCAGCTGCAGGGACCAGCTGCAGGGATCAGCTGCAGGGACCAGCTGCAGGGACCAGCTGCAGGGACAGGACCAGCTGCAGGGACCAGCAGGACCAGCTGCAGCTGCAGGGACCGTCTGCAGGGACCAGCTGCAGGGACCAGCTGCAGGGACCAGCTGCAGGGACCGTCTGCAGGGACCAGCTGCAGGGACCAGCTGCAGGGACCAGCTGCAGGGACCAGCTGCAGGGATCAGCTGCAGGGACCGTCTGCAGGGACCAGCTGCAGGGACCAGCTGCAGGGACCAGCTGCAGGGACCATCTGCAGGGACCAGCTGCAGGGACCAGCTGCAGGGACCGTCTGCAGGGACCATCTGCAGGGACCAGCTGCAGGGACCAGCTGCAGGGACCAGCTGCAGGGACCGTCTGCAGGGACCGCTGCAGGGACCAGCTGCAGGGACCAGCTGCAGGGACCAGCTGAAGGGACCAGCTGCAGGGACCAGCTGCAGGGACCAGCTGCAAGGACCAGCTGCAGGGACCAGCTGCAGGGACCAGCTGCAGGGACCAGCTGTTGGGACCAGCTGCAGGGACCGTCTGCAGGGACCAGCTGCAGGGACCAGCTGCAGGGACCAGCTGTTGGGCAGGGACCGTCTGCAGGGACCAGCTGCAGGGACCAGCTGCTAGGACCAGCTGCAGGGACCGTCTGCGTCAGCTGTCTGCAGAAACCAGACAAACAGATCTCCAGCTCCTATGTACATCTAGAAAGCAAAGACGGAGGAGAAAATGAGAGACAAAAGTACATTTTTCCTAAGACAGTGTTGTAAAAGCAACTTCACCTCATCTGCCTGTAGGAAGACCCAAAGCATAAAAACTGATAAAGTTCCTCTGTGCTGCTTTAAGGGATCATTATATGTCATTACAGCATCATTAAAGGAACATTGTAGAAACCAGGACCTCTTTGTGTGACCACCAGAGTCTCCTCACTGAGAGGAGATGGTTGATTGCTTGGATGTTTAGAGATGATTTTGTTGCAACAAACAATTTCACAATCTCTTTATTTTACTAAATAAACTTCATAATGAACTCAGTAGCACCAGCTGCAACCAGAGCTCCCTGGAAAACTGCACAAAAAAGCCTTAAAAACCAACAAATGTAAGCATTACTTCACCGGTAATGACAGCAGAACTTAGACTCTGTTCAGATGAGAACGTTTCCATCAGTCAGTGTGAACATTTTACACTAAACCAAATCACAGCGTCAGTGTTCCCGCTACAACACAGCCAGGTCTTGTTTGCTGTAACCACCAGGCTAACGCCAAGTTCAGGCTTCGCCTCAGCTGAAAATGACAGAAGTCAGATCCAACTGTGCCTGGAAACATCTGAAGGAATTCCTGAAATGCAGTTTTGAATGTCTGGGGAGCAGGATGGGACTCACAGCTGGTTAGATGCAGTTTTACAGCATGTTTACGTGACTAAGTGCAGTCATTTCTACGTGTTCCAGTTTGGATTTTTAATTATAGAGATTATGACAGCAGGGTCTCATGAGTCAGACACTAGTCTAGTAAATTTAGACCAGTGTGTCATGTTTGATTCACCTGATCAGAGACCTCCGGGCCCTGCTTGTTCATACCAAAATAAAATAACCAGTTAGCAGCTCAGTCAGGCAGGACCGATCCTGAAGTGGTCCAAACAAAATTCATTTCAAAACATCTGCAGAAGTAAAAAACCGGTCCGTTTATCACCAGGAGACTAACACTGAGAACATTGTTAAAACTGAGGGACGGTCAGGAGGAGATGCACCGTGTCTTGGTACGTCTTGAGAGGTTCCCAGACAAGAAAGATGCCCTGCAAGAAAATAATAAAGATTTAGAGAAAGAGTAGAACAGAGAGCTGTAGGAGGAGCCGTGGTACTTGATGAGGAAATCTGACTTACGTTAGAGTGGTACAGGACATGTATGAGGGCAGCACGACAGCGGTGAGGTGGGCAGTAGGAGTAACGGGAGGAGTTCAGGTGGAAGTGGGACTGCGTCTAGGATCACGATGGATGGGTTCACTGTCTTCATGGACTGGGATGTCTGCAGATGACCCTGTAGTCCGCAGTGAGAGTAGGGAGCAGGTGGCAGAAAACCTGGAGAGACTGAAAATCAGGGTCAGCGAAACAGTGAGGATGCAAGGAGTGGAGGTTTGAGGAGTAGAGGTTAATGAAAGAACGTGAGAGTCAGCTAGGTTAACAAATCCAAGAGGTCAGCTGAAGGTTCTGGTCCATTAATGGTCTTGTATCGTCCATCTGTTTCACACAGTGGAAGAAACGGAACCAAATGACTGTTGCCAAAGTTAAAAGTAGGATGAAACAGCGGGAACGGAAACATCTTGCCCATCCCTTCCCGTGTAAAGCTGAACTGTGTCTTCACAGGACGTCTGATGGAAAGGTTGCCCAGTAGAAATGTTTCTGTCGGTGCTGACCCGCCTGGTAAGGAGGTTCGTAACTTTACGGAGGGAGACAATGTCAGACGAGCTCCATTTAGTGTCTGACTAGGATTTCTACGCACACATTTCCATCACCTGTTTGCTTCTCTTGTTCAGTCTCACAGAGGTTACGGCTGTAATTTACCATAGCGAGTGCAGGAGTTTGAATACTTGGGCTCAACTATTCAGAGAAATTGAAGTAGAGATGATCAGTGGATGGAGAAGAGTGTCTGGAGTTATCTGTGATGGAAGAGCAGCAGTGAGACCAAGGGACAGGAGCTGCTGGTGGATGGAGTAACAAAGATGGACAGGATGAAGAACGAGGAGTCTGAGGAACAGCCAGGGTCAGCCATTTTGGAGATAAAGCAGGAAGGGAGGCTGGTGTGGGATGGACCGGACACATCAACACATCAGGGATAATGAATAGATAATGAATAGACTGGTAGAAGGATGCTGGAGATGGAGCTGCCAGGCAGGAGAAAAAGGAGCAGACCAAAGAGATTTCTACACTGTAAAAAAAAAAAAAAACGTAAAAAAAAACAGTAATTTTCCAGCAGCTGGGGCGCCAGAAAAATACCGTGAAATAACAGAAAATTACTTTCTCATATTCTTATAAAAATGCATTTTTTTCCATAATTAAAATACGGTTTGTAGTTGTAATTTTAACAAGATTTTGCCTTATTTTCAGGTTGTTTTAACATTTAATTAGAAACATTTTCACATTTTAAAACAATAAAATTAGCTAGAAATATGGTAAGTAAATGCTGTATTATGAATAATAATGCTTAAATTTACAGAAATGTGCTGTTATTAATTGGTTTCAATGACATTATTTTATGTAAAGAAGTTGTATAATAATTTGTGTTTGATGTAATATAACAGTATATGACACAAAAAATAATGTGATTCATCTTTCAAAACATGTCAAAAAAAACTGTTGAAAACTAGATATTAGGTTTAAAACTGCAACAATTTTAAAGACTATAGCCTTTGTATTGTAGTGGATCCTGGTCTGTAACACCTGACAGAGCCATGGTGCTAGCTAAAGGAGTATTTTGTCAACTTCCTGTTTGACAATTTTTACTATTAATTCTTCAGTAATTTTAAATGATTTTTTTCCTTCTTTTTAGAGTTTTAAAGTCCTGTGTAATCATCAGGATTAATGCACCTCCATTCATTCCTGTGAGAATCCCTGAAGATAATCACATGCATATATTTATTCAAAAATAAAAACCTGCTGAAATGATCTTCTGCATAGCTGGAGACAAACAGTTCCTGTTTGTTGAGCACCAGGGGTCACGGTCCATTTATCCTGCAGGATCACAGGCTCAACACACATTCAGCATGTTGAAACGTAGAATCCGCCTTCAGAAATCAAAGCCGTGATACACGATACACTCCCTGGCTGAAACACACATCAGACATCAGGTCTCGCACTGCTGATGGGAGAGTCGCACCGTCTTCTCCAGCTCATCCCAGAGTTCTGTGGTCTTCAGGTCTGGACCGTGTGGTGGCCTGATGAATCCCAGACACCAACAGTATATTGTTCAGCAGATCCAGCTGAACTCAGTTTTACTCACCTAATGTTGCTGAACGTGGAGCTGACCCAGTGGGGCGGTGGTCCCAGATCATGATACTGCCGACACAGGCTTGCTTGGTAGGCGCTCGGCATGATGGGAAAATCACTTCATCTCCTGAAACATAGACTCACCAGACTACGTGAGCTTTTCTTCCTTCCTGCTGTGTCCAGTCAATGTGCTCGTGAGACTTTCATTCAAGTCTCCTCTTAAATAAGTGGTTTTCTTTAGGCTGCACCATAAACCGATGTGACTGATGACTGACAATGACAAGGACTGATTTATACTTCTTCGTCAAAGCGATGCCATAACTACGCCACAGATGTGAAGCATTTCTCTCCAGGTGTGACTGCGCTTTGTGTCGACGCAAACCACCAGAAATGTGATCAGTGAATTTGTTCTTCTTTTCTTAGGAGCTCACGTCCTTATTGCTTTCAGATCGGGTACAGCGATGGTTAGCTGTCCTCTCTGTAAAGACGACCGGGTCTCAACCTTCATCGGCTTCAACTACAGTGATCCCTTATTTTTCAGCGATTAATGGGGACCGTGCCCATATAGACTTCCCGCACCACGCGACACACACCTTGACGACAAAGCGCAGTCGCCATATTGGAGTGAAAACAACAAGCTAGAGCTTAAGCAACACAAGACGCAAGGAAGCACCCCGCCGGAGGCGCACGCCCCCATCCACCCAAACCGACCAACCACGACCATCCACAACACCCGGACGATCCTCAATCAAAAGACCCATGCCATCCCGCAAATAACTCCGCCCGATCAGCCGGGGACCAAGCGAGCAGCAACAGGGCACCCTGCCATAGTCATGCATGTGCTGGTTGTTGTCCCACATATTCCCGCCCACCCAGCCCCCGGCCGACCACGCAGAACCACCCACAAAACAACACAAGTCCTCCAACCAAAGAGCATCCAAACGCTACAAACAACCAGCCAATCAGCCGAAACAGATGAAAACACACACCCCCAACAAAACGCCCGCCACACACACGTGACCCGCCCCCGCTGGCGTGGTCGTGTAGTGCATCATACAATCATAGCAGACAATGTATTTATTTATTGTTTAAAGACTCGTAAGTCAAGCTTCAACAGAGGTGACCACTTCTGTGAATACATCAAACAGATTTACCTGCAGCCTGTCAGCACAGGAGTCTGTTTATATGTTCTCCGATTTAAAGGAATCCATTATTAATCACAGTGTAGGAGACGGAGCCTAAAAGGTCCTGGCCATCTGACTGCGCTTCAATTATTTATTGTTCACTGATGCATTCAGTGGCCGTACAGCTTCAGGACAAATATGGACTCAAAGTGCAGGTATTGTTGTGTGAATTGCTGCTCTTTTTCAGGGACTCAGACGTAATTGAACAGTTGATTCAAAAGGTGTTTTACAGTGTGAGCTATTCCTTTGTTGTTCCTGCATCAATCAGGGAGGTAAAAGGTCTTGAATTGATTTCAGTTATGTTGCTGGGAACCTTTGGCAGCAGCGGATCACGGGGTCCTTTCCATGGAAAAGAAAGGCCCTTTCAGAAACACTGGGCCCAGAGAAGAAGGAGATACATCATCATCAAACCTACCTGAAACAAATCATTTATGAGGACTGTTTTAGCTAAAACACAATAGGTGTGCCTTGAGATTTTTACTTGTCCTTTGGTGCGCCTTGGGCACAAAAAGTTTGGGAACCACTGCTGTAGAGAACCGGTTCCTGTAGAGAACCGGTTCCTGTAGAGAACCGGTTCCGTGTGTTTCAATTCCATGGAATTGTTTGGCAGTTTATCCAGCGATTCTCTTATCGATTCCAACCAGCACGAATCTCACGTAATTTACGCAAGTTACACACAGTCAATTCCAGAAAGCACTTACGTGATTAAGTTACGTCGGTTTAGCACGCATTGCAGTTGTAAACAACAATGGCGTCCACCAGGTTCAAACGCTCCAAAGTTTGGCTTCACTTCACCAAAGAAAGATGGCAACAAGTCAACTAGCAGTCATTGTAAAGTGGAGATAACAGCGTCGGGAGGGAACACGGCTAACATGCAGAAACATTTGAACACACAACATGCGATAACGAGTGTCGTGTTTTTGACGCTTCGGACTGATGGATCTCAACCCAGCAGCAGTAGCCAAGCTAAGATCACCTCTGGTAACTCTGGTTAGTAGCTATCCCACTGCCTATGTGCTTCTTTGTAAAACACGCTATAACATTAACGCTATGCTATTAAACGAATGCCTTCTGCATTACATTTAGAAGATGACCGTGACGAGAGAGAGAGTCTGGCTGGTTCAGAGGCTGGAAGACATGATTATTTTTCTGTAAAAGAATTGTTAATTCTTCATAGTATTTGCAGATTTGCACTATGAACTGTTCCGTTGTATTTGATAGTATTTATCTTTATTTATTATTATTTTTGAGTGATTAGTGAGCTCATATATCCTTTTAAAAGGGAGATTTTTTTTTTATTTCTATTAGGAAAAATCTGTTAGTAAAATGTTACACATTCTTGTGTATTTGCACAGTTACATATTACAACAGTTAACACGTTATCCAGGCTTTGGGCCTCTTTTGACCTCGCTGTTGAGTTTGTAAGGTCGTGACTTCTAAGTAAAAAAAAGTGATGCTAATAAAACTGTTAGTTCTCCTTTTTGCCCAAATTAGAATCGATAAGAGAATTGATAAAGAATCGAATCGTTAAACAGTGTCGATAATGGAATTGGAATCAGAAAAATCTTATCAATTCCCATCCCTAGACACGCGTCTTTGTCTCCTGTGGCTTCCTCCAGTTGTTCCAGTGGAAGTAGACAAGACCACCACCGTTGATCTGCTCCTGTGAGGTTCAGTAGATATTCCTCCTCGTTTGGTCCTCGTCCTCGCTCTAAAACAGCGCCTTCTGAGTCAGTGACACACACAAGCCCCAGATGCAGCAGTTTTGACCGGTGCTGCCACCCGGTGGAGTCCAGTTCACTGCAGTTCTGTTAAACTTAATCCAACTGACTTCAGTTTCTTTAGTCCAGTTGGTTCTGAACAGATTCCAACCCAGGTCAGTATGAGGGAGAACAGCAGATTACACCACACCTTCGTTTCTCACCCTCTCCACCTTAAAAGCAGAGAGAGCATCTGCTTCGTCAGCACCAGAGAGGACCCCGATAACTGAGGACTGGCTTCTGCTCCTCCAACCTTGATCTGGTACCTTTAGGAACCAGGAACAGTGGTTGACTCGCGCTCAAACCAACGATGCGTCCAGGGAACCGCTGTCACTTCCATTTCGTGTCTGAACGGGGAACTCTCTAGAAGTGTGACAGTGAGTCGGGTTGACGTTCCTTGATAGCGTCATAGTTCCTGTTTCTGCTTCTACTTCATTGTTTTTAAAACAGAAAGGTTGGTTGCTGCAACAGAAGAACTACAGTTATCTTCGGTTGAAGCTAGCCGCAGAAAAGAACCCACACTGCCACCTGGTGTTTGGCCGTGTAATTACAGGGCAACAGAAACGTATATAAACAGCAACCAGGATGTCGGTCTCTGTCCGCGGGCAGCGTGCATCGCTGTTGTGGAGAAGCTTGAGACGACGGGCTGACAGCAAAAACACGCAACGATGAGGTCGTTCAGACGAGGAGGAGATGGGCCATCAAGGGCTTTATATGTGAGGAGAAGAAGATTAAGATTAGACAGACATGATTAGATCCCAACTGACCCTCATCAGACCTCCGCTGCAGCGTTTGGGATCAGCTGGAAGCTTGTCAAATAGCTAAAGTCATGATTCACTGGTCCCAGATCCATTTCCTCAGTCTCTCACATGGTTGTGGAGGACTTTTGGTCCACTCTTCTTTACTGCTGTTTCAGGTCACTCCCCCACAGATCTGAACTCATCATTCCTCCACCACCGAGCTGTCTGCATTGCTCCGAAGCTTTGTTTGGTTTTCTCCAAAACTGGTCGTGGATATTAAAGGACCATTCTGGAGTTAAACCAGACCTGGGTCTGTTACTAGAAGGTCTAAACTCATCTGAGAAACCAGAAGAACCTGAATCAAAGCAGGACTGAGTTTATTTAGAATTAGTGCTTTCAAGAAAAAGGCAACTAATGTTGACAATTGGAGCAGCTGAGCTCCATCAAAGACAGTCACTATCTGACGAGAGTGAAACCATCAACCATCATGTGTCAGTGTGGATGAGACGTCTGCAGAAGAATCTTTTCCTTTCCTCTCAGAGCTGCATGGCCTGTCCTCAGGACACATTTCCAGGGACGTCCCCTCTTCTGAAGACTGGCTACTGTCATGAGTGCTCTCCACTTGTGACTAATCCTCCTCACTGAATAAGAAATGAGCTCCAAACAGTTTGGAAGTGGTCTCCATTTCCAGATAGCAGCAACAGCTACTTCCATTACGTACCACGATGTCTTTCCCTCTTGGCGTTGTGTTAACACACACCTGAATGCTCCAGAGCATTAGATGGCAGTGACCAGGTCATGATGAGAATCCCGTGGGAGCAGTCAGATTGATTTAGTCCCGCCTGCATGAGTTTTCTCTTTCTGGCTTCATGTTTGTTAAATCGATAAAATCCAGAGAAAAACACAGATGTTGTTGTTAATCTGAGGCTGTTTCTGCCTCACATGAAGACTCTCTACAACTAGGTTTTTATCATGAATTCCCCCCCCCCCCCCTCCAAAAAAAAAGGACTAAAAGAGGGGATACAACATTAAACAGATGGCAGTAAATCCAGCTGGAGCAGCTATGTTCCTAACAGGTGAGGTTTACGTCTCCTGGAAACTCTGTTGTTGACCTAAGGATGTTAGTTTAAGGATTATGGTCTGTAATCATTTAAACCTGACAGCGTTTCTGGATGCTTCAGCTGAGGCATGAGAGGCTGAGAAGACAAACATCTGATGGTCTATGCATCGTCCAAATGTCCCTGAGGCACCGGCGGACGGTTCTTCAGTATCGATGTTGGTCTCTCTGGGTTCTGGGAAGGTTCCTGCTGCTCTGGGTCCTTTCATCGAACTTGACCTTTAAACCTTGACCGTGACCCTTTAAAGTGGGCGTATCAGGGAGCATTAATGTGGACGTTGGATCAAAAACCGTAACACAACACGTTTGGTGTCGTGAAGGTCTGACGTTTCCGACCCAGTGGGCGGCGCAGATTTTCAGTGACATCACAGACACGGGTCAGAGTAGGATTATCCAGCCTGTCCGTCTGCATCTCCACCCAGATCCACATCATGCTGCACCTCAGAGGCGGGTAGCACAAAGCTGTAGCACCAGTTTCAGAAGAGGCACATCCGGTGGAGGCGGGGCTCTGGAGTCAAGTCATGTGGCTGACTCCACCCCCTTAAACTGGCAGCTGGAGGGACACGGTTGAAACAGTTCAAACCATGAACAGTTTATCAATGATGAGTTCAGTCTGGCCTGTAACCTGTGGGAGGTGGGGGGAGGAGCTCCCTCTGACTGTTTTATTGCTTCAAACACCATCATCCAGGAATTCCTTACCCTGCCTTTAAGTCCCAGAGCAGCTTCTGTTCACTGATGCTTGTGCACCACACAATGAGTTTTTAATTGAAGAGGAGATGAAGAGGACACATGCAGACACGTGTGAAGACCAATGACATCACTGACCGCTCTACCGAGACTGCTACTGACCAATGACATCAATGACCGCTCTACCGAGACTGATATTGACTAATGACATCACTGACCGCTCTACCGAGACTGCTACTGACCAATGACAGCACTGACCGCTCTACCGAGACTGCTACTGACCAATGACATCACTGACCGCTCTACCGAGACTGCTATTGACTAATGACATCACTGACCGCTCTACCGAGACTGCTACTGACCAATGACATCAATGACCGCTCTACCGAGACTGATATTGACTAATGACATCACTGACCGCTCTACCGAGACTGCTACTGACCAATGACAGCACTGACCGCTCTACCGAGACTGCTATTGACTAATGACATCACTGACCGCTCTACCGAGACTGCTACTGACCAATGACAGCACTGACCACTCTACCGAGACTGCTATTGACTAATGACATCACTGACCGCTCTACCGAGACTGCTACTGACCAATGACAGCACTGACCCCTCTACCGAGACTACTACTGACCAATGACAGCACTGACCGCTCTACCGAGACTGCTATTGACTAATGACATCACTGACCGCTCTACCGAGACTGCTACTGACCAATGACAGCACTGACCGCTCTACCGAGACTGCTATTGACTAATGACATCACTGACCGCTCTACCGAGACTGCTACTGACCAATGACAGCACTGACCGCTCTACTGAGACTGCTACTGACCAATGACATCACTCACCCCTCTACCGAGACTGCTACTGACCAATGACATCACTGACCGCTCTACCAAGACTGTTACTGACCAATGACATCACTGACCGCACTACCAAGACTGCTACTGACCAATGACAGCACTGACCGCTCTACCGAGACTGCTACTGACCAATGACATCACTGACCGCTCTACCGAGACTGCTATTGACTAATGACATCACTGACCGCTCTACCGAGACTGCTACTGACCAATGACAGCACTGACCGCTCTACTGAGACTGCTACTGACCAATGACATCACTCACCCCTCTACTGAGACTGCTACTGACCAATGACATCACTGACCGCTCTACCAAGACTGCTATTGACTAATGACATCACTGACCGCTCTACCGAGACTACTACTGACCAATGACAGCACTGACCGCTCTACCAAGACTGCTACTGACTAATGACATCACTGACCGCTCTACCGAGACTACTACTGACCAATGACAGCACTGACCGCTCTATCCAGACTGCTACTGACCAATGACATCACTGACCGCTCTATCGAGACTGCTACTGACCAATGACAGCACTGACCGCTCTACCGAGACTGCTACTGACCAATGACTGACTCTCTACCGAGACTGCTACTGACTAATGACATCACTGACCGCTCTATACCGAGACTGCTACTGACCATGACAGCACTGACCGCTCTACTGAGACCTATGACCAATGACTCACTGACCCTCTACCGAGACTGCTACTGAACAATGACAGCACTGACCGCTCTATCGAGACTACTACTGACCAATGACATCACTGACCGCTCTACCAAGACTGCTACTGACCAATGACAGCACTGACCGCTCTATCGAGACTACTACTGACCGATGACAGCACTGACCGCTCTACCAAGACTGCTACTGACCACTCTATCGAGACTGCTACTGACCAATGACAACACTGACCGCTCTACCAAGACTGCTACTGACCAATGACAGCACTGACCGCTCTACCAAGACTGCTACTGACCAATGACAGCACTGACCACTCTACCAAGACTGCTACTGACCAATGACAGCACTGACCGCTCTACGATCACTGCTACTGACCAATGACAGCACTGACCGCTCTACCAAGACTGCTACTGAACAATGACAGCACTGACCGCTCTACCATGACTGCTACTGACCAATGACAGCACTGACCGCTCTACCAAGACTGCTACTGACCAATGACAGCACTGACCACTCTATCGAGACTGCTACTGACCAATGACAACACTGACCGCTCTACCAAGACTGCTACTGACCAATGACAGCACTGACCGCTCTACAATGACTGCTACTGACCAATGACAGCATTGACCGCTCTACCGAGACTGCTACTGACCAATGACAGCACTGACCGCTCTACCATGACTGCTACTGACCAATGACAGCTCTGACTGCTCTACGATCACTGCTACTGACCAATGACAGCACTGACCGCTCTACCAAGACTGCTACTGACCAATGACATCACTGACCGCTCTACCAAGACTGCTACTGACCAATGACAGCACTGACCGCACTACCAAGACTGCTACTGACCAATGACAGCACTGACCGCTCTACCGAGACTGCTACTGACCAATGACATCACTGACCGCTCTACCGAGACTGCTATTGACTAATGACATCACTGACCGCTCTACCGAGACTACTACTGACCAATGACAGCACTGACCGCTCTATCGAGACTACTACTGACCAATGACATCACTGACCGCTCTATCGAGACTACTACTGACCAATGACATCACTGACCACTCTATCAAGACTGCTACTGAACAATGACAGCACTGACCGCTCTATCGAGACTACTACTGACCAATGACATCACTGACCGCTCTACCAAGACTGCTACTGACCAATGACAGCACTGACCGCTCTATCGAGACTACTACTGACCGATGACAGCACTGACCGCTCTACCAAGACTGCTACTGACCAATTGAGAATGCTACTGACCAATGACAACACTGACCGCTCTACCAAGACTGCTACTGACCAATGACAGCACTGACCGCTCTACCAAGACTGCTACTGACCAATGACAGCACTGACCGCTCTACCACTGATATGACTGACATACTGACCGCTCTATGCAACACTGACCCTCTACCAGACTGAAACTGGAACTGACTAACTCTATGACGAACATGACCGCACTACTCTACAGACGACTATGACCAATGACATCACTGACACTCTACAAAGACTGCTACTGACCAATGACAGCACTGACCGCTCTATCGAGACTACTACTGACCGATGACAGCACTGACCGCTCTACCAAGACTGCTACTGACCGCTCTATCGAGACTGCTACTGACCAATGACAGCACTGACCGCTCTACCAAGACTGCTACTGACCAATGACAGCACTGACCGCTCTGCCATGACTGCTACTGACCAATGACAGCTCTGACCGCTCTACGATCACTGCTACTGACCAAGGACAGCACTGACCGCTCTACCAAGACTGCTACTGACCAATGACAGCACTGACCGCTCTACCAAGACTGCTACTGACCAATGACAGCACTGACCTCTGACCAAGACTGCGACTGACTGCTACTGACCAATGACAACACTGACCGCTCTACCAAGACTGCTACTGACCAATGACAGCACTGACCACTCTACCAAGACTGCTACTGACCAATGACAGCACTGGACCGCTCTACCGAGACTGCTTTCTTCAGAGAAAATGTAGCTGAAACTGTCACGTCGCCGTCATACAGCATGCCACCAGCACCTCGGAAGGCTCGTGCTGTTTTTGCGTACGTGTAACGCACAGTAAACCTGCACTCATGGCTGTAACAGACACGACGCGCTCACCTGGGAGATATTCTGGACCATCAACACTAAACTGACTCTCCAGTCTACAGATGTGAGCGCTGAACTGCCTTTTAAAGGCGTCCAGCAGGGGGCAGGCTCAGCATTTAGGATCCTCCATTGGTCTTCAGCCTTCAGTAAAGAACATATCAACTCTCAGATCTCTGCAGCAGCTCTGCAGAAGCTGACAGCGAGTCTGTGTTTGAGGAACCACAGAGGACCTGTGGGAGCAGCTCCTCATGTTCACCAGGGAGGTGAAACGGCAGTGAGGGTGGGAGGAAACACACGTGACGTTCCTCGGCTAAACAATCCAGCTCTGTTAGAAGTCGGAGCAGCAGAGGCTGAACCTCCAACGAAGGAAGCGGCTTCTCACCTTTTTGTTGTGTCAGCGTTCATCAGTGGAAAGTTCTTTGCTACAGAAGTGAGACACCAGCTGGTAAAAGCAGAGTTTCCTGTCATCTCCAGGATGAAACAGCTACAGAGCACCAACAGATGTCTTTACAGCACTGCTGAGGAACCTCTGCACAGTTTTTAGCCCGATGTCTTCAGCCTGGAGTGAAGAACTGACGACGTCTCAGATCTGTGTGAGTCTGAAGTGTGTCGGGAATAACTGTGACGCAGGACGCGTTCAGCCACGTTACAGGCCTCACATCACCCTCTAGAAGACTCAGAATCAGAATCGCTTTATTTATCATTGAGCCAGCATCCCAGCACAACGAAATCATATCCAGTACATCAGCCATTCTCAAACTTCAGATTATCAAGTTCAGTTTGAAATGTGAAAAATCTCTGCGGCCCACCCAAACCTTTAATCACACCTGTGATCAACATACAAGACTAGAAGCTACATTCCAATATTAATGTAAGAGTTGACAAATAAGGTGACACTTATTATATCATATTGAGTTAAGATTACAGTAGAATAACACTCAATTGGTTTGTTTTATTATTTCTAATTTTTTTAAATCATGCAATAGATATTTTACAGTAATTAAAAACGTATTGTTAAAAAATCGAGGATTTAAAACATATTTTTTTATTTCTAATGACCTGTCATGTCCCACCTGCAGTACCGCGACGGCCCACCAGGGGGCCGCGGCCCACACTTTGGGAATCATTGCAGTACATCATCCAAGAAACATACAGAAAAACAAACAACATGTAGGACAGGGGTCGACGATGCCTGTAGCTGCAGCCACTGCGGCGCTGCCAATTTATTAGATGGGGGGGGGGGGTAAAAAAAAGTATCTCTCACAGAGAGAGAGAGAAAAAAAAACACCTCAGAATCAGAATCAGATTTATTATTGTCACTGAGCCAGCGTCCCCACACAGTGAAATTTGTTTTCTTCCCAGTACATCGTCCAAGAGAAACATACAGAGACAAACAACAACAACATATGGACAGGAGTCTTGCTTGGGTCAGCGCTATAAGAGCGCTTCTACCGTGTCAGAGAGTAGTACACTCAAGCACATGCCCAAGTACACCACCCTCCGGCCAGGGCACTTTTAGCAGAAGAAAATATGATCACATAGGGGATGGTGGGGGAGAGGATAAAAAAAGAGGTGTCTCACACCACATGTCCTTGATCAGAGGCACATGTTGTGGGATTCACAAAAAAAACCTCAGCACAAGCATAACAAACTTATTACGAAGACATCATATGGGTCAGGAAAGAGGTGGGGGGAGGGGGGAGTGTCCAGCTAAACAGTCTGTCCGCTCGCTGCGCGAAGTGCCCAGTCCGTCAAGCATGGAGGGGTAAAAACATCCAGGAGCCAGCAGAGGCAGTTGGGCATGGGGCGGGAAGTGTGTGTGTGTACATGTGTATGTGTGTGCGTAAGCCAGTGACCCCTGGTCTGGAGCCACAGGTGTTGTTTGGAAAGGGGAGGGGTCGGGAAGGAGCGTCAAAAAGTCATAATATTCAGGAGAGATTAGGTCGAAGGCCGGCCTTGGAGGCGAGCTTCATTTCAGGGGAGCCAGATTCAGATAAGAGAAGAATGTTTTCGGTCAGGCTGACATAAATCCTGTCTGCCTTCAAAGTTTTTTGCTGGTCCGTCTCGGCGGGAATAACTCCAATTGTCCGAATTACAGGTCAATTCTCCCTGAGCGGCGCTTGAACTTCTCCAGGATCGAATCCATTTCGCCAGAGAGTTCAAAAACCGTCACTAGAATCACTTCCAGTTTTCGGTTCAGCTCACCAAGAGCAGCAGTCTGAGTGTTCACAGCGCGGCTCACTCCCACACACACAGCAGGCAGGTTGACGTCCAGGATAGCAGCTGCCGTGTAAATTTTCCGATACAACAGGTATCCGCCAACTCCAAACAGCAGAAATCCTGTGATCATAAATCCCAATAGGTACACTTTGATGTCCACAATGAACAAGGGGGGCAGACATCCCAGATTCCATCCAAAATCCTTGATGTATCCAGCCAGTGTTCCATCGAGACCGGAGGACTCTCCTGTGTCCTGTTTTCTCTTCGAGAAAAATTGATTAATTGCATTGAGAAACCAGCTGATCAGATCCATGATTAGAGATTTGAATATTATGCCAAGTGAGGCTCCAAAAAAGCATATAAGTACAGAACATATAAGTAAGCATGACCAAAATTAAAACTAAGACATGGGGGGGGGGGGGGGGGGGGGGGGTCCAGCGAAGCAGCATATGTATAGCATATGTATCCGTCTGTGAGAAAGTGTCTGTAGTTGATCAGCCAGTGACTCCTGACCCAGTTCAGTCCAGGGCATTCATCCACAGGTGCTGTTTGGAAAGGGGAGGGGTGGGGGTAGAGCGTCAGAACAGCATAACATCCAGGAGAGTTTAGATAGAAGCAGCCTTCGAGGGCCAACTTCGCTTCAGGGGAGCCAGATTCAGATAAGAGAAGATTGTTTAGGTCAGGCTGACATGTGATTTCGTCTCTGTGGGAATCCATCCAAATAGCTGAATTCCAGGTCAGTTCTCCCTGAGCAGCACATGTAGTTTCCCCAAGTTGGAATCAATTTTCCCAATGAGTTCAAAAATCATCACTTGTCTGTGATTCACGCTCTGAATCACATCCAGTTTCCAGATGTGAAAATGGATGTGATCTGGCATGGAGATGAGCTCATGGTCCAGGGACCGTGAGGTGTTCAGGTTCTGTGCCTGTAAAAAAAAAAAAAGCCCCAATCATCACCCGTCCACCCCCATGTGTGACGGTGTGTATGAGCCGTGCTTGGTTCTCTCCAGACGTGACGCCCTGCATTACGACCCAGCAGCTCCACTTTGGTCTTTTCTGTCTGTGGGACAGCGAGGCCTGTACAGTCTGACATGTCTCTCTTAGCTGAGACGTCCACTCCCACACAGACGGATGAGTGATCTGGATGTTCTCCACATGAGAATCAAATAAACTGGTTTCATAACCCTCCCAAGGTTAGGGATGGGAACCGAGAATCAGTTCCTGTAGAGAACCGGTTCTCTACAGGAACCGGTTTCTGTAGAGCAAAATTTTCTCAAAATTTTTTCAGTCACAACACCTTTCAAAAGTGAATAAAATCTCACGACACCCCAGAGTAAAATATAATCCAAAACCACACTGCATCACTCTGCCTCTAAATGCATACGTCCCGTTTATTTTGTTTAAATAACCTGAACACGATAACTGCACCAGAGAAGGCCTAAAAAGTGTTAAAAAGTTCTCTTTGCTATCTGTGAAATAAAATTCCAGCAGTTAAATGATATTACGACATAAGCTAACTGGGCAGTCACGCTGACCCCGTACTGACGTTGTTAACTCTTGACATTGGGAAATGGGCAAGACATATTTTAATTATTCATTTCATGTCCAATTAAGTATCTTATTTATTTATTTATTTATTCATTCATAGGCAAAAAGTATGTATTTATGTGTGTATTCATATGTTTATACAGTGCTACCTCTACTTACGAAATTAATTGGTTCTGGAAGTAGTCTCGTAACCTGAAAATTTCTTAAGTAGAGACGTGTTTTCCATGTAAATGCCCTAATCCGTTCCAAGCCCCCCAAAATTCAAACATTTTTTTTTATAAATTATAAATAATACATGAAATTTCATAAAAACCTGTAAGAAATACATGTTAGAACTAGAAAAGCACTCAGAGCGCGCAGACCTCCACTAAATGCAACAATTATCGAAAATTTGAAAGTGGTCCAGAATCCAGGATTTCTTCCAGATCAGAACCAAAATGAAATCAGTTCTACCTTTTCACATTTCTGACAACTCCTGAAAATTTTATCAAAATCCATCCATAACTTTTTGAGTTATCTTGAACACAGACAGACAGATAAACACCAGCAAAAACATAACCTCCTTGGTGGAGGTAAAAATTGTTTGTTGACCTGGTTGCTGGGTTACGCTCATACAGACAAGGGGCCCTCCTAGCCAATGGGATGCCAGTAAAATGCCAAGCAATAGCCAATGGCAGAGCAGCTCGGGCGCACCGCTTTCAAACCGAGATACAGAGCCGACAGCTATGTTTACGTTCAGTAAACTCTGGGAGCTGCGAGTAGCAGCGCTACTGGATTTTTGACTTTCGTATCCTGAAATTTCTTTCGTAACAAGAGGCAATATTTTCCCGTTGAGGTTTCCTAACCTTAAGATTTCGTATGTAGAAACGTTCGTAAGTAGAGGTACCACTGTATATGAAATGTCAGAATAGGTCATTTTTTTGACGACACCCCTGAAGCAGTCAGACGACACCCCAGTGTGCCGCGACACCCCAGTTGAGAAAGGCTGCTGTAGAGAACTGGTTCCTGTAGAGAACCACTTCCGTGTGTTTCAATTCCATGGAATCGTTTGGCAGTTTATTTAGCGATTCTCTTATTGATTCCAACCAGCATGAATATCACGTAATTTACGCAAGTTACGCACAGTCAATTCCAGAAAGCACTTACGTGATTAAGTTACGTCGGTTTAGCACGCACATTGGAATTAAAAACAACAATGGCGCCCACCAGGTTCAAACGCTCCAAAGTTTGGCTTCACTTCACCAAAGAAAGATGGCAACAAGGCAACTAGCAGTCATTGTAAAGTGGAGATAACAGCGTCGGGAGGGAAACACGACTAACATGCAGAAACATTTGAACACACAACATGTGATAACGAGTGTCGTGTTTTTGACACTTCGGACTGATGGATCTCAACCCAGCAGCAGTAGCCAAGCTAAGATCACCTCTGGTAACTCTGGTTAGTAGCTATGCCGCTGCCTATGTGCTTCTTTGTAAAACACGCTATAACATTAACGCTGTGCTATTAAACGAATGTCTTCTGCATTACATTTAGAAGATGACCGTGACGAGAGAGAGTCTGGCTGGTTCAGAGTCTGGCAGCACTCGCTACTGCTCACTACCTACCTCCAGAAAGATCACCTATCCTTCCTGAAAAACCAGACATGCTTATTTTTCTCCAAAATAATTAATTCTTCATAGTATTTGCAGATTTGCACTATGAACTGTTGTGCACCGTTGTATTTGATAGTATTCACCTTTCTTTATTATTATTTTTGAGAGCTTAGTGAGCTCATATATCCTTTTAAAAGGGAGATTTTTTCATTTCTATTAGGAAAAATCTGTTAGTAAAATGTTAACACATTCTTGTGTATTTGCACAGTTACATATTACAACAGTTAACACGTTATCCAGGCTTTGGGCCTCTTTTGACCTCGCTGTTGAGTTTGTAAGGTTGTGATTTCTAAGTAAAAAAACTGATGCTAATAAAACTGTTTGTTTTCCTTTTTCCCCAAATAAATAGAATTAAAAACTGTTTGTTTTCCTTTTTCCCCAAATAAGAATCATAAGAGAATCGATAAAGAATCGAAACGTTAAACAGTATCGATGATGGAATCAGAATTGGAAAAATCTTATCAATTCCCATCCCTACCCAAGGTTGACGTGCAGCAGCAGTTGCTCCTCTAAGAGCATTGCTGATGGCTTTCATTGCTGGCATTGGGTTAACTCCCACCTGACTGCTCCAGAGCAGCAGGTGTGCACAGGTTCTCCTGGTCAGCTCATCAGGGGCGGAGCCTGTCAGAGCCTGCTGTGAATGGGGCTGGTTTGGTTTCTGGTTGACAGTTCCTGTTCCTAACTTTAACTCTGCTCAGAACCAGATGGCTGTAATTAGCTGAATGAGGGGTTACTCTCGTTCTCTGGTGACGGTGTTGTTTTTGTTGTGTCACTGTTAAACTCTGGTGTTAACCTGGAGCAGCCTCGAAGGAGGAAGAGCAAACACTGGTCCTGATAGAGGAGGAAGGTCTCTCCTCCTCCCCCTGATGGAGTCTGAGGAACCACCTATGCCCCCCCACCCCCACCCCCGTTCCATCTCCTTCAGATTTGGCTCCCATTTCCTCCTCCTCCTCATTGTCCCTCAGCCGTCCACACTGACTGGTCCTGATACGGTCCTTCAACCGTCTCTTCATGTTTTCCTCACATGGAGAAAACGTCTGACTTTCATCCTCAGCCTGCCGTCATGTCAGACCGTCCTCCTGCTTTTCTCTCCCGCAGAGCTCCTCTGTTCTTTAATGAATCACCCAGCAGGTGTGTGATGGCCAGCGCACTCCCGTGCACACATGATGGTGACCATGCAACAGCATATGTGTGTTTGTGTGTGTTCTGGCTGAAGCACTGATGTCTGGAGCAACGCTGCCCCCTGCAGCCCGTTTCCCAGATCAGAGATTTCTGTGCGTGTGGACCAGTCAGAGGGTCGGCAGGTTCAGTTCCCGACCTCTGTTGAAGGGTCGGGGTGAAGCCCTGAACCCCTCAGCCGCTCCATCCTGTGGATGACAGAAAACCACTACAGAGACTGAAAGTGCTCTATGGATGTTTGTGTCCTGATGTGGTCGACTTATATAAATGCAGGCTATTTATTAGAGTCTGACTCAGAAAAAAAGACTCAACGGGTGTTTCAGGTGGACCCCTGATGGAGTCTGACCCCCACTAGACCCTCTGTGCCTCTGTGATTGTATCTTTAGTTCCCTGCATGGAGGGAGTAACGGCGACATGTTGCTCTGCCTCGATATGAGGATCAAAAGTGATTATTAAAACCCCATATCTATAAAAGTCACTTTCACAAAGCTGTCCAAGATTTAGGGTGAATTCCAATTCCTCTCTTAACCCTCAATCTCAACCCTCGCCCTTAACCCTCAATTTTTGGTCCGCAATCTTAACCCTTGAAAGTAAGTGTAAGGGCTATTTTGTGACTTAGAAATGGGACACCCCTTGAGTGCAGTTACGTCTTCAGACTGAAATGTGTCAGAGCCCGTGTTGTCTCTGTGTTCCCTGAAATGACACAAGGATAACATTGAAAAGAGCGCTGTATATTCTCTAAATAATATTAGCAAATAACACAATACATTATTCAGTCCTCCATCACTACACAACAAGGTATACAAGTAACGCAAAGCCAGCCAGGACCGCCGGTCTGGCAGCAAACATCATAAAGTAAAAAAATAAATGTTACGCAACAACGATGTTAATCCATGAAAAAAGTCTCAAACAAACACAATAAGATGGTTTCATGACATTTATATCTTTAAGAATTATAAAGATACTTACATTTGTAGCTAGCTTTTTGTGACGCCATCCTTTTCGAAGATGTCTTGGCTAAATTACCCAGTGCCTTCTGGATAGCCCTTACTCCCAAGGGTGGTGTCGGAAAATCTCAATTTTGAGGGGGAAACAGCCCTGAAACTCATCCTTCAATTTGATGTTCTAAGAATCGGGACAACACTTACACTTAGAGGGAGCGCGCATTTTTGAGATTGAGGGTTGAGATTGAGGGTTAAAGGTGGGGTAGGTGTTCTTTTTTTGCAGCACTTTTTACAATATTGCCTGAAACCTTTTCACATTCCCATTGCACCCACTGAAATAAAATGTTTGCAAAAAAAATGAAACGTTTTGGTCTAGTCTAGAGGGTATAATCAGAGAAAAACTGACCAATCAAAATAGTGATCATCATTATTTTGATTGGCTGCCTAATACGTCCATCAAATATCAATGCACTCCCCTCCCTCCCTCCCTGCTGTTCATGTAGTGGTGAATCGTGTGAAGGCGTGGTTTAGAGGGGTGGGCTGAAGAGGAGGAGGCGGAGCCTTTGGGAGGAGGGAGAGAGTGTATATTTTCAAAATCTCACTTGAGTTGGATTGCTGGAACCGTTTTTTCAAAGAACACCTACCCCACCTTTAAGGGAGGAATTGGAATTCACCTTTACTCTCGTTCAATCTCTTGCTCAGTCGCTCTCTCCTTTTTACCTCCGTCGTTTCCTTCTTGAGCCTCCTCATCTCCGTCGTGTCCTCTGGAGCTCTGTGAGCTTCATGGTTGTTTTTATGTGGTTGCCTGGTTGTTACCTGTAGCAGGGATGGGCGGTGTTAAAGTTAGAGGACACTTCCTAAAGACAGTCAAATAGTTCTTCAAATTAAAGAGGAGAAACCCAAGATGAGTCTGCAAAGCTCCGGGTGAGCTGAGATCTGCTCTCTTACCAAGGTTATTATCGTTAACGCAAACGAGCGAAATTACGAAAACTAGAATTGAAAAAACATTTTCGTTAACTGAAATAAAATAAAAACAAGAGTTTTTTTTTTTTTTTAAAACGATAACTAACTGAAACTGTATTATGTGTTTATAAAAAAAACTAAAATTAACTATAATAATGTCAAGAACATCCTTCATTTTCATTTTTTTTTTCTCATAAACGTTTGAAATCTATTAACTTCGCTCTGCTGTACAACAACAACCGCAAAAAAAAAGTGATCAGTAGTGATGGCTGCGGCAAAAGTTGGGAGAAAGCGTCTCAGTCCTATTTGGGATTTCTTTGACTATGACTGTGTTAACGATAAAAATACGTTCCTTGTTGTAGAAGCAGGTGATACAATGTCTGGAATACTTCTGAAGGAGAAAAAAACCCACGAATCTGAAAGTCCATTTGAAAAGCTCGCACAAGAAGGCTAACCAAGACTACCTGGATAAGCTAGCCTAAGCTAGCCCCCTGGAAAGAAGGCTAACCAAGACTACCTGGATAAGCTAGCCTAAGCTAGCCCCCTGGAAAGAGAAGCTACAGCTGCAGGCCAGTCAGCGTTGGGAAGGAACAGGAGAAAACAGCAACTATAATGGACTGTTTCCATGGAGACCAGATAGCTGCTGGTCAGTAAATACGCAGGAACACCACAAGAGGGAAGATGCATTGATAAATATGTTTATTGAGACCAGAATGTAAACACGACTATGTGATTCGATAGCCTTCAAAAAGTTCAGTGCTTCACTCAAACCAAAATTATAACCCTAATTTACAAAATAAAACTAAAACTAACACTGAAACTAATAAAAACTAAAACTAAGTATTTCAAAACAAAAATGAATAAAAACTAGCAAAACTGCTCTAAAAACGAATTAAAACTAACTGAATTTGGAAAAACTAAACTAAAAACTAAATAAAAACTAAAACTAATGGAAAATCCTAAACTATTATAACCCTGTCTCTTACACCTCTTATTCCCTGTAGTTGAGTTCCCTCTATCGCAACTGATATTAAAAAAAAAAAAAAAAAAAAACATCAGGGTAAGTTTGTTATCAATTACAAATTCAGCCGAGCAGGCGACACAAGTCCAAGTCGCTGGGGACTTCCACCCGTCGTGCTTCCCTTTAAAACCGGAGTACGACGCTTTCTGCATTCTTTGGACTTCCAGTGTTTGTGTCCCTTTGCAGTTGTCCAGTGCATCTTTTTAGTCGTTTAGAGCAGTGATTCCCAAAGTGTGGGCCGCGGCCCCCTGGTGGGCCGTCGCGGTACTACAGGTGGGCCGTGAGAGGTCATTAAAATTAAACAAATATGTTTTAAATTCTCAATCTTTTTAAAATATGTTTTTAATTACTGTAAAATATTAACAACATGATTTAAAAACATTAAGAAGTAACAAAACAAACCAGTTAAGTGTTATTCTACTGTCATCTTAACTTAATGTGACAAGTGTCACCTTATTTGTTGACCCCTTACTTAATGTCAGAACATGGTTCCTTGTTCTGTATGTTAATCAGTTGTGATTAAATGTTTCAGTGGGCCGCGGATATTTTTCGCATTTCAAATTGGGCCTTGGTGTTCTGAAGTGTGGGAATGGCTGATTTAGAGCATTGTTGCGTTGCTCTTGTGTCGTCCTCAGAGCTCGTGTCGGTGCTCAGGTCGTGGAATTGATGCATCATGGACCATAACATGGACACGCTGAAGCATCTGAAAGCTGTTGGCGTCTGCAGCAGCGCTGCCCCCTGCAGCCTGTTACCTGTTCCAACTGCAGACGGAAAGCTGCTTTCAGGTTAATGAAAGTGTGTGCACGTGTGTGTGCATGTGTGTGTGTGCCACAGCAGATCAGCGCTGCATTGTGAGGGAAACATCAAAGAGCAGATTTGGATGCAGCTTTCCCTCTAACTGTGATTTAATGCAGAGACGAGCCTCTTTGTGATGATGAAATGTTAAACACATGGAAGTAACACGCCACAGCAGGAGGCCGCCAGTCGGCCGGGAGGAAAGATCCAGAAGGTCCCTGACTGATGTGGGATCAGAGTTATGTGTTTTATAGTCACTTTCTTCTGTTTATGGTATTTCTATTGTAGTTATTTTATGTCTGTGTTTCTAACATGGACCTGAATACTTGCTCTGCTACTGATGCATTACCAGCTCTCCTTGTTTTTAACATGTTGTCATGATCGGAGTGACAGTAAAGCGTCCTTGAATCCTCGAATCCTCACAGTTCAGGAGCCTCCTGCTAAAGTGCCGGCGGTTTGTCCAGAGCGGGATTTTAACAACACAACAGAGAACGACAGTCTGTCAGCAGACTGCAGCCCTGAGGCTTTAAGCTGAAAAGAAGAGACCAAAAGGAGAGAAAACAGGTAAAAATAGACACAACGTGACCACAGAGACGTGCAGAAATGAACCTGGAGATGCAAACTGGCCTCAAAAGATGGAAAAAGATGCCCACATGCACATTACTAAGCTGAAGCAACACATCTGGAGTTTGGAAACAGCTTTGTATTCCCACTGTTTAAAGATGGGGTCCAGTTTCAAAACTGTCTGTCTTATCAAAGGTCTTAGAAAGTCTGAGTAATAAACAACTTGAGGGTTTTTTAGATTCACATACAGTTTTAATCCTTATCAGTCAGGATAGAGGAAAACACAGAACTGCTACAGTCAGGTAAGAGGCATCTGTTCTGCCACTGACAGAAGACAGTGATGCGCTTCCGTATTCATTGATCTGTTCATTGATCCATTTGATTTCATGTATAATTTTTAGGGCTGGGCAACGATTAAAATTCTTATTGCGATTAATCGCATTATTTCCCTGATTAATCATGATTATTCGCATTGTATACGCAAAATCAAATAATGAATTCAAAAGTAGTGTAAAGGTCACTTTTATTTAAATGTTCTGCTGCCATATGAACTAAAGTGTCATAACATTTGTTGTTCAAACACTTTTAACATCAGCACTTGTCAGTAACACATATTTAGTGTAAATCTCATCTTAGAAAATGTAAAATAAAATAAAGCTTATTGCCACTGCCAGGGCATTAATGTCATCCTGTTTTTATAAAAAAAAAACAAAAAAAAAGTCTACCAACAAAATCCAACAAAATGATTGTGTCTCAGCACAATCAGAACATTAAAACAGGTAATTTCTGAGGTAACAGCAGAAACTTTTAACGGGGAGTTCAACTTGTCAGTTGTTACAAATAACCTTGTTTCTGTTGAATCCTCCGTCTGGGAGAACTTTAAAATGAAAATGTCCATGTTAAAGTTCAGTAACTTTAACAATACCTATCAATCAAAAATTTAAAAAGTGACTTTTTCTTACGTTTTTCCTTTTTTTAATCTTAGACAAAAAAATGAAAAAATGCCTGTTTTTTAAATATTTCAATTTTAGACTTCGATCAAAAATATGAAATGAAAAATGGTCCACAGAACTGAATTTGTTTTCTATTCAGGACTGGACTTTCTGTTGTCATTACACATCTGTGCCACTAGATGGAGCCGCACTGCAGTAACCAGCTAGAGAACAGCAGGACAGTGAACACATGGAGCAGATCTGATGGAACATGGAGGAATGACGAGAAAGTTTTGTTGCAGTCCAGAATTTTTTTTTTTTTTTTTTGATAGAATTGTTAATATTGCTACCTGAGTTGCTACCCGAACTGTAAAGTACACTGATTTTTACCGTTCTCCATGTCTGTTTTAGCTTTTTCGCATGTTTACAAATACAATACAAATACAAATATACTTTATTGATCCCCCAAGGGGGGAAATTCAAGAAATTCAAGTTTACCTGCCAATTGTCTTCCGGTTCCGCAGCAGCCAGTAACAGACTTTTCAAAACAAAAGCATGTGAGCAACATGTGTTAACGCGCGATAAAATAAATGTCGACGTTAATAAATAATGAGTTAACGTGATAATAACTTGCCCAGCCCTAATAATTTTATACTGAAGCAGCATCTCCTAAATTGGGGCCCAGAACAAGCAGCTGGTTGGGTTTCCAGCTACGTTTCAGACAGAACTCAAAGGGTTTACTGTGAAAGTCTCATTCTGCTAATGACTAGAAGTGTACCACAAGGCTCTGTTCTTGACCCACTGCTCCTCATTATTGACATAAATGCGCATGCAGTATGTACAAATAATATATACACATACTTACAAACATACACATTATATGCATACATACATACACCCATATCTATCTATATACACAAATATACATACACCCATATATATATATATATATATATATATATATATATATATATGCACACACGCCCCAGCGCTCACACATATGTATACATACCTACATCTATGGCAATATTACTGACAACGATGACTGTACCGTATTTTCTGGACTATAAGCGGCTACTTTTGTTCCACGCTTTAAACCATGAGGCTTATACAGAGATGCATCTTTTCTATTAATTTTTCTTCAGCCCTCAGGGGGCGCTCTAGCAGGAAGTGCAAAAACCAAAAACAAACCAAGTAGTTAAAAGCTATTCTGTTTTTGTTAAGTAGCCTATGTTGGCTATGCTACTCTACATTCATTTTGTGAGCATCGCGATCCGACTCCAAAACGGATCCGGCACTGAGTGCAAGTGGACCCCGATATGGGTCCATTTCGCGGGTCCGTTCTGGATGTCTTTGCTGTGTGGGGTGGTTTCAGTACACAGGAGGAGGAAAAATAAAGCAACTTGGTTGAAAATGAAACCATGAAATGACCATCAATGACTTTTCTGTTTAGTTTGATCAGCACTTTTACTGCTGTGTTACAGTTATCAGTTCAGGTATATGAATAAACACTTATGGTAAAATTTTTTGATGTAAATATCTTATTTCTCAGCCTGGATACCGGCGGCTTATAGTCCGGTGCGGCGTATATGTGACAAAATATATATTTCGTTTAAATTTTAGTGGGTGCGCCTTATATTTAGGTGCGCTTTATAGTCCGGAAAATACAGTAATAACAGTAACAGTGATAATAGTAATAATGCCAACAATAGTATAGATCAGTGGTTCTCAAACTTTTATTACCACCTGAGAAACTGTTCAGCTCTCTGAGTACCACCATGATGACCAGTTTTAAAATATAGCCATATATGGCTATTCTCAATTAGCTTTAAACACACAGAGATTTTTATTCCTTATTGTGGTTATTTATTACCTGAATTGTTACTTTACTGAATCAGACATTTAAACTCTGTCCAACAATTCTCACATACTCATACTCTCATACAGAGCAAAATAAACACTCTCAAAAGTTGTTACACCTGCACTGCAACTGAATATGCAACAAATATTCTTTCATAAGACAATTTTAATTATCTCAAGCTACACATTTCGTTTGAAACTTATTTATAATGCATTGTATGTTTCGGACTGTTTTTTTAAGTGAAAATGTGGAAAGTTATGACGGCCCCGTGCGTATCACAGAGGGCGCTCACGTACCACTGGTGGTACACGTACCACAGTTTGCGCACCACTGATATAGATGATTATAATGCTAAAAGTAGTAATGACAGCAATAATTTTACAAATGAGAAGAGAAGAGAAAAAGAAATAAATACATAAATAAATACTAACAGAAACAATGGAAGCAATTCTCATCATTATTACCATCACCAACATCACTATCTCAGACTGACTTGAATCCCCCACTGGCACGTCAAGGTTGTCCAAGTTCTCACCTTGCTTGGGCAGGCAGGTCCAAGAGGTCAGGCCCAGGAGGCCATAACCTCCATAAAAGGTCACGCCCCCAACAGCAGGAGGCCCAGCCAGAGAACCAGAAGACAAGTACTGATGAAGCAGCAACACCGGCCCCTCCTTCCACCACACCCCCACCCACAGAGATAGACTCATCAAGATGTGACACAGCCAACACCAGAAGGGCCAAGGTGGCCACAGCCCTCCACCTACCACCCTCACACAGCAGCAGCAATGAGCACTAAGGAACGGCCCACACCAAAAGGTGAAACAAGGACAGCTTGTGTGGCGCCCAGCACCCCAGACTCCTGGAGGACCCCCCACAGGACCCCCCGAGGGACACGGTCAAATGTCTTCTCCACAAAACACATGTGGACTGGTTGGGCAGATTCCCATGATCCCTCCAGGACCCCAGTGAGGGTCTAGAGCTGGTCCAGGACCAGGACTGAACCCACATTGTTCCTCATGGAACCGAGATTCAACAATTGATCAGACTGAGGGTGGTTCCCCTTTTTAAAAAGGAAAACCACCACCCCGGTCTGCCAATCCAGAGGTTCTGCCCCCGATGACCTCACGATGTTGCAGAGACAAGTCAACCAAGACAGTCCCACAACATGCTTTAAGGACCTCAGGGTGGATCTCCTCCACTCCTGGAGTCCAGCCACCGTGCAGCTTCTGAAATACCTCAGTGACCTCAGCTCCAGTAATGGAGGAGTCCACCTCTAAGTCCACAGACTCAGCATCCTCTATGGAGGACATGTTGGTGGGACTGAGAAGGTCCTCAGAGTATTCTTTCCACCACTTGACAACATCTCCAGTCGAGGTCAGCAGCCCCCCACCCCCACTATACCCAGTGTTGGTAAAGACCTGCTTTCTCCACCTGAACCACCTGATGGTTCACCAGAATCTTCTTGGAAACCAAAAGCTACTTTCCATGGCCTCACCAAACTCCTCCCACACCTGAGTTTTAGCCTCAGAGACCACTGAGGCTGCAGCCCGCTTTGGCCTGTCAATACCTTCAGTTTAAGCTGAGCAAGCTGGATAGGAGGGTTCGAGGATTGCCGCCACCACGGCACCAACGACCTTACGACCACAGCTCGGGTCAGCAATGGAGGTGTGGGACGTGGCCCATTCAGACTCAGTATCCCCAGCCTCCCCTGGGATGCTTCAGCTGCATCTCGAGGGAGGTGCAGGCTGGTGGGTGGAGCCTTATTCAATAAATTAAACATAGTACAATTTAAATATAACAGACACATGTAGGGGTGAGTATTGGCAAGAACGGCGCAATACGATATGTATCGTGATACTTGGGTCATGATATGATATCATCATGAAATCACGATATATTGCGATATTCTGTGATATTCTACCTAGTTAATATCAAAATTAAAAGTAGAGATGAAAAATCAAGTTGCTGTATATGTTCATCAGATGATATTGATCATTCAGAGGACAAATTGAGTCAAAACTATTTGCTTCAAAACAACCTATTTATTGTTTATTATTAGTGTTTTTGCACATTTAAGTGAATGAATTAATTTTCCTAAAAAATCGATATTAGGAGATGAAAAATCGATATTATATCGGGTGGCCAAAAATCGCAATATATCGCCAAATCGATTTTTTTTCACACCCCTAGACACATGTCACATTTAGCATCAACCGCATCCATCATTGATAGTTAGCCGAGCTAGCTGGCTAATAACGATGCTTATAAGTACTTATATAAGCACATAACACGCCTTCATTTAGAAGCGAATCACATACCAGTTAAATGTAGATGGTGACTATAAACGTTAGATCTTATACGGTGTTAGTCTTGCCAGTTACTAACCTACAGAAAACAAAAAAATGAAGAGACGGGCAGCGATCGATGTGTTTCTTTCGCTGGGTTCTGTCGTTCTGAAGACGAGAGCAACACCACCTTAACTGTGCAGGTGACGCCCCCTTGTGGTATAATTACTCAACTGCCAGTGGAGGATCATGTCTGTTTTTAATGCAGGGCTCCCTGAGGACCTGAAGATCAGCATCATCTAGCTCAGACCTTCATGAAATCAAATGAAATGTCCCTTGAACACAGAGGCTCCTCCTGATTCTCTGAATGTGTTGATGATATCGTGGACTGTAGACGGTGGATCTTTTTACGTTGAGGGACATTTTTCCGACTCAGATTGTTGAACCTTGGTCCATCTTTCCATCCTGCAGACTCTGTCTCTCTGAGATGCTCCTTGTATCTCCAGTCATGTGACTGACCTGCTGATCATTAATTAACATGATTACTTCTCCAATGATCCTCCTTTTTTTTTTAATTTGCAGCAGTCACTTTTCCAGCCTTTTTTTTTTTTTTTTTTTGCTCCTGTTCCAACTTTTTAGAGACATGTTGCTGCCATCGAAGTCACATCTCAGCTTTGTGGGTGTTTGCTGCCCTCCAGTGGCCTCAGCAGGAACTGCGATGAGCTGATCGTCCAGCTGTTCCTTTCTTTTACCAGATAAACTCTTTTCCCGGCTCAGTCAGAAGAATTTACACCAACCTAAACACTGAATACATATTTTCAGATGGCAGCTCATCTGCTCAGCTCATCCATCAGTGATCTATCTGCACTGTTATTAATTTTGCTTCTTTCCAGGGACTCAGCTGAGTTTAGGTGGTTGGAATTCCTCGTCATGGCCCGTAGATCGTACTACACACTGCACCGTGGAAGCGAGTAGATGGGTAATAACGACAAGGTCTCAGAACAGGAAAAATCAGAGACATGAGTTTTAATTTCAGTCGACCAATCGGACGACTGTGTGAGATCCTTCAGCTGCTCAGTTGCCCCAGTCAACTGTTGATGGTGGGTTTATTACCTTCTATTTTCAGTTGTGTTGTGTTGGTCTTTCTTCTTCTGAAGTGTTTATACTGACATGAATCAGAAGCTAATTTCTTCTAATGAGCTAAACATCAGCTGCAGGTTCAACCAGATGTTCTAGAGGAATGGGGGTCCAGAGGGCCCCAGCTGCTGCAGAGACAGACGACCGGGAAAGCTCCAGGTCCAGATGGAGAGTCTCCAGACCTGAGCAGACCAGCTGGCGCCGGTCTTCACCTTAGCTCTCCAGCAGCTGTGGCTTGAAACATCTGCAGTTATGAAGTCCTTCAAGCACCTGGTGTTGGCCCTTCTGAAGACCAGGTGACCCGCTGGATCCCCTGGAGATCAGTGGGCGATCAGCGGACGTTGATGGGATCGAACCATCCTGCAGCACCTGGATCATCCCAGGACTTATGCACGGATGCTGTTTGAGGACTTCAGGTGGGGCTGGACACTCAGACCACCAGCGCCTAGGGATGCACGATAACTGTTTACTGATAACCGGTAACTTTCATCTCCTAAAGGCTGATACCGATAACACACACATATACCTAAGATCATTACATCAATACTATGAACAAAACCAAAAACAGTTTGGACTCTTTAAATGAACAGTTATTTATTTTTTCTAATAAAAAACTATTGTCAAGCCTCTCAAACATTTTCATAAACTATCAAACAAACCTATTTGATATCTCACATTAACTTAAATAAGGTTCATTACTGACTGAATATATATATAAATATATATAAAATAAAGGCTCCTTGAACTGATGGAAATACATGCATCAGAATTACTAACTTAAAAAGATTAATGATTTAAAGGATTTTGGCTTGTGGTTCCATTTAAATTAATACCTTTAATTAAAGTAAATGAGGTTCAGTAGCTTTTTTTGTTTTTTTACCTCATGGAAGCTTTAGATGAGAGAGATGAGGGAGAGGAGAGGAGAGGGGAGACTGCTGCTGGCTTGCGCATGTTAGCATTAGCTCACGTTAGCGCAATTTCAAAACTCCATGGAAGTGATTGTTATGTTGTAGGTGGCTGATCAGGTTTGACTTATTAAAGTTTGTGCTTCCCTCCTCGTAGAATTCACTCGGAGGATTCATCACAAATAACCACCAAACTATCTTCTGAAACTTTAACGTAGTTCCACGCCGCCATGTTTGTTGTGATCAGTGCTGTGCTGCAGGCTGCATTCAAGGTGTAACGTAAATTCCGACCTTCCCTCGTTTGCCAGTCGTTCTTTCAGCCTTTTCTGTTTTTTTTTCTTTTTTATGTGTAACATGAGGGGAAATACTGCGAATATTGATTAAAGTCAGCAACTACCAAAATTATGACCAAGTTAACAAGTTGTTTTCTGGCATGAGGGGTAATTCTTGATTTTCCTGATTGAGAAATCGTTTTTCTGATTATGCCAACGTCACTTAAACATAACATTCACTGCCGGTCATTCAAGGCTCAGACGGAGCAAGACACTGCTGTGTTGACAGAAATATATATGTTATCGGGGCTGCTCGTCATGATATCGGACTTATCGGAATGATGTCATAATTTCCTGTTATCAGCCCGATAGTTATTATGCACCCTGACCAGCGCCCCTCAGGGATCTGTTCTTCTCCCTCTACACCAGTTCTTCTCAAATAGCAGGGCACGACCCCTTAGGGAGATGCGGTGCGATGCCAGGGGGGGGCGTGTGTGACCCTGGGGAATAAGTCCTTTTTTTTTTTTTTTTTTTTTTTGCCGTACTGGAATAAAGTGTAATTGCACATGTACTCCAGTAGGGGGCAGTGGCGCTCTCATTATCACAGTGTGTTCATGGAGTATTAGCAGTGCTGTGTCCGTTTTTTTTGCACGGACATGCGCGCACACAGCACAGAGCAAGAGATAAGACGTGAACAAACCCTCAAGAGACACCACGGAAAAATATTTAACAGGGATGAAGAGAGAGACGGAGATAATGAGACAAACAAAAGTCTCCAGAAAGTTAAGATGAGGAAATATGACGACGCTGATGTAGCGCTTGGCTTCAATGTGACTACGGTGGGATTGATGCACTTTAAATCTTTACAGACTATAAAACTATTTTAATAAAGTTATTGTTTGTTATCAGTTATATATATTTATGTTATATATTTCTTTCTTTTTTATTTCTCTTAATGTTAATAAGGGTGCAGTGTTATGCAGAGGTGTACTTATAACAATTTTATAGACAAATTATACTATTTATAGTCAGGGTGGAGCGTTAGCATATTCTCTTTAAAATATGATCTGTTTTTAGTCACAACTCAGAAGTTAATGTAATGCTAAGCACTAAGTTGCTACCTGACTTAGCCAACGGCAGAACTAATGCCTTCAATCAAACGATTAAATGACATCTGGGCAGCTTTATTCCTTAATACAAGTTTATCTGACGTGCTACAAAATAAATTCACGTCCCATACAGTTGCCATGGAAGTAGACTATCTATCCTGAAAAACTAGGCTGTTACTGTGTTTAATTCTGCTGCAAGGTTAGCCTGTTGAACATGGGAGTCAGTGGGGGTTTGCTCTCTTCTGGAGCCAGCACCTAGTGGTCAGGAGAGGAACTGCAAATAAATGTAATAAATGTAATAACAAAGCATTTCATATTGTATACTGTTCACTTATTTTACCATATTTGAATTATTGTGTGGAAGTTTGGGGCAACACCTACAAATCCTCACTCTGACCGTTGTGAACACTCCAGAAAAGAGCCATCAGAACGGTCCATAAGGATGAGGGAGGTTATGATTACAGAGGGAACCTTAACCTCTGTAATCAACCCATCCATCCAACCTGCCCCAGCAGGGGCAGGTTGACCCAGGTTGGGCCACCTGGGTCGGGGACCCCTTGGTTCTGCTCTTGCCCCATCATTGTGGGGGGCTGGTGGGGGGGATGGGGCTCAGGTGGGTTTGGTGTCTATCTGGATATTAAATGACAACTCTAAAAGTTAGGATTAGGCCTCAAAAACCAGATAAATAAATCTAAGGGTAATCATGGAACAATGGAGAAGGGGAAGGATTAAATAAGTTTAACTTCTTCCTACCACTTTTCAGACATGTTAAACCAGATATGTGTGTTATTCATATTAGTATATAGTATATATATATATATATATATATATATATATATATATATATATATATATATATATATATATATATATATATCTATACTATATATATATATATATATATATACTATATATATATATATATACAGTATATGTGTGTGTGTGTGTGTGGCCTCATCTGAATATTAATAAACGGTGAGATATTCCCAACACTGATATATTTTGCTCATATTTGCACTGACCACTGCTACACACCGGACAGAAGCTTTCCTCAGTTGTTTTCGTTATTGTGTATTTATATTTATGCTGCTGAGTCTTTTTTATTCTTATTTTTAGTGCTGACTGTATGTGTATGTTTATGGAGCTGCTCTTTAAATTTCATTATACCGTGTTTAATGACAATAAAAGCTTTCTATTCTATTCTAAATGATCTCAAAAAATGGAACCCCATATAAATTAAATTAAATTAAATTAAATTAAATTAAATTAAATTAAATTAAATTAAATTAAATTAAAATTAAATTAAATTAAATTAAATTAAATTAAATTAAATTAAATTAAATTAAATTAAATTAAATTCCAAAGTTGCATACCACATGAATAAATAATTGATATAATTATATAGGATTACCTGCTGGTTTGTGAATTGCCCACTTTGGTTCTCTTATGTGGTTGTGTCATGGGGGACCCAGTTCAGACACATCTGGGCCGTGCACATTCATCATCCACGTATCTGAGCATAATCATTGTGAGCTGTTCCTGTGGGGCCAACATGGGGCCCAGACATAATCCCGTCTGGGGCCCATTATTCCAGCCCATCTCTATCTCAGGTTTACTCCACGTACAGATGTTGGCTGGAATATTCAGTCCACTGTGTTTATGCTAATCGTTTTGTTTTCACCTCACATCGTTTTGTGATGTGATGATCTTTTTTTCGTGTGGTTTGACTTGATGTTGAAATTTTCTGACTGTTCAATTAACTGGTCTTATTTTTATTATTCTTATTGTGTTGTTAGTTATATTCAGTAAAACTACGTATGAATCAGAATCAGACTGACTGTATTAATCCCTGTCGTTACAAGCTTCCCAACAGAAAAAAATAAAAGTCTGAATAGAATAAAGCAAATATCCAGATATAGAGTTAAATATATTCACATATTTATATTTATATACATCATCACCATCCTTTCATCCTCCTGTGAAGGCCGGTGGCGCTGACCTCCCACATCATGGAGACCCTGGAGACCTTCGTGGAGCAGCTCCAGCCAACGGTGCTGGTCAAAGGTCAGACCACTGTTGGACCCAGCTGGCCTATCAGCCCCGACTCATCATCTACCTGCTCAACCACATCTGTGAGCACTGGGAGATGTTGGTTTCTGACATCTCCGGTGCTTTCAACACCTTCTACCACCATCTGAAAGGGGTGAGACGCTGGCAGCTGGATTCCTGGGATCCATTTTCTTTCCTGTAGTTTGTTGTCTGTTTTCCTCCTTTTTTCTCTTTTCTTTCTGTGTTTTCAGACCAGAGTTTCCTGAGTTTCATGCTGACCTGCAGTTCCCTCCTCTGTCCATCCCAGCGTTTACCTCCACCTGTGTGTGTAGGTGTGTTCAGGGTGTCAGTTGCCGTGGTGACCGGTGATCTAGTCCTCTGACCATCTCACCTCAGTGCTGCTACCTGCATCTGTTTATGTAGTCATTTCATTCAGTCATTTGTGTCTCTCTCTCTCTGTGTCCCCATCTCTCTGTCCTCCATCCTCTCTCTGTCCTCCATCCTCTCTCTTCTCTCTCCATCCTCTCTCTGTCCTCCATCCTCTCTGTCCTCCATCCTCTCTGTCCTCCATCCTCTCTCTGTCCTCCATCCTCTCTGTCCTCCATCCTCTCTCTGTCCTCCATCCTCCTCTCCTCCGTCCTCCATCCTCTCTCTGTCCTCTCCTCATCCTCCATCCTCTCTGTCCTCCATCCTCTCTGTCCTCCTCCTCCTCTCTATCCCTCCATCCTCTCTCTGTCCTCTCCATCCTCTCTGTCCTCCATCCTCTCTCTGTCCTCCATCCTCTCTCTCCTCCATCCTCCATCTTCCTCCATCTCTCCTCCTCCTCCTCCTCTCTGTCCTCCATCCTCTCTCTGTCCTCCATCCTCTCTCTGTCCTCCATCCTCTCTCTCTCTCTCCTCTCTCTGTCCTCCATCCTCTCTCCTCCTGTCCTCCATCCTCTCTGTCCTCCATCCTCTCTGTCCTCATCCTCTCTCCTCCATCCTCTCTCTGTCCTCCATCCTCTCTCTGTCCTCCATCCTCTCTGTCCTCCATCCTCTCTGTCCTTCATCCTCTCATCCTCTCTGTCCTCTCCTCTCTGTCTTCTCTCTGTCCTCCATCCTCCTGTCCTCATCCTCTCCTCATGTCCTCTCTCCTCTCACTCATCCTTCCTCATCTCGTCCTCCATCCTGTCCTATCCTCTCTCCTGTCCTCTCCTCTCTGTCCTCATCCTCTCCTCTCATCTCTCTGTCCCCCTCCTCTCTATGTCCTCCATCTCTCTCTCTGTCTCCATCCTCATCCTCTCGTCCTCCATCCTCTTCTCTCTCTGTCCTCTATCCTGTCCTCTCCTCCTCTCTCCTCTCTCGTCTCGTCCTCCGTCCTCTCTCTGTCCTCCAGCCTCTCTCTGTCCTCCATCCTCTCTCTGTCTTGTCTCCCCTTTTCTTTCTCTACCCAGCTGGTCTTCATCTGGAAGGTCCCTCCATATGATCCAGGTCCTGGTCCAGGTTTCTTCCTCTTAAAGTGGAGTTTTTTCTTGCCACTGTTTGGCTTAAAGGTTTTTTTCTCCCTCTGTGGGAGTTTTTTTACCTGCCATTATCCTTGATTTGGATTTAATATTATAATTTTAGTTAATGATATTTGTTCGGGGGTCATGATCTGGGTCTCTGTAAAGCACCTGGAGATAACTGACATTGTAACAGACGCTTTACAAATAAAACTGAATTGAATTGAATTATTGTGGTTGATTACCAGGATCAGCCTCATTCAAGTCTGCGAGCGACTCGCAACTGTTCTCGTGTGAATATGTAGCTTGTAACATCAGCTTCGTAACATGAGCATGGCGGAAAGCGATGATAGCACGCAGGACATTTACCAACCCACTAAAATGATGAAAGATCTGGACGTATTTAGGTTTATTTTAAGACTGCAGAGGGACAACTGATGGAGGATCCTGTCCGATTACATTTTATTGTAATTTGTACAAGTAACTGTTTCTTGATTTGCACATTTATACTTATTTAAGTTGATTTCACTTGAAGTTGCCCTTTAATTTTTGTTCCTGATAATTGTTTGCATATTTTGACCTACTGTGGTTGTTAAAGTGTTCATTTAAACTTGCATCAGACAAATAAGCTTTGTTCCTATAATTAATTTTGTTCATTTAAAATAAAACCTCTTTCTGTGCCAGTTGTTTGCCCTTTTAATGTGAAAGTTTCATTTTGATAAGATTTTGTTTTCTGATGTTTTACTGTGACAAGAAAATCACAAGATTTTGTGCAATTATTTAAATGTATGTGTCTTTTGTACATTTGTACAGGAATTTAGAATGCTGTGATATCGTAAACCGTGATAATTTGATCTCTATAATTGAGATATCAAATTTTCCATATCGTTACATTCCTAATATCTATGTATATATGACATACACATAAAAATATATTTTTAATTTATGCTTTTATATTTTATAAATATTTATTGTTCATATAGCCTTCATAATTTATATATGATCCATTTATGTTTATATGCCAATTTTTTATTAACATACACTTCCTATATAATTATTCTTCATATTCTTTGCATACTCTATGTGCATCATATTTGTGTGTATATAAATGTAAACATCTGTAAATATGTGGGTATTTGGAGCATATTTGTGTGTATATAAATGTAAACATCTGTATATCTGGGTATTTGGAGCATATTTGTGTGTATATAAATGCAAACATCTGTATATCTGTGAGTATTTTGAGCATATTTGTGTGTATATAAATGTAAACATCTGTATATCTGTGGGTATTTGGAGCATATTTGTGTATATATAAATGTAAACATCTGTATATCTGTGGGTATTTGGAGCATATTTGTGTGTATATAAATGTAAACATCTGTATATCTGTGGGTATTTGGAGCATATTTGTGTGTATATAAATGCAAACATCTGTATCTGTGGGTATTTGGAGCATATTTGTGTATATATAAATGTAAACATCTGTAAATATGTGGGTATTTTGAGCATATTTGTGTGTATATAAATGTAATCATCTGTATATCTGTGGGTATTTTGAACATATTTGTGTGTATGTAAATGTAAACATGTATTTCTGTGGGTATTTTGGGCATATTTGTGTATCTGTGTGTATTTGGAGCATATTTGTGTGTATATAAATGTAAACATCTGTATATCTGTGGGTATTTGGAGCATATTTGTGTGTATATAAATGTAAACATCTGTATATCTGTGGGTATTTGGAGCATATTTGTGTGTATATAAATGTAAACATCTGTATATCTGTGGTATTTTGGAGCATATTTGTGTGTATATAAATGTAAACATCTGTATATCTGTGGTATTTGGAGCATATTTGTGTATATATAAATGTAAACATCTGTATATCTGTGGGTATTTGGAGCATATTTGTGTGTATATAAATGTAAACATCTGTATATCTGTGGGTATTTGGAGCATATTTGTGTGTATATAAATGTAAACATCTGTATTTCTGTGGGTATTTTGGGCATATTTGTGTGTATATAAATGTAAACATCTGTATATCTGTGGTATTTTGTATTTGTGTCATATTTGCATATTTGTGTATATAATATGTAAACACCTGTATATCTGTGGGTATTTGGAGCATATTTGTGTGTATATAATGTAAACATCTGTATATCTGTGGGTATTTGGAGCATATTTGTGTGTATATAAATGTAAACATCTGTATATCTGTGGGTATTTGGAGCATATTTGTGTGTGTATATAAATGTAAACATCTGTATTTCTGTGGGCATTTGGAGCATATTTGTGTGTATATAAATGTAAACATCTGTATATCTGTGGGTATTTGGAGCATTAATGGTGCTCTGACGGTGTTAGCTCTTTTAACCGTCTATGCATCTGTCTCTGTGCTGTCTGATGCTCGTGGGTTTTCTCTGCTCTGAAGTGGTTGGTTTCGGTGTCGGCTGGGTTAACCGGGTTTTTTTTTTTTTTTTTTTTCATCGCCTCGGTCGTGCGTTGCGTCAGTTGTTTGGGTTGCGGGGCTGAGGGGAGCCCGCAGCTCTGCGCCCCCGCCACCAGGGGCGCTGTTGCCGCCGTCCTTACCCATAAGCGGGGGAGTGAGAGGTGCATGAAATGGAGAAAAATGGCGGATCATGTGCAGGTAAGCAGAGGTTTCATGTTTTTGTTGTCGACAGTCGGTCCAGGAGCGCGGGGACGAGGCCGAGCGCGGATCCGAGGGCAGAGGCACCGGCACGGAGCCGATGTGCTGCCGGTGACGGCGGCGGGCCGCGGCGCGCGGGCTGTCGGCGGTTAAAGAAAGGATGAGGCAGCCCGTGTTGTCTCGTGGCCTGCTGTCACCGCGCTAGCTCCCGTTAGCCGCGGCGCGGAGCAGAGACACCCTCCGGGAGGCTCGCGGCTGCCGACCGGGGCCGGCGCCCGGTGTCCGCGTCGGCCAGAGGCTCGCGGCCGCCGTCGCAGCCGCGTGTTTTACCCGTGGAATGACTGTCAATAAAAACAGCTAGGGCTGCTAGCCGCGGAGCTAACCCGCATCGGTCAACTGTCAGTTGGCGCCACGCTCGGGGCATTTTCCACGTCGGGGCAGGGGAAACGCGTTCCCCGGTCCTCCCGTGCGGCTCCTGCCGCGATGCCGGTCGTGTGGATGTTTCCACGCTCCCCGGTCGTGTCACGGGCAGCCGGACGCGGCGGCAGGCTAGGCTAGCGCTAGCATGAGCCCGGGCTTCTCCCGCCTGAGCTCGTTTGAAAACACGAGCCTCGCTGCTGAGCCGTCTGTCGGGGAGACGGGCTCCGGGGAACACTGGCGGGCTTGTCTGTTTTATTTTAATTTTTATTTGCTCGTGTTGTTGAGGCCTCTCGGGTTGTTCCCGGTGTGAGTCGGACAGATGTGCGGGAAGAACCGCTGCCTGGAGCGGCTTTAACTTTCCGTTTCTCCGGACGGTCCTCACAACGCCGGGATGTTGTTGATCTGATCCCCGGGGAGGGGGGCAGCTGTTCAGGGTCGTGTTGGGAGGGTAGATTTAACTGCCCCAGCCTCTCAAACACAGAAGAGCTGATGAGTCCAGGAGATACCGGTACCGAGAGGTGAGCTGGTCTCCACCTGGCGTTCATCCCAACCGGTTCGTGTTTTTGAGTTTTTTTTTTTTTTTTTTGTCTTCCCTCAGAGGTTGTGATCCGACTGGAAATAAACACGTAATACTTGCATTTGTTCATTTTTACTGCCTGTAATTCCGCTAATCGAAAGCTGAGTGCAACTGCTCTCCAGGAACAGCCATAAACAATACATTGAGCCAACACGTGGTCGGTATTTTTGGACGTGCACCTATCCAGCTGATGATCTTTCTTTCTTCCTAAAGTCGGTAAATGCGTCATCCATGGTGCTGATAATGTAATTATGTTGTTCTGGAAAGGTTCAGTCCCTTCTTCGACGTAGAGTCCTGAGGAATCCAGTTTTTTCTGGTCATTAAACATGCGGTTGGAGGGAGTTGACCTCCGTACTCTTCCGTAACGTTTATGGACAGGATTTCTAGGCAGGACTAAGGAGAGGAAGGGGTCTGGTTTTGGTGGCCAGGGGATTCTGTCTTTGTCTTTGCAGGTGATGTGGTCCTATTGGCTTCATTGAGCCCTGATCTTCAGCTTTCTTTGGAGGGGGTTTGCAGACGAGAGAGGAACTGTGGTTGAAACCGAGACCGTGGTTCTCAGTCGGATAAGGGTGGACCGGCCTTTCTGGGTCTGGATTGAGGGGTTGCCTTCCTACAGCTGGCCAGCGGATGCTTCAGTATTCCCCCTGTAGAGGTGATGGAGGTTGATGGAGAAAGAGGGCCTCTGCTTGGGCTGCTGCACCTGGGACCTGAATTTGGATGAGGAAAAGTTGATGGATGGATGGAGTGAAAGTGTTTTCTACTGAGTGCAGAATACCAGGCAGCAGTTGTTCATCCTGTTCAGTATGAAATAAGTAGTAAAGGAACAACATCCAAAACATCTGGGACAGCATATTTAATCCGGCTCTAAAAGCAGAATCACACCGCAGAGCGTGCTCAGTGTTGTGATGCTAACAAAGGCTAAGAGGCTAAAAACAATAATGACAGCAGAGCTCACACCCTGCAGCCTCTGCTATCTTTCACTCAGTTTAATTGAGCTAAGGTCATAGCTTGGTTAGACTTTTTTCTTTATCCCAAAATGTAAATATTCACTAATCCGAGGAAAATTGATTTAACATTCAAGAAACTTTTATTAGTCATTGAGCCGGTGTTCCAGCGCAACAAAATTACATTCCAATACATTGTCCAAGAAAACATACAAGAAACAGACAAACATAGTAGGACATAGGTTGGCGGATCAAAGTAAATGAGGCTTTGTCAGGATATGTGGGCACATGCCTGTTAGTTAAAGCACCTTTCTGTTTCCTCATATACTGAAAAAAACAAAAACATTCATGTTTGTTTTCGGTGGTGGCAATAAACTGGAACGATGGTGAACTGGATGGACTTGTTGGTGATTTATGCTTCTACGTCAAAACATCGAGGTGCGACCATTCAGTGCGTTTACATGGGAAGTTTAATTCCTCTTTAATTCAGAATTAAAGTTAAAGCCGAATAAAAGTTACCATGTAAACACCTAATTCCATATGAAAATGTCAATTCCGAATTAAACTTAATTCCGAAGTAAGTGGCTGGTTTATTCCCATTTTAATTCCGAATTAAATAATTCCGCGGTCATGTATACACTCATTCCTGTTTAAATTAATTCCTGTCTTTCTGCGCATGCTCGTTCTCTTGCCCGTCTGTCGCGATGACGCTTATATTCCGCGCTGGGCTTGTTTTCAAAACCAAGTTTTAAAATGGCAGCACGCAGTAAACGGTGTTCAAGAGCAGAGACGATTTATTTAATAAATAGCTTGGAGGAACTGGAAATAATTAAAAGAACAGATGGCAGGAAACATAAAAATTGCGAGCTTTTCAAAGTTGTAGCGGCTAGGTTAAATGAAGGAGGTTTTGCAGATAGAGACGCCACCCAGGTCAGAAATAAGTGGAACGTTGTTGCTAATCGAGTTGTTGCTAAGTTTGTTTTCTTCCGGTAGATGTAAAGACGTCCGCCCCCCCATCCAATCAGAACCCTTCTCAACACCCAGACCTAAAGCGGAATTGGATAAAGCCGAACAAACGTGTTTTCCATGTAAACATCAATTCGGAATTACTATTTCCATGTAAACTCGGAGGAAAATAGTTTAATTCGGAATTATTTAATTCCTAATTATTAATTCAGAATTAAAAAACATCATGTAACCGCAGCCATGGTTACCTCTGTCTTTACCTCCGGTGTTACCTACAATGTTATCTCTGCTGTTACCTCCGGTGATACCTACAATGTTATCTCTGCCGTTACCTCCGGTGTTAGCTACAATGTTACCTACAATGTTATCTCTGCCGTTACCTCCGGTGTTAGCTACAATGTTATCTCTGCCGTTACCTCCGGTGTTAGCTACAATGTTATCTACAATGTTATCTCTGCCGTTACCTCTGGTGTTAGCTACAATGTTATCTCTGCCGTTACCTCCGGTGTTAGCTACAATGTTACCTACAATGTTACCTCTGGTGTTAGCTAAAATGTTATCTCTGCCGTTACCTCCACAGTTACCTACAATGTTATCGCTGCCATTACCTCCGGTGTTAGCTACAATGTTACCTGCAATGTTATCTCTGTCGTTACCTCCGGTGTTAGCTACAATGTTACCTGCAATATTATCTCTGTCGTTACCTCCGGTGTTAGCTACAATGTTATCTCTGCCGTTACCTCCGGTGTTAGCTACAATGTTATCTCTGCCGTTACCTCCGGTGTTAGCTACAATGTTATCTCTGCCGTTACCTCCGCTGTTACCTCCATCATAGCCTAACAGGTACCTCCCCAGAAACGTAGCTACACATCAGGTCAGCAGGAACCATCACAGGTGTAATTGATCCAGTTGATGGTATTGAATTTCCCTCTGCTGCTACGTCTTTGTTATTTTCAAGCCAGATGGAATCTATATTGCTTTAATGTCAGTAAATGTTACTGCTGCTCAACATTGTTCAGTTTCACCTCTCATAAGACATGCTTCATTTGCTGTGTTCTTATCTGAGGTAGATAAAGGAGGAGGACACATCTATTTCCCTTCTGGGATTAATAAAGTATGATTGAACTGAAAAGGAGGCTCAGTGTTGCAGGAAAGAACCCACTCTGCCATCTAGTGTTTATTGGTGGAATTACAGAAACTTCAGCGATACAAATACAGCACATTTGTTAAGTCCTGTAGGTTTTAGGGTTTTTTTTCTTCTGATCTGTCGGGTCAGTGCAGAGCACATGTGCCAGTGTACCAACAACCACATTATCACCGTGTTAGTTCGACTGTCAGAAGTTTGGTTTAAACCAACATTCAGTTGCAGTAAGACGCATTTTAAAGCTGTGATTTTTAGACAGCACTGAGTGGTGAAGAGAAATCAAGCCCTGAAGTTATTACAGCCTCTTTGATTCACCATGCTCAAATGTTGTTTTGAACTTGTTTGAATGTACATGCTTATTTTCTACAGTCTTGCGCCTTTATTGGGAATATTTGATTCAGAAACACATATTGCTCTGATATCAGACTGGGTATTGATTATCAGCAGGTCTGAATCAGGTTGGAGCCACCGATTCTGCCAAAGCATGTGGTTGATTATAGCTCTCAGAAAGAAGTCAGAGTTGGAATTGTCCCGGAATATTCCACTCGGAAGATTTCAAGCGTTGTTTGCTTGAAATCTGACTTGGCTGGTTAAAGACTGACACATTTGATTATCAGTCATTTGACTGCTGAATTTCCTTCCTGAGAGACGGCCGCATTCGTTCCGGATCAGTCACGTCTCCAGATCTGAGTGTTTAAAGTCTAATTAATCCTCCTCGTCAGCACATGGGTCTATCGGTTTGTTCATTTACGGCTGTGTCCACATTCGTCAGTTTTTAGGTTTAGAGCGAAACTCAGCTGCATCCATATTTTCAACTTCTTTATTCGTGGGGTGTGGATACCAAAAAGTTTTACGTCTTAAAAAGACAGCATATTTATGTGGACGTAACCTCAGATGACCAGATACTCATTCACTTTGAGAACGATGTCTGGTTCCGCTCCGGTTCACAGCCATTTCCTCCGGTACAGAATGTACCGAAGCAGTCGTAGCGGGTCAGAGGTGGGCTTAAAGCAGTGGTTCATACAGGAGCCACTGTGCAGGACATACTGCCTGGTTTTACGTCTGTTCACTGGGGTCCACAGACACTTTCTGTGGTTTTCCCTGGAAATCAGAGGAGGAGCCAGGAGGAAAAGGAGAAGGTCAGGATGCCTGGCCGGGCTGCAGATAACCGACCGAGAATCTGTTTTTGCTCCCAGAACACTTTAAAGGCGGTCGTTAAAAAGAAACGTTGGGGTTGATTTTATGACTATTGTTCTTTTCCGTCACCCTGGCGCTGAGAACAGAGAATCTCTGGTCACATCTGTTCCATGAGACGGCTGCTGGAGGGAGATGAATCAGTCCTCAACGCCGCCTCGAACTGAAATGTCCCGCATGCTTTCAGTAACAATCAACACGTGTTGGGTCACATGTCAGGAAACCAGAGTTAAACTGGCTCTTATCCTCAACTTATTTCTGTCACCGCATCGCCGTCTCATCCCTCTCTGAGAGGTTATTCTCCAAACGGCAACTTGTAGATCCAGATCATAAAATTATAGGGATGCACGATAACTGTTTTTTTTTTTTTTAAACCGATGCCGATAACTTTCAGCTCCTAAAGGCCGATACTGATAACTAGTGTCCGACCGATAGGGATTTTTTTTTGGCCCGATAACGATAACCGATTTTAGAGGAGGGGCAATCACCGATAACCGATATGCAACCGATATAGTGAATTTTTGAGATGGAATGAAAACAGGCCTTGGATTGTGCAAAGATTTTGCCCCGATATGATTATTCAAGGGTACAGACATAGTAGTACAGACAGCTGCTATATTACAACAATGTCTTTATTCAAAACTTAATGTTTTTTAAATTACACTGAACTTGTTTAAATGAACATTTGTAGTTTTTCAGTCAAGCAAAAAGAAAAAAGTGGAATGACAGATTTGCACATAAAAATAAAATAATGTAGCAGCTAGTACTGAACGCTTCAAGAGGACATGAAACATTCAAATAAATTGTGATGGTTTACTAAATGGTCATCCCCTCTAAACAACCATTATATAGTAAATATGACAAATATAAGCATTTAGGAGAAGAAAAAAAAAGAAGGTCTTTATATTGCCTGACCCTCGCATGTGACGCTCATACAGTACCAATCATTACCAATCATTTGCTGCTGCTGCGCCAGATAGCAGCGCTGAAAAGACGTCTTCGAGCCGACAGATTTCAACTGCAGCACAATAATGATCTGATCTGAGCTTTCTTAAACAATATAGCAGTCTTATAACTGTCAGAAATTCAAAACGAAGCACAGCCACTATTATCACGTGGACCTATTCACCTAAAGCTCCCATCAGTCCACAGCAGCAGACACCGTCTGACTGCTCAGTCAGAGCGAGTCACAGCTGAAATATCCACAGAAATATTTCTTACCTTACCCCCCGTTTTTCACAGCGTTCAGTCAGGCTCAAATCTCGGATTTATAACGTTATAATCCACAGGTGTTATTATTCCCAAATCCGTAATTTTCCTCATCGTCACGTTACTTCATAATAATTTGTGCGATAAAGTTTTTTTTAATATCCATAGAAATACAATAGTGGTCTCCTCCTTGTCTTCTTCTCTCCTGTGCTTTGTATGTCTCCTCCTATCACTTATCTAGACCTTACCTGTCTCGATATCTTTTATGTTTGACTGTAAATGCATTGTACGGCGCAGCCGAGCGACTAGTGCTTGCTTGGATTCATCAATCCTTTTAACCACGCATTTGTATTAAACTGTACCCTTCTGTGCTTTTGTGCAAACCGCGTTCACAAACACGGGGAAATTAACACAGGACGATGAATCCACAATTATACTGATGACATGTCGTGTGTTTTTCTACTTAAACATGAACTGATCCCTTAACTCTGCTAACGTCATTCATGTAGCTAATGCTACGAGATACCAGCTAATGCTTCGAGGCGGATGGTAAAGTTACCTCGTAGTTAGGCTACTAATTAATAATTAGCATACACACGGGGGTCTTGGCCGGGGACACTTTCATGTTGAAAGGGGCAATGAAATGTTGCTTATAATGATCATGTTAACAGTTATTTAGCCTATTTCAGTAACTAACTTAACGTTGCTTGTGGCAAGAGGGAAAAACTCTTGCGATGCTGCTGGTCCGGTCAGAGTTTTGGCGACGTGAAGTGATGTGGTGAAGACTAAAGTGGGGGAGGGACTGAAATGTGAGCTGAGCTCAGCGCGCTCTGCTGGACAAAATAGATCATTACACCAGCACTTTATTGTTTGTCACACATTTTTTTCCTATCGGCGAGACATTTCACCGATACGATAGAACCTCCGATAGAACGGGAGTCGTCCTATCGGCCCCCGATATATCGGTGAACCGATAATCGGACTGACACTACCGATAACACACACATACCTAGGATCATTACATCAATACTATGAACAAAACCAAAAATAGTTTTGAAAGATAAAAAAAAAACAGGCTAATATGTTCAAGAAAAAGGGGTATGAAAAACCTTAAAAATATTTTAAATGTTCAGATTTAAACCTAAAATAATAGTAAAAATGTAAAGAATTAAACAATATTGATTTTTAATTAAAATAGAACCATACTGATTTTGTTTAATACTATGAACAAAATCAAAAGTATTTTTTGATTTTTTTTTTAAATGAATAGATATTTATTTTCTCCAATGAAAAACTATTGTCAAGCCTCTCAAACATTTTCTTAAAGCTATCAAACAAACCTATTTGATATCTCACATTAACTTAAATAAGGATCATTACTGACTGATATAAAAAAAATAAAGACTCCTTGAACTGATGGAAATACATGCATCAGAATTACAAACTGAAAAAAATTAACATTTAAAGGATTTTGGCTTGTGGTTCCATTTAAATTTATACCTTTAAAGTAAATGAGGTTCAGTAGTTTTTATTTTTTAATGTCATGGAGGCTTTAGATGAGAGGAATGAGGGAGAGGAGAGACTGCTGCTGGCTTGAGCACGTTAGCGTTAGCTCACATAAGCGCGATTTCAAAACTCCATGGGAGTGATTGTTATGTTGTAGGTGGCCGATCGGTTTTTACGTATTAAAGCTTGTGCTTCCCTCCTCGTAAAATTCACTCGGAGGATTCGTCACAAATAACCACCAAACTATCTTCTGAAACTTTAACGTAGTTCCACGCCACCATGTTTGTTGTGATCAGTACGCTGTGCTGCAGGCTGCATTCAAGGTGTAACGTAAATTCGCAAGTTCCCTCGTTTGCTAGTCGTTATTTCAGCCTTTTATATATTTTTTTCTATTTTTATGTGTAACATGTGGGAAAATACTGCAAATATCAATTTAAGTCAGCAACTACTAAAATTATGACCGAGTTAACTAGTTCTTTTCTGGCATGAGGGAGTATTCTTGATTTTCCATACTGAGTAATCATTTTTCTGATTATGCCGACGTCACTTGAACATAACATTCACTGCCGGTTATTCAAGGCTCAGAGGGAGCGAGGCACTGCTGTGTTGACAAAAATATATATGTTATCGGGGCTATTTGTTGTGATATTGGACTTATTGGGATGATGTCATAATTTCCTGTTATCGGCCCGATAGTTATCGTGCACCGCTATAAAATTAAATTCATAAACTTTTCTTCCAAGACTGACATAAATCTAATTTCTGCCAAAAAAAAAAAAAAAAAAAAGAATAAAGATTAAACTTGAAGTGTGATTAGTTATATTGAAACTTGAGCTTTGTTTTAAAGGTCAACGTGAACATGTGCGTGGAAATATGGCGTTCAGTCGTTGCTTTTACATTGGTAACTTTGAGTTTGTTAAAGGCGTTGTTTCAGCAGCAGGTTAACGGATTGAATGTGAGCATTGATGGTAGTTTTCTTCAGCAGCATCTCTGCAGGGTAGGGCTGGGCGATATGGCCTAAAAAAAAAATCTCCGATTTTTTCAGAAAAAATCCCGATTCACGATTTAAATCGATTTTTTTCACCCCCTACCTAAAATCAATTTGTAGATGACAAAGAAATTGTTCAAAACAAGTTTCAGTTTTATTTTGTTTAAATTTTCCCTTCTGGTGTTTCAGTTACATAAACAAGCCACAAAAAAAGAGATGGCAAGCCCTGCCTGCCATTGTGAACAGTGACAATGTAACTTTTCAGTAATCTAGTTTCGAAATGACACAAAAAATAAGTAAAACATAGTATTATAAGACCCCTTTTTTGAGGTTGACAAAATAAAGTGCAAACAAAACTCTCAGTTACCTGAACATGTTTTGCATAATAAGGAGGTGCTTGTGTGGTAAACAAAAAGTATTTGGGCACTATTTTGATTCCCTGAATCATGTTAACTTAACTTAAACATCTGCATCAAATAAAATTAAAAATTTAATTTTAGGCTTCCATTGTAATTTACGAGGCAAGGCAACGTCAGAAAAATATTTGCGGCCTGGTAGCACGTACCTGGGATCCAAAACTTTGAGCAGGTGAATAAACCCCGGCTTTTCCACGGTGTATATGGGCACCATATCTCTTGCAATATACATCGCGACTGCATCCGTGACAGCTTTCCACCGGGCTCCTTTCTTATCATACGGGATACAGTTTGTCAACGTTTCCAAGACGGTAGGTTGTTTTCTGGTGGCGGTGCTTGGGCTGCCGCGGTCGTTTTTTTCGTAGGGAGCAACACCTCTCCAACTCTGCAGTTAACTTCTGTTTAAGGTGCTGCAGTAAATTGTAGTACTGCTACCTTTGGTAGCAACAGCCTTTAAACAGACTTTGCAGCGAGGTGCTGTTTGTTCTGTGTCTGACGCCACGAACCCGAACCAATTCCAAATAACCGAGGATACGTTTCTTTTCTTCGGTGTAAGATCAGCACTGCCTGCTTGTTTGTGTACCTAGCGCGGGTGGGGAGGGGGGCGCGCGAGGGGGGGCGCGCATCCGCGCTCTCTGACCTACGGGAGCCCAGCAGGCAGGCGCTGGTGGCGGATGTTAATGAGAAAATCGATTTTCATTAAAACAAATCGACATTAAGTACAAATTCGAATTAATCGATTAAATCGATTTATCGCCCAGCCCTACTGCAGGGATAGAAGAAGAGGCTGGTCCTGGTCCTGCTCAGTCAGGTAACGCTGCTGCTCTGATGGATGTGACTGAGATAACACAGCTGGAAACAAACAGCTGTTCAGCACAGCTGCATCTTTGACAGCGCTGACGTTTGTGCTGAAGCTGTTGGTGAATAAATCAAGCCCTGAGTTCTGGTGCATGGTCCCTCTGTCCTTTGGTTTGCAGGCTCCAGTTCCTTTAAAAGTGCAGGTTTAAGGCTGCTGGAGACCTGGAACTCTCTTCACGTTTGTTCTGAAGATGCAGAGTAAAGTTTACGTCGTCCCGTCTGTCAGCCTGAACCATGAAAGCTTATTTCCTTCTTGAGTTTTCCAGAGACTGGATGCAACGGCGCAGAGGGCTTCTGTTTGCTGCAGAGCAAAGTTTGGGTGTCTTCATCTGGCAGCAGCAGCACTTCTGTTTTTGGACTCGCTCTGGCAGATTAAAAAAAAGATTTAGAGACGGCAGCGGTTATTTTTTATCAACTTTCTTCCGTATCTGTTGGATTTGGCAAATAAACAAAACCACTTGTGTTTTTATTGAATTATCACCTTAGTCTTGGTATTTAGTTTTCTAAGTGGTTGATCGGCTGAAACAGAAAGTAAAGAGTAGAGGTGGACAGCTGCCGTGTCACATGACTTTCTTTTTTGTTTTTTTTTAAGGGGGGGTGAATCTTAGATGAACTCGCGTGATCACACGGCTGCTTCTGCATCTGGATGCCGTGTTTTTCTGAAGGATTTGATGAGTCAAAGTGAAGACGTTAGTGCAGCTCCGGTGGTTCTGTCTGGAAGTGGGCTGGTTTTACCTCCTCCTGTCTGCCTGGTTCTACTTCATCTGGATCTGCAGGTCTCCTCTAAAAAATGCAGCATTCAGTAGCTAAATGTGGTTGGACGGGAGCGCGTCTGAATGGTGTGTCCTACAGGAGCAGGGTTGGACGCTGGACGTTGTCCTTCCTGCAGAGCGACATCTGATGCAGCTTCCTGGGTGTGAGCTGATGGTGTGAGTGAGAGCAGAGGGCCGTCAGAAATGATGTAATCCAGCCAGAGAAAGACCTATGGAGCCTGAAGAACCAGCTCCTGTGACTCAGCGGGCGACTCAAACGTTTAACGGTTTAGTTCTGAACGGTGAAAAAGAAGACACGTTTCTGTGGTGGCGTTTGTCGCTCAGATGCTGGTGTTTTAGTCATGTGGCTGCAGGGCAGCTGAAAAACTTTAAATCCATTTTTATGTTAAAACAGCACATGGCAATTAATGTGAGACACATTAATTCTGATGAGCTTTAAAGCAGGAATGACACTGTCATACCTGCTTTAAAGCTCATCAGTTTTGGGACAGATGGAGAGAGAAAACCCTGGAAAAAAAAAGTTATAAAGTACTGAAATTTAAGATCCTAAAGTTTGTAAATCTCCACAGGATTAGGACTTTTGGGGCTGTTGATAATACTGATTCATGTAAGAACTTAAAATCTTATTTTCTAAGGTTTGGAACTGATCCACAAAAAAATTATTATTATTATTATTATTATTATTATTATTATTATTATTATTATTATTATTAGTAGTAAATTTGCTGTAGTGGACATTTCTTTCCCTTTTCCCATTTATTGATTCAGATTTTAGTCAGTTGTATTTATTTTTTAAGTAAATAAATAACAGGTATATTCAGGTTCTGACTGAATTTTGGAGATGGAGGAAGTTCCTGGAGAGTTTTCCAGAGAGATGTGGTGCAGGAATTAGGACAGGCTTCTGTTAGCTGGCTGGCTGTTACATTACTTCAGCATTCCTGTCAGTGGTGCAGTGTCTACCTATGAGGTTGTCCTTTTTCTTTGTCTTCTTTTTTTAGAGGAAGAAAACCAGTCGTAGCTTTGCTTCCTCTCCAGTCCTCCAGTAACCGGTTTTAGACGTTACTGGGTGTAATGTGAGTCTGAGGTCCATTTCCACGGACCGACGAAGCCGTACAGCAGGACAGATCTCTAATAAGGGGACACGAGGCGGCCGAGTTGATCCCTAAAGCCCGGCTTGTTTGGCTAGTGCGTCAGAGATATCAAACATGAGCTGCCACGTGTCCAACACAGACCAGTGGACGAGCATGACCAATAGCTGACGCCGTACTGGGAAGGTGTTGCTGAGTGTCAGTAAATGTTTCTCTGTCATGGTAGTTGTTGATGTCATTGTCTGCTCTCGTTCATTTGGAATTCATTTTTTTTTCTCCAAATAATGTTGAATATATTGAATTTTTGACTAGTTCCCATCTCCAGTCTCTGTCAGCTCTAAAACCCAGAACTGTCCGTGAGGACCTCAGTAGATGTTCCACATGTGTAGATGCAGACCAGAACACGACGGTCTGATACCTGAGTACTGAAGAGCTGATCCGGGACCAGTGTTGTTTTTTTTCTTTTTTAGTGTAGGTTTTTCTTAATTTAACATCAAGCGAAGAATATCTGTTGACACAGTAAATCCAGTCATGAAGCTCAACGCCTGCTCTTCCTTCAGCTGTCATGAAGGCAGGATCGTTCTCCTGCTGTTTGGAGATACCAGGTCCAGTTTCTGACCTGAAACTGTAGCACGGCTCCACATGTGTTCGTTACCAGCCAAGTCCAGCTTTTTCAGCATTTTTTGCTGCGCTTCATCCATCGTTCCCTTTGACTTGATAAACTCGTACTTTTTCACCTGATGACTCCTCAAAGCAGAACAATGTCGGTTTCACTTGAAGAAACATTTGCTGTCTTTTACGAGGTGTTGTGTTGCTGCTAGCGCTGAGAGATTTTTATCGATTCTGCAATATATATCAATATTTTATCGAGTATCGATTTTTCAGCAGCGGGTATCAATATTCTAAGCTTCTTTCAAAACCCCCGTGTCCCACCTTTAAAAGCTTGCAAGCAACAATTTGCACTGTTTGAATAAATGAAACTATTTTTCTCAACAAATCCTTTTATTCATTTTGTCCAGCATTTCCAAGCTGCCTGTCAGCCATATAATGTGTAATTGATGCTTTCAGTTCAGTTAATTCAAACTCACAAGATGTCACCAAAATCACTTTGTCCCTTTAAAATCTGAACGAGGAGCCGTGTCTGTCGTGTGGAAGTTCTTTGGATTTAAAAAAGACGACGTCCAACAAACTACAACAATCTGCAAATGTTGCCGAGCTAAAGTTGTAGCCGCGGGAGGCAACACCAGGCTGGTGTTGCCTCCCGCGGCTACAACTTTAGAACGTTTACATTGTGTAGTTAATGTTGATTTTTTTTATAAAAAATGTTTTTTCAAGTTGTTTGCAAAATTAGAAAAATAAAAGGGTTCTGTATTTTAACTGCAACTATCATCATTCTGATTCCTTCACTTAATTAGAATCACGAGTGCCACCTCTTTGTAAATAGTATCATTTTGTGAGGCCATGCAAACCTGTATTAATACTAGTGTAGATATGAATGTTTTTCTACAATATTCACTCCTCGTGACAGTAAAATAGCTCATTCTAAGCCAATTTACTGCAGCAATTCCTCTCTAAATGATTAGAAAATGTGGTTAACACCCAGGTTTATTTAAAAAAAAAAAAAAAGATACTGTGATATACCGTGAAACCGATATAATTTTGAAAAATACTGTGATATAAATTTTTGGTCATACCGCCCAGCACTAAGCCCTACTGCAGATATTGTACTTACATCGTTGATGCTCCCCTGCACATTGTTCACTTTATTATTTAGCTATGACTCTTTAGTTTCACTGCTTCTTACGTCAAAATCGACACGTTTGTGAGAAAGTTTGCCGTTTATTTTTCACGGCAGTACATCGAACCTCAGCGCTATGACATAATCGTAACATGTCAGTTAGAGGCTCACGGTAATTGTAAAGATGTCGTAGATGCCTGGGGGGCAGTTATTAGGGAGGAAGCATTTATTAGAGGACGTACAGTAATTAAAGATACCCTGGTCTTCAGCAGCAACTACGACCGTTTCTGCACCTGAGCAGCTACTTCAGTCACAACTTTAGCTTCATCACAGTCGCTATGAGAGAAGAGGAGGCCGGATCAGCGACGTCTCTCCCTGGTTTGTGAACTGCCCTTCAAGACCTCGAGTCTTGACATTCACCTTTTGCCATCGGTGTGATTTTTGGAGCCAGAGCAGAGGCCATGTTTGGACCAGAGGCTTTAGAGCTGATGGAGGTTAAACTTGTTATGTTGCAGTGAAAGTGAGATGGCACATCTCCCACCAAAGTTCTTAATAATTTACAGGAAGTGCTCTGAGCACGCAGAGATGAGGAGCGTGGTCCCACCAGCTCCTCCCTGCTCCTGTCAGTAATCTGCAGTGCTGAACGATGGACAAAGAGGGGAGGGGAGGGGAGGGGAGGGGAGGGAGGACTGGACATGATGGCCCTGCAGACGACAGGTGTGGTGGATCCTGTTGGGATCGGGTGGATGGTTGGGTATTCGTGGTGTCGGCTGGTGTTTATTGACTCCCCGATCTGTGACGGTGGAGGGAGGCTCAGCTGTCACTTGAATTAGATGAATAAACACCCTCTCCTCCCATCCGTTGTTTGTTTTTTCTCATTAACTCTTCCTTTTTTCCATCTTTCTTGCACATGCAGTTTTAAATAAAAGCTTCATCCAGGAGGCCTCGAAGTGAACTCAGCTCCATCTTCTGTTGATGGAGAACGAGAACTGTGTGAGTCTACCATCTTGATCACACACCAAAGTGATATAATACTCAGCGGGACAAATGTATCTTCTATAACTACTGATTTATTGATCTGTAGTAGCATCCATCTTTGATGAAGGAGAGTAGTTGCTCAGCTGGAGCAGCTGCTCTCCAGCGTCACCGATTCGCTTCGTTACTCCGGTCTTCCAGATTAGCCGTGATTGATCATCAGCGCGCCAGTCACTGATGAATCAAAGCGTCCTCGTGGAGAATCAGTGTGTCTGGGAGGACGGCACAGCTTTATAAATCCACTTGAGACGGCGTGTTTATATCTCATAAAGTCCCACCCCTCTGCCCGCCGTCAGGCTGGAGACGCTGCAAATAAAAACGGGAGTGATTTGGTTTAGGGACTGGAATCCCACAGTCCTCTGGTGGCCGGGACACGCCATCCGTGGAGCGGGACATCAGGACATAAACGATGTCCAAATAAGAGCTGGATGTGAGCAGCCGCTGCAGAGGTCCACGTGTCCCTCAGACAAGCTTTGTTCCTGGAGAGCATAAATGTCCTCCTGAACAACCGTCCCCGTTAATCCAACGAGAGGACACCTTTAGGTTGTGTCCAGGTAAACTGATGAACAGGCTTTCAAAAGGCTGGAAATGGCAACTTTGGACTCATTTTTGTTCAAGAAGTCATCAGAATAGTGACTGATTCCTCATTTAGGTGTGATTATTGCGGAGGGAGCGTTTATCAGAGGAAATACGGTATGATTAAAAACATGATGCTGTGGTTCGAGTCCCTCCAGAGAACTTGAGGGGATGCTGACTGAGGTTCACACATTATAACATCCCAAACTTGATACTAGGGATGTAACGATATAGAAAATTTGATAGTGACCAAATTATCACGGTTTACGATATTATCGCGGTATTCTTAATTGCTGTACAAATGTCCAAAAAACACATAAATTTAAATAATTTCACAAAATATTGTGATTTTCTTGTCATACTAAAACATCAGAAGCCAAACTTTTATCAAAATGAAACTTTTACATTAAAAGGTCAAACAACTGGCACAGAAAGAGGTTTTATTTTAAATGAACAAAATAAATAACAGTAACAAAGCTTATTTGTCTGGTGCAAATTTAAATAAACACTTTAACAACCATAGTAGATCAAAATATGCAAACAATTATCAGGAACAAAAATTATAGTGAAGTTCAAATGAAATAAACTTTGGACTTTAAGATGAACCGTAAATACGTATAAATGTGCAAATAAAGAAACAGTTGTATTGGAGCCAAATATGTTGTTATGAATTGTAGTTCACTCTGTGTGTCTGTGGGTGTCGCTGTGTTGTTGCCTGAGGGTCAGGTATAAAGGTAGCTGCCTGTTACTGGTTAGGTGTTGGACCCGGAAGGGCAAAAGGTTTTTGACAGCTGTGGCGCTAACTGCTGGCGTTATGGTTGTCGGATCAGTTAATGGAATAAAATTAATATTTTAACTGCATCAGAAGAACATCGTTCCGGTCATTTTTCAATCAACATGCAACGCTAACGTTTACGAAATGCGAGTTAGCGAAGCGTGTCAGCCGGTTTACTCTTGGTCAAACATCTCAGTAGCTTGAAGCATTAGCCTTAGCCCCTTTAAGTGGCTTGTACAAATTACAATAAAACGTAAACAAGTGCTCTGCAGACAGGATAACTGTCCTCCACCAGTTGTCCCTCTGCATTCTTAAAAAAAAAGAAAGCCCAGACCTCGGATTTCGTCCTTTTAGTGGGTTGATAAATGTCTTGCGTGCTAACACCACTTTCCGCCAAGCTCACGTTACGATGCCGATGTTACAAGCTACATATTCACACGAGACACAGTCGCAAGTCGCTCATAGACTTGAATGAGACTGATTCAAATTCAATTCAAATTCAAAAATACTGTATTAATACCCCAAGGGGGGAATTCAAGTTTCAGTACACCAGTCTGGTGTACTAGAGGAGCTGTTAGCGTCCAGCGCTCCTTTTCATGCCCGGTCCCGTGGTCCGAGTGCTAACTCCAGTTAACAGCCGCTAACAACCGTTAAAACAGTTAACAGCCATTAGAGCCAGTATATCTCCATAATGATGACAAGTGAGATATCTTCAGATATTACATAATCGACTGCGATAATGAGATGAAGTCAAACATAAACAGTAATCGTTATCGCGTAAAATTTTACCCGCTTTACCGTAATACCGGTAACCGTTCCATCCCCACATGATACAGTTGAGATTTACATCCTGGGAACGTGGTTTTAGTTTAAATGAATAAAAACTGCACTATGCAGAAACACTCTTCATGTAATATTAGCACTGTTGCTAATAGGTGCCGTTACTTCTGATTAGCTGAAGATGTTATTGACTCTGGGAGCGTGAGTGCACAGCAATCAGCGCTTAATAATTATTAACTTGATAATGCAAGTATTGAATAGATTTTCACTTGTTTTAGCGTCGTATGTGTAGAGAAACCTCCATATACTATCCATTTTCTCTTCAGCATAAACGTACTGATTGAGTTCTGTGGAAGCAGAACCTGGAAACTGCTTCCATTCGCAAGTTTGTCCTCTATAAGAGAAGTCTACCCTCCTCACCTTCTGGTAATAGAGCCAGCGATGGTTTAACTCTGGAATGTTCCTCTAAAGGGCTGCTAGATGCTGATTTTACTTCTCCAGCTCCAGGAGACACCCAAAAATAAAAGAAGAGCCAGAGCCGCTCTGATTGCTTTAATCAGCTGTATAGATTAACTTAATCAGCAGTGAAAGCTGAAGGCTGCTCAGCAGGGCGGTGCTGGTTCAGATTAACGTCGATGTCTCTAATGTTTTGGGTGTCAGTGATGTACAAGTCTTTTTGTTTGCATCTGTACTCATGGAGGAAAACTTCCTCAACTTCTGAGCTTCTGAGCTGAGGCTCTTTCTAGAGAGTATAACTTTGACCGTTGGAATCAGCCAAGAAAACTGCAGTTCTCCAAGGAAAGCGCTCCTGTTGAGCTGGCTTCAGGTTTCAGCCTTCAGCTCCACCCTCTTGTCCAAATATGGTCCCTTCTGGGCCCAGGAAGACCAAGACCAGGCCCCAGGAAGACCAAGACTAGGCCCCAGGAAGACCAAGACCAGGCCCCAGGAAGACCAAGAATAGGCCCCAGGAAGACCAAGACCAGGCCCCAGGAAGACCAAGACCAGGCCCCAGGAAGACCAAGACCAGGCCCCAGGAAGACCAAGACCAGGCCCCAGGAAGACCAAGACCAGGCCCCAGGAAGACCAAGACCAGGCCCCAGGAAGACCAAGAATAGGCCCCAGAAGACCAAGAGGCCCCAGGAAGACCAAGACCAGGCCCCAGGAAGACCAAGACTAGGCCCCAGGAAGACCAAGACCAGGCCCCAGGAAGACCAAGACTAGGCCCCAGGAAGACCAAGAATAGGCCCCAGGAAGACCAGGACTAGGCCCCAGGAAGACCAAGACCAGGCCCCAGGAAGACCAAGAATAGGCCCCAGGAAGACCAAGAATAGGCCCCAGGAAGACCAAGACCAGGCCCCAGGAAGACCAAGACCAGGCCCCAGGAAGACCAAGAATAGGCCCCAGGAAGACCAAGAATAGGCCCCAGGAAGACCAAGAATAGGCCCCAGGAAGACCAAGAATAGGCCCCAGGAAGACCAAGACCAGGCCCCAGGAAGACCAGGACCAGGCCCCAGGAAGACCAAGACTAGGCCCCAGGAAGACCAAGACTAGGCCCCAGGAAGACCAAGAATAGGCCCCAGGAAGACCAAGACCAGGCCCCAGGAAGACCAAGACCAGGCCCCAGGAAGACCAAGACCAGGCCCCAGGAAGACCAAGACCAGGCCCCAGGAAGACCAAGACCAGGCCCCAGGAAGACCAAGACCAGGCCCCAGGAAGACCAAGACTAGGCCCCCAGAACAGTTGTAGCTCTATTTGTTTAGGCCATTAATAGTTTAATATGTATGAACAAAAATTATATAAGTCCTCCAGATAAGAGGCATGAAAGTTAGTTCGTACCCTCTTCTCGTTGCTGTGTTTAGGTCTCACTGTCCCAGATTAGAATTCAGACTTTTTTTTTCCCAAGGGGATTGTTTTCAGGGGGAACTTGTTTTTTTCGGGGGGGCTTGTTTTCGGTGGACTTGTTTTCAGACTGACTTGTTTTTCGGGGGACTTGTTTTTTTTTTTGCAGGGACTTGTTTTCAAGGGGACTTGTTTTTCGGGGAGACTTGTTTCCGGGCTGGCTTGTTTTTGGGGGACTTGTTTTCGGGGGGCCGGGCTGGCTTGTTTTTGGGGGACTTGTTTTCAGGGGGCTTGTTTTCGGACTGGCTTGTTTTTGGGAGCCTTGTTTCTGGGCTGGCTTGTTTTTGGGGGACTTGTTTTTGGAGGGCTTGTTTTTTTTGGGGGGGGGGGGGTTGTTTTTCGGGGGACTTATTTTTCCTGGGACTTGTTTTTGGGGGACTTGTTTTCAGGGGGACTTGTTTTTCGGGGAGACTTGTTTTCGGACTGGCTTGTTTTTGGGAGCCTTGTTTCTGGGCTGGCTTGTTTTTGGGGGACTTGTTTTTGGAGGGCTTGTTTTTTTTTGGGGGGGGGGGGTTGTTTTTCGGGGGACTTATTTTTCCTGGGACTTGTTTTTGGGGGGACTTGTTTTCAGGGGGACTTGTTTTCGGGGGACTTCTGAATCCCAACCTCATTCAGGTTTTACATGAACCAAAGGTCTGCCGTGTCTGGTGCCGGTTCAGCTTCTGACATCACCGTGGATGGACGGTTTTCCTGTTGCTGTGTTGAAGTTGTCCGGAGGAGTCAGTTCACCTGAAAGACTTCAGGTGTGATCTGCTTGCATCACGGGACTCTGGCTGACTGAATGTCCTGTTCTGGCGCCTGAGACGGTCGTCGCTCCTCCCTCGACATTCATATGTTGATGAAAAGCGGGTTTGTGCTCATCTGGCGCAGCAGATGGCACGCGATTTGGCGGGGTTTGGTCGTCGGCTCTTATCTGGGCTCTGCAGAGGTACCACGCGTGATGAGAAGCCAGCATCCACACCTGCTGCGCTGCAGTCACTGGGCGTCCGGGCCTCCTGCACCTCCTCTGCTGGTGGTCTCTGACCTCACCACAGCTCCGCATCTCCATTTTGGATCTGTCAGTGACCGGCATCTCGCTGCGTAATTATGACTCAGCGTGGTGCCGCCACATTAGTGGATTCTGATATCATTAATGTTCAGGAGGCCCGTCCTCGTGTCGGAGCAGTCTGACTGTTGGCGTGGACGGTTATCTTTATCTGTGCTCCGTATACTGAACCCACCTTCATTTCTAGTGAATGTTGTGCAGAATTGAGCTAAAACTCAAAGAAAATACAAAGGTTTGGATGAGATGGAAAGAAAAACCAAGTCACTCACTGACCCCTTAATTTGACAGACCACATGAACCCAATAGATGTCACATTGTTTTCTCTTCAGCTTTATTTGTGTGGTTAATGTTATAGCTGAGCAATTTTATCGGTTCTGCAATATATATCGATATTTTATCGAGTATTGATTTTTCAGCGGCGGGTATCGATATTCTAAGCTTTTTTTTTAAAAACCCCCGTGTCCCACCTTTAAAAGCTTGCAAGCAACAATTTGCACTGTTTAAATAAATGAAACTATTTTTCTCAACAAATCTTTTATTCATTTTGTCCAGCATTTCCAAGCTGCCTGTCAGCCATATAATGTGTAATTGATGCTTTCAGTTCAGTTAATTCAAACAAAGTCATTGGAACACTCACAAGATGTCACCAAAATCACTTTGTCCCTTTAAAATGTTTAGGAAAATGATGTAAATGTATTGTAAGATAGATATCGATATATATCGTATCGTGAGCCGAATATCGTATCGTATCTGGAGATTAGTGTATTGCTACAGCCCTAGTTAATATTAAGGGTGTAAAGATAAACCGATTTGAATCGGTTATCGGTCTGTGACGTATGAGATCCGAGTGCATCGGTCAGTGGAGAACTGGATCGGTAAAACTGTACTAAGAACGGTCCGATGTCCCATATTAACTGCCACGAATCAGTTTTCCTGAGGTCCAGCGACCCAGACCTGCCATTGTGACGTCAGCTATGTAGCTGAGAGCGAGCAGCTAGCAACATGTCAGACAACGCAGATGAAATATACAGCGCTTCTCACCACCGGTAGATGTAGGTAGGAAATGTGAACGTACGCTCGTCTGCCTCGTCCCCGGCGTGGACATCACTAGGTCCTGCTACTAGTCCCGATTAGCAACGTAACCTCCGAGTACACATGAATGAAGAACGTTGGTCTGACTGGAATAATGGAACAATCTGACCTGATTGGTTCTGGACAGGATCTACTGACCGTCCAAGTGTCATTTAAAGGGCCGATTTCTGAAGTGCTCAGTTTGCTTATTAGGCCAATTATATGATGATTAAATTAAAAGAAAAAATCTCCCGACTTCAATCCCCACCCCCCACACCCCTCATTAGGGATGGGCTTAATTAATCGATTAATCGATGATTGATCATTAAGAATTTGGTCGAAGAAATTAATTTTCGTCAATGAACCGAATGTTTTTTTTTTTTTTTTTTTAACAATCCGAACGTAGGTTCTCAGTACACGTCCTCAAACAATGTGATGCATTCCACTGTGCCACCGATAGAAATTTGGCAGCAGGGGGCAACATTTCACCATCGTACCCTGGCTGGCCTCAGTTGTTACACGCGAGCTTCTATAGGTCATCGCCTAATCATGAAGCGGTCGCGGTTAAGTGTGGCGTGGGACCATTTTCGTTTAGAAAATGACCAAGTGTACTGCAATCACTGCAATGCAAATTACAAATACAATTAATCGACAACGACAATGATGTATCACTTGAACAACGCGCATCCAAGCCTTGTAAAGGACGGTGGAGGCGGTTCATCTCTATCTCAGCCTAGCCTAGCCTAGCCTAGCCTAGCCTCAACTTGGTGTTAGCACGGACCAGAAGGAGCTGCAGTGCACATCGAGCACACAACAAGCGCTTCTTTTTAAGAAACAAAAAGCCTGTAATACTGGCGCCTTGATATAAATTGTCCTTGTTACATAGTCTCCTCGATATCTCTTGTTTTATTATCGTTGTTTTTTTAAAGAAAAGAAACAGGAAATGTCACATTATTGTCGAACACAAAAATCCGGTTCACTGAACACATCTGGGCATGCGCGGGCCATAGAGATGCGCGGATGACGTATATTTTAACCCGCAACCGCTTCTTAAAATCTCTATCCGCCCGCTATCCATTTGCAGGAACGTTTTTTCACCAATTTTCAAAACCGAACCGACCCGCCATCCTTTTTAATAATATGTAAAATATTTTTTCTTATTATTATTATTTGAGTGCTTCAACCGCAACCTGCCCGAATTTAATTAAAAGTATTATTTTTTGACGAGTCATCCGCCCGATATGCGGATTATCCGCTCCGCCCGCGGGTGCACGGTTCATCCGCGCATCTCTAGCGGGCCATAGCAACCAGGCCAAAGGGGAAAACAAACGCCACGCTGATATCGAGAATATTTGTGATAGTTTTCAATATAAAAATGTTAATGATTAATCGATTTTTAATCATTAATTCTCCCGACGATCGACGAATAAATCTCGACCAAATGCCCATCCCTACCCCTCATAATAGAAAACTCAGATCTACACGATTCATGTAGGTCACCCCTTTCTTGAATTTCCCCCTTGGGCGATTAATAAAGTATTTTGAGTTTGAATTTGAATTTGAATTTTTGATTTCAAAATGGCGAATTTCGCCGAAAGGTGAGGGATTTTCATGCCTCAATTATTAGTTATTCAGTGTTTAGAGCTTGTTGTGATAAAAAAAAAATAAATAAAATAAAATAAGAAAAGCTAATGTTCAGAGTTACAGGCATGAAAAAGACATGTTGAATTTAACATGTTATTTCCTATAACTGCTTACTAAAGTTTTGGATCCATGTATCTTGTCAGTGATGTTTTACTGTTGAAGTTCACCAGTAACTAAATCACTAGTCATTCTGAATTTTTGCCTTTAACAGGCAACTTAATTGTTTCATAACAACTACTTTTATTTTTGATATCTAACCTCAGCCTTATGCTCAGTGTATTCTCACATTAGCAGGAATAATTAAACTTTGTGCCATTTTTATCTTTTATTTTCTGTTGAGAGAAAGTAAGAATTGGGTGTTAAGTGAGCAGAGTTTTGCAAACCTGTGAAGTGAGGCACACCAGAATACGAGTTTTGCGTTTCATTATGTAATGTCAATTATCCCCCCAGGTACATTGTAAAGGCTTAAGTTAATGTCTGAATTTATGTTCAGTAGTTCTGGTGTACTGTCTCTTGGACATTAAATAAACAAAAGAATACTATTTTGAAATTAAATTGGTGTTTTTTTTTCTTCTCAGTGATAAAGCAAAATAAGTAGTTGGGGTTAAATTGTCAATTTTTATTGAATCGAACTGACTCAAACCGTATCGATCGTTTACTATTTTTTATGAATCGTCCCTGAATCGGATCGTGGCCTGTGAATTGAGATTTGAATCGGATCATTTTGTGAGTGCAAATATTCACACCCCTAGTTAATATACCTCCATTTTTGGACTTCAGACCTGCAGCACGTTTCATGATAATTTTGGACAGGTTGGCTGTTACCACTGGTTAATATTTGTCATCTGTTCCTGCAGCAGTGAAAAGGCTTTCTGTCATTAACCGAACCCAGTGATAAGAGTTTCAGTTGGTGTTTTGTCCCATACTTTCATGTCTTAAGGACGATTTCAGGAAAACACGTGTTACGCAGCATCACTCAGTGTGTTTATATGAACAGTTGTGTCATATGACGGCTGCAGTTTAACCACGCTGTTTCGCTGGGCTCCTTAGGGTGAAGGGTCGTGTATACTCTCGCGGCAATGTGTCGCCGTCAGCTTGTCGCAGAGATGCCGCCGTCAATTTTTTAAAAAAATTTTTTTGATTTATACTCGCGCGGTCTCCGCTATGTTATTCCAAGCCACAACGCAAGATGGACAATCACGGACTAGCTAAACTTACTAAACTTATCTCTTGCGTTTTTCCACTTCCTCACCGTCTCGGCCGTATCCACAGAGACCGCCGTGAGGTCGTCCACAGAGACCGCCGTAAGGTGGTCCACAGAGCGGACCGCCGTGAGGTCGACCACAGAGACCGCCGTAAGGTCTTCCACAGAGACCGCCGTGAGGTCGTCCACAGAGACCGCCGTGAGGTCGTCCACAGAGACCGCCGTGAGGTCTTCCACAGAGACCGCCGTGAGGTCGTCCACAGAGACCGCCATGAGGTCGTCCACAGAGACCGCCGTGAGGTCTTCCACAGAGACCGCCGTAAGGTCTTCCACAGAGACCGCCGTGAGGTCGTCCACAGAGCGGACCGCTGTGAGGTCGTCCACAGAGACCGCCGTGAGGTCGTCCAAAGAGCGGACCGCCGTGAGGTCGTCCACAGAGACCGCCGTGAGGTCGTCCACAGAGACCGCCGTGAGGTCGTCCACAGAGCGGACCGCCGTGAGGTCGTCCACAGAGACCGCCGTGAGGTCGTCCACAGAGACCACCGTGAGGTCGTCCACAGAGCGGACCGCCGTGAGGTCGTCCACAGAGCGGTCCGCCGTGAGGTCGTCCACAGAGCGGACCGCCGTGAGGTCGTCCACAGAGCGGACCGCCGTGAGGTCGTCCACAGAGCGGACCGCCGTGAAGTCCTCCACAGAGACTGCCCTGAGGTTGTCCACAGACACCGCCGTGAGGTCATCCACAGAGACCGCCGTGAGGTCGTCCACAGAGACCGCGGTGAGGTCGTCCACAGAGACCGCCGTGAGGTCGTCCACAGACACCGCCGTGAGGTCATCCACAGAGACCGCCGTGAGGTCGTCCACAGAGACCGCCGTGAGGTCGTCCACAGAGACCGCCGTGAGGTCGTCCACAGAGACCGCCGTGAGGTCGTCCACAGAGACCGCCGTGAGGTCGTCCACGGAGACCGCCGTGAGGTCGTCCACAGAGCGGACCGCCGTGAGGTCGTCCACAGAGCGGACCGCCGTGAGGTCGTCCACAGAGCGGACCGCCGTGAGGTCGTCCACAGAGCAGACCGCCGTGAAGTCCTCCACAGAGACTGCCCTGAGGTCTTCCACAGACACCGCCGTGAGGTCATCCACAGAGACCGCCGTGAGGTCGTCCACAGAGCGGACCGCCGTGAGGTCGTCCACAGAGCGGACCGCCGTGAGGTCGTCCACAGAGACTGCCGTGAGGTCTTCCACAGACACCGCCGTGAGGTCTTCCACAGACACCGCCGTGAGGTCGTCCACGGAGACCGCCGTGAGGTCGTCCACAGAGCAGACCGCCGTGAGGTCGTCCACAGAGCGGACCGCCGTGAAGTCCTCCACAGAGGCCCTGAGGTCTTCCACAGACACCGCCGTGAGGTCGTCCACAGAGCAGACCGTCGTGAGGTCGTCCACAGAGCGGACCGTCGTGAGGTCGTCCACAGAGCGGACCGTCGTGAGGTCGTCCACAGAGCGGACCGTCGTGAGGTCGTCCACAGAGCGGACCGTCGTGAGGTTGTCCATAGACTGTCACCTCACAGAGGGGACTGCCGTAATGTAGTTTATAATTTAGCTGCTGGCAGGCAACTGTGGAAAACTGTGACCTGGACATTTTATACACCTTGTACGCTTTAGATTGAATTTTCTTCCCTGTGTCGACTAGGGGTGTGAACAAAAAAATCATTTGGTAATATATCGCAATTTTTCGGCTGCCAAATATAATATCGATTTCTCAGCTCCTAATATTGATATCATCGGTATGTTGTAATGGTTACTTAAATGTACAAAAACACTAATAAAAAACAATAAATACGTTGTTTTGAAGCAAATAGTTTTGACTCAATTTGTCCTCTGAATGATCAATATCATCTGATGAACATATACAGCAACTTGATTTTTCATTTCTTCTTTTAATTTTAATATTATCTGGGTAGAATATCGCAATATATCACGATATCGTGATAATATCATATGATACATATTGTATTGCGAGGTCCTTGCCAATACTCACCCCTAGTGTCGACGTCTTGCAGCACTTCCAGTTCTTCCTCCACACCGTCTGAGTGTGTTGGTGTAACCAGGAGGTCCAGTTGATTTTAGTTGGACCAAGATAATTTGATGCATTTTATAACTGATTTCAGTCGGACTAATGCAATAATTCATCATAATGCCATGTAAACATTGTGATGGCTGATTAAAAGTACGGTGAACTGGGATATGAATGTATCGTAAGGTTTTAGTTAGGAAAAGAAATGCACTTGGCTGCACCTGCTGTATTTTCATGTCTGTGTTATTTTCATGTCTGCATCATCCAGCCGTTTCTTGTTTGCAGTTACTTCGGGTTTTCTGTCTTTAATTGACATGAAGCTGCACTGAATCGCTGTGTGATGTGATGATGCTTTCCTTTCTTTTGTTGTGAAAGTTTTGACCCTTGTGCACCACACGCCTGACAGCTGCTGATAAGGCCGTGTCTCTCTTGTTTCTGGTTTTTATCTAGGGCCTCGCCCAGCTGGAGATCCTGTGTAAGCAGCTGTATGAGACGACCGACACCGCCGTCCGACACCAGGCAGAGAAGGCTCTGGTGGAGTTCACCAACAGCCCCGACTGTCTCAGCAAATGTCAGCTGCTGCTGGAGAGAGGCAGCGTGAGTGTTGCTCTGACCACGCTGTCCATTTACAAATGATTCAATGAGCCATGTTCCACCTGTGATGTTCTTCACCTGAGAAAACCGAGCAGTTAATATGAGGCTCCTGTGATTGACGCCTCGCCTGTGGTGGAGGTTTCAGCAGCTGTGTTCCCATCCAGCTGCTGAGTGAATCTGAAGAGGGTTTTTGACGTTTCTCTTCACAGAAACCCGTCACATTGTGCTCTACATTCACAGACAGATGGGTCATGTGACAGGGTGTCCGGTGGGTTTTAAAAAGTATAAAAAAGCTGATAAATCAAAAACGCAAAATTTAATGGCCTTAAAAAGTGATAACTTTGGTCAAAAGGTATTATTTTTAAAGAATAGGTATGTTTTTTTTTTCTTTTGGGCAATGACTGGTTTCATTTTGATGAAATAGGCAAAATAAAATAAATAAATCCTTTCTTGCTTGCGCCGCTACTTCAAAAACGAATGTGTGATATGAACTTGATATTGACGTCATATCAATGCATTGTATTCATTGGTAGATAGAAATCTGAAATTGTCCTGCCTAGCTAAGTCCAAGTGGAGACGGACTAGTGGGTGGCAAAAAGTTTAGAAATGGGGAAATGTAAGTTTTTCCAATCCTGGCTCCGGGATTCAAGCTTTCCTTGGATAAGGCCTGTCGTCGGGAACGACCAGCAGGCATACTGTAAAGTATGCCTCAAAATCATCAATATTAATTGGATGGGGGCTAATGCGCTCAGGTCGCACATGAACTCGGAGAAACACGTGAGGGGAATGCGCGGTCGAGGGCAGCAACAGTCAATCAACTCGACAGCTAGCACTAGTGCTAGCACTAGTGGATAAGGACTAGGGATGTTCCTGGCGACTAATTTCCCTGTCGACTAAACGAAAATTTTAATTAAGACTAGTCGACTAGTCTAAAAAAAGGGAAAACACTCAGAAAACAGTGAAAATTTAGCACAATTTATTGAAACATGAAACAGAATTTGAAACATTGTCCCAAAAAAATAGTGTGTAACAAGAGTTCTTTAAGCCTTTAATCACAATGTTCAACAACCATGTCTAATTTTAAATGCCGCTGGAGTACGAGACACTTTGCACCGTGCAGTATGAATGCATGTGAACATGAAGGCAACTCAGTCAAACGTTAACCACCAAAATAAATAAATTGCCTCTGACACATTGAATTTTACAGATTATCCAACAAAAATTATTGCTTTAATTCACTTTCAAGTTAATAAAACATCTAATTTATAATTAAATTTCAACCGAAACGAGCAGCATTTTGCGCCGTGCAGTATGAATATAAACCCTGCACATCCGACAAAAACTCACTTAAAGTTAACAAATAATGTAACATTTAAAAAAGATAAATTGCTGCTGAATTATTAAGCTCTATGCGCAGTTCAATATGAGTGTAAAATTAAACAAACATCTAAGATCTCTCAGACCGGACGGGAGAACACGTCTCTGGGTAAACAATGTGGCTAGCACCGCTAGCATCAGCAGCCGTCGTCTCGTGCAGATTAACATCCAAATGCTTGAGTGGAATGTGGTTGCGCATTGCTCCAGTCGAGTGATTGTATGCCAGTTGTTTCTGACACAGTCTACATACTACCTTGTTTTCATTTTCTATATTAAAGTTCCTCCAAACCGCGCTGGTTTTGCGAGACTATCTTCCCACCCTGCCGTTTTAAAACTCCAGTCTACTAGAGAGGGGACTGCTGTCTGACGGCTCTGTAGCCCCGACTAGTGGCGGGCGGCTGTATGACAGTTAAGCGGCCTTGTACATGAATAAAACACAAATTGGTTTAAACGACTAATATTTCTGGTGCCGACTAGAAAGTGGGCGGACGTTTAATCGGTTAGACGACTAATCGCGCACATCCCTAATAAGGACTGTCATGCTAGCGACAGCTAGCACTGGTGCTAGTGCTAGCTGTCACCGAATGGTTGGAAGTCAGTCTTCAAGAAGGTTGTAAGTTTAAATCCAGTACCATTCCATCAGTTAAATGAAGCAAACCACACCACCTCACATTGCACTAGTTACTGTAACTAATGCTCTGTTGCCAAATATGCAACCGAGTCTCCTGGTAATGATGTAAGTAAGTGTTGGATGACAAAATCTACGTGCATGTCACAAAATCTTTCTGATTGATACTTGGTGCAACTCGATGTCGTGATGGTTGTAAAAAAAAATCTGAAGGTAGTAAAAAAAAGATATTAAATGGTAGTAAATTTGACTCAAAGATTGCTGTTTATACCCTGTGTGATCAGTGGTGTCCAGATCGTTGTTTGAACTGGTTTACCAGCGTTGTCTCCATCATGAACACTGGCGCTTCTTGAAAAAACAAGCATTAAAACATTCAGGTTTTCTGAATCAAGACTCAGTTTTAGCTCTGATGTTTTTATGAGCTGTTAGGAGCACCGGGCCTCTATCAGCCTCTTTTCATCGTGGTCAGCATCACAGTCTGATATAAATCCGTATCGATGCCTCAGAAACAACGTGGAGTGGTGCAGCTGAATAATAATCTGAGAGCCTGAACCAGAAGTCAGGAGTCTGGAAACCATGTTTTCTAGATCTATCAGTCATGTCCACTGGATAAATGTTTTCACTTCCAGCTCCAGGAAGCTTCTCTCTTCATAGTCTGCAGCCGGGGAGGCGGGACACATTTCTGGATGCTGGGGGCGGGGTCTGGCAGCTCATTGGCTCCTGAGTGACAGCTCAAACTCACGGTTCTGTCGCCCCCAGTTGGTGAAGTGGTTTATTTCTAGTTTCCAGCGGTTCATTTGCTTCTGGGGCCACGTTTGGGAAACGGTCAGAAATCGATCCACTTCCGGTATCGATCAGATTGCTTCAACCCTGCAGAGTCTCAGAAATCCAGTCCATCTTTGATGGCTCGCAGCGAAGCCGTCGCCTCCTGCGTTTATGGTGCAGTGTCACCGCTCCAGTTCTCCGGTCCTGACATCGGTTTCAGACAACCCTCTGGAACCGCTGCCAGCAGGTCCAGTACTCTCTGGAGGACTTCATCACTTCCTGCCCTCGTGACCTTTCAATAAACAGCGTCCGTCTTTGTGCCTGGTGGTGGGTTTGCTTCCGGCCGTCCACGTTGTTGCTTCCCTGGTCGTTTTAATCCCACATCCGTGGGTCGGTACCGGCCGGCTGTCTGGTTCTGTGAGCAGCTGCTGGTGGAGGTCAGAGGTCAAACCCAGACGGGATTCTGTCCTGGATGTCTGAGATGTCCTGATTCAGATGAACAGGTCGTTAACTGGACTGTCCAGACCTGGATGACCAGCTGATGGTGATCCATTCATCTGAACCAGGTGTTCTGAAGCAAGGAAACATCTAAGACCTGCAGGACAGCGGCCCTCCAGGACTGGGACTGGACTCCACTGGTCTAGAACATTCTGGGGAAACAGCACGCAGCACTTTACAAGAATAAATGTTGGTTATTTTCCTTTTTAAGCCACGATGCCATCTCCAGCCCCCGACAGCGCGCCCTGCCTCCTTATCCCGTAGATTCCTCGTGCAAGGACTTAAAGTGATGGAAAGAAGAAGCGTGGTTTTAGGAAGACCAGCGGTAAATGGATCCAGAAACAACAGTTTGAGTCTGTTTTGGTTCTCAGATTCTCGGTACAGCTGGACACCAGCGCTGAGTTGGAGGAAGTGACCGAGACGGTGGTTTTGTTTCGGTCTTCCTCCTCTGAGCCCGCTGACCACAACGCTGTATTCACTCCAAACCAGCCCACGAAGATGAGTCTGAAAGGTGACTTCAGAAGTCTGGTTCAGGTCTCCACTGAATGAACACACGTCTGCTGACACACACAGCTGATTAAACACCTCCGGTCAGCGACGGTCCTGTCCAATGAAAGCTGCGTCGTGGGTTCTCAGAGAAAGAGGAACTTCTCTGAACCATTTCACCAACACCAGCAGTTGTGTAGCGGTCCATGGTAGCTCTACATGTTAGCGGGCGCATGGTAGCAGTACATGGTAGCAGTACATGGTAGCAGTACATGGTAGCGGTCCTGTGTTTGGACCTGTCAGCTCTCAAGCGTCTTTAGTTTTGGTAAAACCTGTTTCCTGTTTCAACGTGTCCCACACTCACAGCTCCGTAGACGACGGTTCTCCTGACCTGTTTTCTCCTCTCGTTGCAGTCTTCGTATTCCCAGCTGCTCGCTGCCACCTGTTTATCCAAGTTAGTGTCTCGGACCAGCAACCCTCTTCCCCTTGAGCAGCGCATCGACATCCGTGAGTATCTCTGTCCTCCAGAAGCTGTAGAGTCCTGGTCAGGATCAGAAATGAGCCTGAGTCTCTTATCTGTGGAGTTCATTAGTAAATCAGGGGAATCGTCTCAGTGATCTTCTGTGTTGAACAGGGAACTATGTGCTGAACTACCTGGCGACGCGGCCAAAGTTAGCGGCGTTTGTGACGCAGGCCCTGATCCAGCTGTATGCCAGGATCACCAAACTGGGCTGGTTCGACTGTCAGAAGGATGACTACGTCTTCAGAAACGTCATCGCTGATGTGACGCGCTTCCTCCAGGTAAGAGTCTGCAGCAGCACCAACCCCGTCTCCTCCTGGGTCTCCTCCTGGAGTCTCCTCCTAGAGTCTCCTCCTGAGCTACCACCAGACCTGATCTCTCTGGGGTCTCTGGTGGTCTACCTGCTGGTTCCAGTGGAGGAGTGGAGTCCATAAACAGAGAAACGTTGAGCTCATACGTGGTTTATATTTGATCTACCAGGTTGTGTTCACTTCTACAGGGCTGTCTGTGTCTTGGTACTGTTCATATGGTACTGTTTGTGTCATGGTACTGTTCATATGGTACTGTCTGTGTCATGGTACTGTTCATATGGTACTGTTTGTGTCATGGTACTGTTCATATGGTACTGTCTATGTCATGGTACTGTTCATATGGTACTGTCTGTGTCATGGTACTGTTCATATGGTACTGTCTATGTCATGGTATTGTCTGTGTCATGGTACTGTTCATATGGTACTGTCTATGTCATGGTATTGTCTGTGTCATGGTACTGTCTGTGTCATGGTACTGTTCATATGGTACTGTCTGTGTCATGGTACTGTCTGTGTCATGGTACTGTTCATATGGTACTGTCTGTGTCATGGTACTGTCTGTGTCATGGTACTGTTCATATGGTACTGTCTGTGTCATGGTACTGTCTGTGTCATGGTACTTTGATTTGAATGATACAGCAGATATGGAGATGACCGTGAGGAGGGAGGGGCTGCTTGCTCACTGGTTGCTATGGTGACCAGTTCTGCTCCAGGGCATGGAGAGGAGGGGCCATCCCCCACTAGCGTGACACGTGCACACACACACAGCAGCCGTGTCTGCTGAGGACTGCTTGACAGTGATGGGTGACACCAGAGATGTCCTGGAGCCTGTCCAGCAGACACTGGAACATCTGGAGGGTTTCTGGCTGGTTCAAGGGAAACTTCTCCTGGTTTTCTGAAGAAAGTTCACACCTCAGATGTAATGGACGCTTAGTGTCCCCCCCTCCACCCATCCCTCTCTGGGGTGATCTACAGTAAACCTATCAGAATGAAGTTTGAAAAACAGAGGTGTGTGACCTCAGAAGACTCTGAGCTGCAGACTTTGGTGAAAAGACCTAAAACTAGAGTGACAAACGCACATTTATGTGTCAGGACGTGGATCCTGTTTGTTCCAGCCAGCTGTCCCGTGACTGGTTTAAAGTTTCAACAGCCAACCCCATTTCATTTCTGTGGAGACATTTCTGCAGCTTTTCGTGATTTTGGCACATATTTGACAATGAATTACTTACTCCAAATCATTGATCGCTATTAACGATGGGGGGAGAGGGAGGAGGAGAAATGTAGCAGATAGGAAGATGGTTTGTCAGTCGGCTGTCCCGGTGCATCATGGGAAGCCTTGTCTAATGGATCACTATCCTGGCTGCAGTCAGAGAAGCCAGGTGTTGTGGACGTCTTGTGCGTCCGTCACTCATCTGTGACCGGTGTGTTTACAGGACAGCGTTGAGCACTGCATCATCGGCGTCACCATCCTGTCCCAGCTGACCAACGAGATCAACCAGGTACGTGGCCGTCCTCGACCGTCACCTGCTTCCTGCTCTCCTGAGTCACATGCGTTTCAGTGAACCAGAAGCAGCAGCAGCAGTGCAGTGTGATGTGATGTGAACCAGTTTCCTCTGTGGTGACAACGTCAGGTCACGTCTAACGCCGCGTCTCCTCTGTGTTTCCTCCTGCTCAGGCTGACACGACGCACCCCCTGACCAAACATAGGAAGATCGCTTCATCCTTCAGAGACTCGTCCCTCTTCGACATCTTCACGCTGTCCTGCAATCTTCTGAAACAGGTTGGTTCCAGACGGCGGCTGGCGTCCACCGCTCAGCTCAGTGCAGGTGGTTCAGACTCCTGAAGTAAACCTCAGAACCAGAGCGGGAATGTTCTCCTGCACACTGCAATGATGTGAATATGGTTTTGATTCTGCAACATGTGGCGCAGTAGAACAGCTATTATTTGTATCAGGAGAGTTTATTTCTAATGCTGTATTTATTCCCATCACACATCTCATTGATGAATTAGGGACAATCTAGTTCCTGATTAAAGCGTTTGAGATGTTTCTGCATGACGGAGGAAGCTTCAGTCTGCCTTTATTCATCAGAGGAGCTCTGACGCTGACCTCTGCAGCACCACTAATCATCATTTCATGCTCCTTTTCCACCTCACGTCTGCTGCAGATATTGATCAGGGTTTCACTGAAACACCAGTCGACCTGCTGACGGTTGGTCATCTGACTGTTTGTTTGCACACAGAGTTGACGAGATCCATGGAAACGGATCTCCAGTGGACACGCCCCCTCGTTGGAGGACAAGAACGAGCCAGTAAATGTGCCAAAAGTCCCATGAAATGCATCACTCGTTCTTTAGAAAAGAAAAAACTAGGGCTGGGCAATGATTAAAATTTTTAATCACGATTAATCGCATTGTTTCCCTGATTAATCACGATTAATTGCATTGTATACAAAAAATCAAATAATGAATTCAAAAGTAGTGTAAAGGTCACTTTTATTTAAATGTTCTGCTGCCATATGAACTAAAGTGCCATAACATTTGTTGTTCAAACACTTTTAACATCAGCACTTGTCAGTAACACATATTTAGTGTAAATCTCATCTTAAAAAATATAAAATAAAATAAAGCTTATGGCTACTGCCAGGGCATTAATGACATCCTGATTTTATGAAAATTAAAAAAACATCTACAAACAAAATCCAACAAAATGATTGTGTCTCAGCACAATCAGAACATTAAAACAGGTAATTTCTGAGGTAACAGCAGTAACTTTTAACGGGGAATTCAACTTGTCAGTTGTTACAAATAACCTTGTTTCTGTTGAAACCTCCGTCTGGGAGAACTTTAAAATGAAAATGTCCATGTTAAAGTTCAGTAACTTTATCAATCCGTGTATTATTTATTCTTTCCATTTTCAATTGTCAATCAAAAATTAAAAAGTGACATTTTATTACGTTTTTTCGTTTTTTAAATCTTACACAAAAAATGCCTGTTTTTTTATATTTCAATTTTAGACTTGGATCAAAAATACGAAATAAGAACAATAAAAACTTGAATTACAAAAAAAAAAATATGAAATTAAAAAACGGGCCACAGAACTGAATTTATTTTATAATGGAGGACTGGACTTTCTGTTGTCATTACACATCTGTGCCACTAGATGGAGCCGCACTGCAGTAACCAGCTAGAGAACAGCAGGACAGTGAACACATGGAGCAGATCTGATGGAACATGGAGGAATGACGCCAAAGTTTTGTTGCAGTCCAGAATTTTTTTTCAGACAGAATTGTTAATATTGCTACCTGAGTTGCTACCTGAACTGTAAAGTTCACTGATTTTTACCGTTCTTCATGTCTGTTTTAGCTTTTCTGCATGTTTTTCCGCCAATTCTCTTCCAGTTCTGCAGCAGCCAGTAACAGACTTTTCAAAACAAAAGCATGTGAGCAACATGCATTAGCGTGCACAATAAAAATAAATATCGGCGTTAATAAATTAATGAGTTAACGCGATAATAACGCCGTAGAAAAAATCATTGTCTATTTTTTCAAATCCATAATCTTTGCTGCACAGTTGGAAGAAAAGGTTTCTTTAACATGAACGTGCCATAAAATGTGATCTGTCACAATCGTAGATTAACACTATGTGCTGAAGATGAGAACAGAACGAATCAGCTATACTTTGTTGTGTCTCTGTTGAACAAAGTGAACCTGTGGAGTTAACATCTGGTCAAGCTCCTTCCAGCATTTCTGGATCACATCTGGATCTCTTCCCTTCAGCAGAAGTGCATCAGCTCAATCACATGTGTCTTTTAGTCTCTTTACCTCTGTGGGGTAGAGGTCTAGACTCTGACTGGACCACTCCAGGAGGTGGATTCTCTTTTCCTGAAGCCACTTTGTAGTGGGTTTACTTCTGAGCTCAGGCCGGGCCATCCATGGGGAGTAGTGGTCGCTGAAAAACTACACAACCACAGCGGACAGGGGGACCGTGCCCCCGGGGAAGCAGGGGGCCGGGTTAGGGTTAGGGTTAGGGTCACTTTGCCACAGATGCACAGAGGAATCCATCCATACTGGTTTTAACGGCTGTTAACTGGTTTGAACAGCTGTTAACTGGAGTTAGCACTCAGACCACAGGACAGGGACATGAAAAGGAGTGCTGGACGCTGGCAGTTCCCTTAAGTACACCAGACTGGACTGTACTGAAACCTGAATTTCCCCCTTGGGGGATCAGTAAAGTATATTTGAATTTGAATCAGGGAGCTGATTGTTGTCTCCTTGTTTTTCAGGCTTCGGGGAAGAACCTGAACCTGAACGATGAGTCCCAGCACGGCCTGCTGATGCAGCTCCTCAAGCTCAGCTACAATTGCCTCAACTTTGACTTTATAGGAACTTCCACAGACGAGTCATCAGACGACCTCTGCACCGTACAGATCCCCACGTCATGGAGATCAGGTAGCTGCTCTTTTTTCCAGGAAAACTGGTGATGCTGTCAGAGGGGGATCATGGTCCAGTTGAGCGAAATTTAATCCGTCGTGTCGCAGAGTTGTGAGTCGCCCAGTCAGTACTGACTGGAGTCATGTTCTGGTTTTAGTTCAGAGCTGGTCCCCCTTCAGAACCTTCTAAGAAGTGGGTTGATTTCCAGCAAAGACCTACGTAATCCTAAGTGTCTGCTCCAGACTTTTCAAGCTTCTGGTCGAGCTCAGACCACAGATAGGAGTGCTGAAGTGACGTAACAGCCGGTGTGGATGTTAGATGAGTGAACACCAGGCCATCATACTTCCATCATACCTGCTGAAGAGGCTCACTGGCAGCTCCATAGTGCCGTTGGTCGCTGTGTAAACTTAACCTGTGTTAAAATACACCATTACACAATATGATCCCAAAACTGTAAAAGCAGCAGCGTCTGTTGTGTCACTATGACAGTCTTTTATGTAAAAACGTTTCTGATAACTGTCTTGTTTCTGTCTTGCAGCGTTTCTTGATTCCTCCACGCTGCAGCTCTTTTTCAATTTGTATCATTCCATCCCTCCATCCCTTTCCCCATTGGTAAGTAAGAGCGCTGGTGTGACAAAACACCCACAATTACCCATGAAGCCTCCGGTTTGAGTCTGAGCTGCTCGTGTACCTGCGCAGGTGTTGTCATGTCTAGTTCAGATTGCCTCCGTCAGGAGGTCCCTTTTCAACAACGCAGAACGGGCAAAGTTCCTCTCACATCTGGTGGACGGAGTGAAGAGGATACTGGCGAACCCACAGGTGAGAAACGCACCTGCGATCCAAAGCACCTGCGGTTGTGCTGCTGGCCTCGTGCTCACCAAGCCTGCGTCTGTGCCTCAGTGTTTGCCGGACCCCAACAACTACCACGAGTTCTGCCGCCTGCTGGCGAGGCTCAAGAGCAACTACCAGCTGGGGGAGCTGGTCAAAGTGGAGAACTACCCCGAGGTGATCCGTCTCATCGCCAACTTCACCGTCACCAGTCTGCAGGTGGGTGTGTGCTCTGGGCTGTGATTGGCTGGAAGGTGTGCAGTGAGTGGACTCTTCAGAGGCAGCAGCTGAGTTAAACCATGCTGTAGACAGCTGCAACTGTCAGACTGGTCCAGACTGGTTTTATTCATGAAACCAGCCAGACTGACTGAGTTCTGTACATTTTATATATAAAAACTGAATAAATAAATAAAGGAGGAGGTGGGGGGGAGTGAGGAATAGTGGTCTCTGTTACTGGTTCCAGTAAGGAGTCAAGCAGCAGCATTCTGGACCCGTTGCAAGTGAAAAAGAGAGGCCTGCCTGGCACCGACCTACAGGGCATTACAGTCATCCAGGCGAGACACTGAGAGCACGAAGGAGAGACATGTTCAAAATCTGAAAAAGATACCAGCGCTAGAAAAAAAACCTGTCATGGGAACATAAATAACCTGCAGCACAGCTGCTAATTTGCTTCATAAAGGATTAAGATCCCCTTAGAAAATGAAAACCAGCACCACGCTGTCTTAAAGTGGATCAGAGCAGAGGTAAATAAAGAGAAAAGGATTGGCCCAAGAACAGAACCTTGGGGAACTCCACCTCAAAAGTGAAGCCTGGAGTAGAGCCCCTGAAAGCCGACCTTAACACTTCTCACACTGGATCTGAATCACTCCAGAGGCCTAACTTTCAAACTAGGGCCGTAGCGATACACTAATCTTGCGATACGATACGATACACGATATTCGGCTCACGATACGATATATATCAATATTCATCCTGCAATACATTTACATCATTTTCCGAAGCATTTTAAAGGGACAAAGTGATTTTGGTGACATCTTATGAGTGTTCTAATGACTTTGTTTGAATTTATTGAACTGAAAGCATCAATTAAACATTATATGGCTGACAGGCAGCTTGTAAATGCTGGCCAAAATGAATAAAAGATTTGGTTGAGAAAAATAGTTTCATTTATTTAAACAGTGCAAATTGTTGCTCGCAAGCTTTTAAAGGTGGGACACGGGGGTTTTGAAAGAAGCGTAGAATATCAATACTCGCGGCTGAAAAAAATCGAATACTCAAAATATCAATATATATCGCAGAAACGATAAAATCGTTCAGCTTTACTTCAAACCCCACGCAGTGTTCAGGATCAGAAATCAGAATAGTTCGGTCTACAGTGTTGGGTGAAGCTGTTAGATCTGAAAACAGAAGAAGAGCAAAATTACTAGAGTGAGTCATGTTTACAAGGAAGAAGTGTTTATTCTGTGTTGACAGATGCTCTGAAACCAGCTTGGGACGCTCCAGGAACACCACACTCATCTAAAAAGACCAGCTATAAAAGGATCACATGTTCTCCAAGATCTCTGAAATGATTGAGTTTCGACAGAGGGTGGGAATCGAAAGAGTACTGAGATGTGGAAATTAGGTTTTTTAATGTAGATGGATGGCTCACAGGTTGTTACCATGCCAGAAGGAAGGTCTATTTTTGAGATCAACTGAATGTTGGCTCAGCTGGGCCGATGTTGCTGAGGCAGCCAGGTGTTTAGTGGGGGTCAAACGCTTGAACCACATCATAAAAGCTGATTTGGTTTTCTGGGGATGATGTGGGTCTGTAGCGGTTCCTCCTCCGATCATCCTCCTCCTGTGTTGCAGCACTGGGAGTTCGCCCCCAACAGTGTTCACTACCTGCTGAGTCTGTGGCAGCGGCTGGCGGCGTCGGTACCGTACGTCAAAGCCACCGAGCCTCACCTGCTGGAGACCTACACCCCGGAGGTGACCAAGGCCTACATCACGTCGCGGCTCGAGTCGGTGCACGTCATCCTCAGGTGAGCTTCGCCCCTCAGGTGCCAGTTCAACACCACATCCTAGAACTTACTTTCAAAGTAAATTTAACAAAACATCTGTGAATTATGATAATTACGGGTGAGAATCTCTACTTCCTGAGTCCTTGGTGCTTTCAAAGCAAAAATAGTAGGGGTGGGCAAGTTAATGCATAATTACAGTGTTAACTCAATAATTTATTAATGCTGACATTTATTTTATTGCGCGTTAACGCATGTTGCTCACATGCTTTTGTTTTGAAAAGTCTGTTACTGGCTGCTGCAGAACCAGAAGAGAATCGGCAGGTAAACATGGAGAGCAGTAAAGTCCATGAACTTTACAGTTCAGGTAGCAACTCAGGTAGCAATATTAACAATTTTGTCTAGTGCCATCTAGGTGCACAGATGTGTAATGACAACAGAAAGTCTATTTCTTGATTATAAAACAACCTCCATTTTTGAGAATATTGCTCTTAGAATAAAAATATCGTCCTATATTCGGGCCAATACGGTAGTTTGATCAAGGACTGATTCAACAGCAGATGGGTGTCCTGCAATGCTGGAAATGAGCATCAGGAGATTCTGTTCTCGACATGATCTGAGGAGAAAAAGACTGATGTCAGACGCAGAGCTGGAGAGGCTTTGGTTCATCTATTTATGAGCTGAGTTTTCATTCAGATTTACACAATATTGTAAATATTATAGTATGTGATTCCAGTGCCACCATGATATCTGAACTGCTGCACAAAGACATTTTAGGGTCACTAAACCGGACAATTAAATATTAAAAACAAATTCAGTCCCCTGGCCTGTTTTTTCATTTTGTATTATTAATCCAAGTCTAAAATTGAAATATTAAAAAAAACAAGCATTTCTTCATTTTTTTTTTTTTTTGTTAGATTAAAAATTGAAAAACAAAATAAAATGTCACTTTTTAATTTTTTTAAATTTTTGATTGACAATTGAAAATGGAAAGAATCAATGATACAGGGATTGATAAAGTTACTGAACTTTAAAATGGACATTTTCATTTTAAAGTTCTCCCAGACGGAGGATTCAACAGAAACAAGGTTATTTGTAACAACTGACAAGTTGAACTCCCCGTTAAAAGTTTCTGCTGTTACCTCAGAAATTACTGTTTTAATGTTCTGATTGTGGCTCAGGATTTTGTTGAACAGAATGACATTAATGCCCTAGCAGTGGCAATAAGCTTTATTTTATTTTACAAGCGATGATGTTAAAAGTGTTTGAATAACAAATGTTATGGCACTTTTGTTCATATGGCAGCAGAACATTTAAATAAAAGGGACCTTTACACTACTTTTGAATTCATTAATTGATTTTCCGTATTCAATGCGATTAATCATGATTAATCAGGGAAATCATGCGATTAATCGTTGTTAAAAAATTTTATCGTTGCCCAGCCCTAAAAAAAAGTTGTGTCATCAGCATTAAAGACAGATGGGCCTAGAGCTGACCCCTGTGGAGCTCCTTGGAGACTCTTTCTTCCAGTTGATTTAAAACCGCAGACTCAAATGTGAAAGCGTTGAACCACTCAAGTATGAGGAGAACCTGATGAACCAGCTGATTCATGAAGCCTCTTCATATTTAATGCTGTGATCTCCAACACAGCCCTGAGTTCAGGTCACAGATGTCTGAAGAAGACTGACCCTGTGCTGTGACTGACTCTAAAACATGACGAGTACAGAATTAAACGTGATAGTTAGATGTTCATCCGTTTACTTCTGTGGAAAAAACCAACTTGTCCTCACAGAGACGGCTTAGAAGACCCTCTGGATGACGCCGGCCTCGTCCAGCAGCAGTTGGACCAGCTGTCCACCATCGGCAGGTGCGAGTACGAGAAGACGTGCGCTCTGCTGGTGCAGCTGTTTGACCAGGCGGCGCAGAGCTACCAGGAGCTGCTGCAGTCCACCAACTCCAGCGCCGCGGACATCACGGTGCAGGAGGGTACGATCAGCTGACGCGCACTCACTGGGCTTCCCAGCCTCGCTTCACGCGCCGCTCTGGGTTTGGGATGATTGGTGACCCCTCCCTCTGTGTGCAGGTCGGCTGACGTGGTTGGTTTATATAATCGGGGCTGTGATTGGCGGACGGGTGTCATTCGCGAGTACGGATGAGCAGGACGCCATGGATGGAGAGCTGGTCTGCAGGTGAGTTTCCAGAAGATGCTATGCTTATTTAGGAGGGAAAGATGTGATGAGTTGTGTTGGGCTGAAGCTCATCAGTCTCCTGATGATGATGATGATGATGATGATGATGATGATGATGCTGTCAGTCAGACCCTCACCAGATGCTGTGGTTGTGTGTTCACATCAGGGTACTCCAGCTGATGAACCTGACCGACTCTCGGCTCGCTCAGGCTGGAAACGAGAGGCTGGAGCTGGCCATGCTCAGCTTCTTCGAACAGTTCAGAAAGATCTACATCGGTGACCAGGTGCAGAAGTCATCAAAGGTGAGCCCGCCTGGCTCTAGCCCCCCTCAGCCACCCGCCCTAGCCGGACCCTCAGTTACCCTCCACAGAGACCCACTTTGAGCCTGCTGCTGTTGAACGTGGCGCTGTGCTGCTCGAGTGATCATCTCCGATGAGTGGTGGAAAGCAAAAAGATACAGACGTGTCCCAGTAGGGGTGTGAAAAAAAAAAAAAACGATTTGGCAAATATCGCGATTTTCGGCCGCCCAATATAATATCGATTTTTCAACTCCTAATATCGATTTTTTTTCAATTATTTCAAAAACACTAATAATAAACAATAAATAGGTTGTTTTGAAGCAAATAGTTTTGACTCAATTTGTCCTCTGAATGATCAATATCATCTGATGAACATATAAAGCAACTTGATTTTTCATCTCTACTTTTAATTTTGATATTAACTGGGTAGAATATCGCAATATATCGCAATATCGTGATAATACAGTCATTCCTTTTTTTTCGCGGTTAATGGGAACCGGCGCCCCCCTCCGCGAAAATCAAAAATCCAAGAACTGGAGCCGGAGCCCTCCGAGCCTAAATAATGTGTTTGAAATATGTTTAAAACCCCCCCAAAAAATGTAGCGAGGCACTGCAGCGAAAAACTTCACAGCCTCTGGTCTCTCAACCGTAGTAAAGAAACTGCTGGTATTGTGCTATTTTTGGCTAGTAATTAGCGGCTAACACGCTAACAACAACAAAAGAAAAAGTCCAGTTTCTCTGCATGGAACGAGCACTTTATTCTGGCACTGCAGGAACTTGTAACATCACACAGGTTGTATTGTTGGGCTCCTGTCAGTTAACAGAGAATGTAAATCTATACACACTGGGCTGCTGTTGATGCTCACTACACTTTTCATCTAACCCCGTTTTCATTCTGCCGTCCCACGACACACACACTACATTACCCATAAGGCCACCTTCTTAAAGGGGCCAGGCTGGCTCACAGCATTTCTTCGCAGTGAGAGAACGCGCACATCCTGTGATGTTTCCAAGATTTTTTCTTGATTTTTTTTTTTTTATTATATTATATATTTGTGAAAATCCGCAGAACTTACAGTGCGAATTGGCGAGGGATCCCAAGTATCATGATAAATATCGTATTGCGAGGTCCTTGCCAATACTTACTCCTACGTCCCAGTAATCAGAACAAGACTTACTTCCGCCCCAGTACACGTGTCAGTGTTGCTAAAAATATTTAAGGAACAGTGGCGCCGTTGATGACATCAACTGTTCAAGCTGGAGATCACAACCAGCTGCTATCCAGCAAGAAGCTGCATCCGTGTGTGCGTTCAGATCCCCTCAGTCAGCTCTCAGAGCTGCAGCTGTTCATTAGACGGCTCGTTAGAAGTGTTCTCAGTTTCAGATCCATCAGCTCGCAGCCAAGTTTGAGTCCTTGAGGTTGTGGCTTGTTGCCTCCTAGAAAGACCTAAAAGGGTGGTTTCTAGGTCTGCTTCTGAGCAAACCAAAGCAAGAACCGGAGGTTTTCCAGTCAGCTGCTGACCCTTTTCACATCTCTATGCTGAAAGGTCGTGTTAGACGCCACACCAACCAGAGCTTCCTGTGGGAGACCTGAACTCCCCATGAGGATGTGTGGACGATGCAGCTTCTTCATGGCTCCTAAACGTGACGGTGGCTCGTGTGATGCTGTGTTGTTCTGTAACCACCCGTGTTTTTCCCTTCAGCTTTATCGACGTTTGTCAGAGGTTCTGGGGCTGAACGACGAGACGATGGTGCTCAGCGTCTTTATCGGAAAAATGTGAGTAGCCAGCGTGTTACTGGTGAGATCTGCGTTAGAAATTACATTCTTGTCTTTATTAACGAGGGATTCATGTAGAAGAGCATCTAACATTCTAAAAGGGAAGCTAACTCTCATGTTACTCCTTATTTGAGCATGTCCGCAGTTAAAATATTCAATTAATGTTGTAAATCTGGAATGTAAACTAAGCAGGACTCAAAACCAGAAACATTTATATCCATGTTTTAATTTGTGTATTTGAAACGTGAAACTTTTGTCTCTCAGCATCACCAACTTGAAGTACTTGGGGCCAGTGTGAACCAATCACCTCCAAGACACTCCAGCTGCTCAACGACCTCTCCCTGGGATATCCTTGCCCCGTGGCCCCGCCCATGGCCCCGCCCATGGAATAGAGAGATTAGAAAAGATGGGAGATGTCATGTTCTTCCTATAGTGTAGGGAGGTTTGGGGTGCATGACAGAATAAGGGATGAGAAGATACAACCAGGTCAGTCTAGACGGCAATGAGAAATGGAGAAGTTGGTTAAGGAGAGGTTCTGCAGGGACCACCAGGTTCTGCAGGGACCACCAGGTTCTGCAGGGTGCTTGGAGCAGACTAGTCTGGTCTGGGACCAGATTCAGACAGCTCAGACTGAGAAAAGTTAGCATGTAATATTTTTAGATCTTGGTTCAGTAGCACAGAGCCTTATTTGGAGTGTGTTTGATTATTTTAGAGTACCTGAGATAGCTGTTAACTTGGACATCAGGCTGTGCTCCAAATCCAACCAAGGGGAGGAAACTGAACCCAAGAGAGGTAGTTCAGGAGGCAGAGGATGCTCTTAGACATGCAGAAACAGGAGGGAAGTTCCAGTTTGGCCGGAAAAAGAGAGCCTGCTGTGGAGCAGATATGTAGACAGGAGGAGATAAGGGGTGCAAAGGCAGTGGCTCAGGCTGAGCAGGCATAGTGGTTAAACTGGGAAAGTGTAGAGAAGAAGAAGCTTAGCTGGAGAGACTTAGCTGCATTAGATTCTTGATAGGAGCTGCATACCATGTGATGTGTTAGCAACCCCTCAGAGCCTAAAGCTCTGGAGAATATGGGGACCCATCGTGCTCATCAGGTACAGGCACAGAAACGTTCAAACATATCCTGTCAGGTAGTAAAATCAGCTCGTCACATGGAGACACAGTCAGGTGCTGAAAATGTTAGCTACAGGTATTGAAAACAGATGCAGGCAGAGTTTAGGAGGTTCTAGGAAACCCAGCGTTTATATGTGAGGAGGTGATCAGTGAGGTAAGAGAGGGTTTGGATGTTTAGAAGCTGCTAGTGACGGGGAAATACAGGTAGGTTTAGGTGGAGGGCTGATGGTTCCTCAGGAAATAGTTTGTACCAGGTTGAGGCCTGATGTAGTTTAACAGTCAGTGAGCTGCCAGCTCCCTGGTAGACTCAGTGGAAGGAAGAGCTGAGATACGCAGACCTGGAGGCAGAAGCTGAGCAGTGAGGATAGAAAGTTGGGTTCCTCTGGTGGAAGTGGGACGTAGGAGTCTGAGGAGGAAGCTCCTTTAAGGCAGTAGGAGAGGCCTCTTTGAGTTTCTCTGTCTGGGACCATGCTGGCAGGTTTGGTTGTTGGTTTCTGGTAGGTTCTAGAGAAGGTAGTATCAGCATCGTCATTTCCTGGAGCCGACGATGAATGCAGCCTGGATCTGTTGAAGATGACAGTGCTGTTTTGACTGGTAGCCAGTTAGTAGGTAAAGTGATGGAAGCCGACGTAGCTGGAGGTGGTTGGACTGGGGGGAGTTGAGGTGAAGCAACTTACTACGTATGAGTAGGTGCAATCAAGTTTGTTTCCGTAGTTTCCAACTGTACTCAATGATGGTGACAGCAGCAGAAATGTTCACAGCCACAGGTTTAAATCTAACGTGTGAAACATCTGAACGCTCCCCTGGATGCGTGTCTTCTCCTTGACTTCATGCGTGTCCACGTACAGCAGCGTGAGGAAGCTGGTGAAGCTCAGCGCTGTCCAGTTCATGCTCAACAACCACACGGTGAGTATCCACACGTCACTCCTGCTGCTTCCTCCAAAGACCTCCAGGCATCACGCCTCCATGTTCCTCTGCTCCTCCACAGAGCGAGCACTTCTCCTTCCTGGGAGTGAACAACCAGTCCAACCTGAGCGACATGAGGTGTCGAACCACCTTCTACACGGCACTGGGACGCCTGCTGATGGTCGATCTAGGTGAGCGTCTACCCAGTATCTGGACGATATCCGTCTCCTGGACCCGGGTCTGTTGGGTTGACAGTAGGGGTGCATGATAACTATCGTCCCAATAACAGGAAATTATGTCATTCTCGATAAGTCCCGATATCATGACAAATAGCCCCGATAACATATATATTTTTGTCAACACAGCAGTGCCTCACTCCCTCTGAGACCTGAATAGCCAGCAGTGAATGTTATGTTCAAGTGACGTCGGCATAATCAGAAAAACGATTACTCAATAGGGAAAATCAAGAATACCCCCTCATGCCACAAAACAAATTGTTAACTCGGTCATAATTTTAGTAGTTGCTGACTTGTATTGATATTTGCAGTATTTTCCCACATGTTACACATAAAAATTATAAAAAGGCTGAAAGAACGACTAGAAAACGGGGGAACGGAGGAATTTACGTTACACCTTGAATGCAGCCCGCAGCACAACATGCTGATGAAAACAAACAAGACGATAGTTTGGTGGTTATTTGTGACGAATGCTCCAAGAGAATTCCACGAGGAGGGAAGCACAAGCTTTAATACGTAAAACCCGATCGGCCACCTACAACATAACAATCACTTCCATGGAGTTTTGAAATCGCGCTAACGTGAGCTAATGCTAACATGCGCAAGCCAGCAGTAGTCTCTCCTCTCCCTCATCTCTCTCATCTAAATCTTCCATGAGATTTAAAAAAAGAAAATAAAAACTACTGAACCTCATTTACTTTAATTAAAGGTATTAATTTAAATGGAACCACAAGCCAAAATCCTTTAAATGTTAATCTTTTTCAGTTAGTAATTCTGATGTATGTATTTCCATCAGTTCAAGGAGCCTTTATTTTTTTATATCAGTCAGTAATGAACCTTATTTAAGTTGATGTGAGATATCAAATAGGTTTGTTTGATAGTTTACGAAAATGTTTGAGAGGCTTGACAATAGTTTTTTATTAGAAAAAATAAATATCTGTTCATTTAAAGAGTCAAAACTATTTTTGGTTTTGTTCATAGTATTGATGTAATGATCTTAGGTTTTATGTTGTGTTATTGGTATCGGCCTTTAGGAGCTGAAAGTTATCGGTTATCTGTACCAGTTTTAAAAAACAGTTATCGTGCATCCCTAGTTGACAGGGTGCCTCCACCTCTGGAGTCATGGGTTTGACAGCAGCTGGAGGTAAAGAAGGTGCTTCTGCTCTGATGTGGGTTTGTGATGTCACAGAGCCCTGAACAGATCCTGAATGTCTTCCTAACTGCTGGTGTTTTTGCATGTGTGCAGGTGAAGACGAGGACCAGTTTGAACAGTTCATGTTGCCTCTGACGGCTGCGTTTGAAGCTGTGGCTCAGATGTTGAGTACGAACACGTTCAACGAACAGGAAGCTAAGGTGACGCTCGCAGACTCTCTGCATGCTCTTCATGAACCAGCGCCGTGGTTTTAGTGTGTGTGTGACCGTGTCCTCCCTCCGTCCCCTGCAGAGGACGCTGGTGGGTCTGGTCCGAGACCTTCGAGGGATCGCGTTCGCCTTCAACGCCAAGACGAGCTTCATGATGCTGTTCGACTGGATGTATCCTTGCAGCTGACGCGCTCAGACCAGCCGTCGCGGCTGGAGACGAGCAGCTCTGATCTAACAGCTGAACGTCCTTAACCCTCCCCGTAGATATCCAGCCTACATGCCCATCCTGCAGCGGGCCATCGAGCTTTGGTACCACGACCCGGCCTGCACCACTCCCGTCCTCAAACTCATGGCCGAGCTCGTGCACAACAGGTGAGCACGCTCAGTGATGCACAGGGCTTAAAGTGGTCCAGCATGGTACCGGATCTCCGGCGTTTGACTGTGATTCAGGAAAAAACACACACAAACCCGTTATCTCTGAGTGGTCTTGAACGCAGCATCCGAGGTGAGCCGCTGGTTGTTTGAATGGAGGCAACAAGCGTCTCTGGGCAGGATGGAGAAGACGGGTGGAGACGGTTAGCCGTTTGGGAGCCAGAAGCTAAGGGAGCCTGGTACCTGTTTTTGTGTGTTGTGCTCCAATAAGCTAGTCTATGCAACTAGCGGCAAAAAAGCTCGTAACCGTCACGAAGGAGACGCCGGCCATAAAGCAGCAGTCCAGGCGCTCCAAAAACACAAGCCGTTAAAGGAGCAACTGCCACAGCGGACGTAGCGGACCCAATGACTCATCTATTTGTGACTTGAAAATACGTTTGTCCTTGTTTTTTGCGGAACATTATTTCATTATTTATCATTTACGATCGCTCAACCGCTCGTACATCTGTGTAAAAAAATAAATAAATGAAAATAAAGTAGGCGTTGATAAAATTAAAAAAAACAGTCAATTTGCACACGTGACATAGCTCCAGAGTTCTAGAAACATCTGTCTGATCAGCTCCAAGGATGGATGTTTTCTCTGAATGTTGATGAAGCAACCACCCAAAACATGGAAAAATACTGAATGTAATGGTTCATTTTTTTTAATGTTGTCGCATCCAGAGTAATAACATTTAATAATCTAATAACTGCCTCTGCAAATATGTTAAAGGGGAGAGGAGTCGAGACCAAATGGAATGTATCACTTAATTTACCATTGTTTTAAACAAAAATGATAGAAAAGTTGCAGTTTTGTTTTTTGTTTTTGTACAAATTGCCCTTTACTGAATTAAATAGTTGCTAAATGAACCAGATTAATTGGCTTGACTGAGTTTCACATGTTTTAATTTATAATTTAATAACCTTTACTTTCTAAAATTCACATTTAAATTAAAGGTCATCTTGTACATTACCAAGAACAATGCCAAAAAAGTTGTTTGCCAAATTGCCTAAAATGTGTATGCGTTGGATCCACTGCACCCCTGGGAAAAAGTTCAGGCTCAGGATTTTCTTTTACTTTAATGGATGCAGCGGGACGAGAGCGCGAGTGTGTTTGGTGCGGTGTGACTGCTGCTCCAGCAGAGGGCGCTCTTAGACCGGCTGACCTCACAGGTGGAGGCTGTGATGGAGCAGCCAGGCATCTGCAGAAGGTTCAAATGAACAAAACCCAGATCCGCGAGGTATTCTGGGTTCAGATCGTCTGCAGAGGATCACTGTTTCATCTTTTTGTGTTAAAGATTCTGGTTCTGATCTCAGACATGAGCTCCAACGTGACGAAGCTCTGAGCTCCAGTGACATCATGTCAGTTCACCTGAGGCTCGTCAGCACCGTCGGGTTCCCTCTAACTGTGAAGACACAGGCGTGACGCTGGCCTGTAGTTGTCCTGACGTCTCCTGAAGGGTCGTCCCGGGTCGTCCCGGGTCGTCTCAGTCAGGCAGATGCTCCTCCAGAGATAACCATCTGTTCTGCTCTTCTTTCAGGTCCCAGAGGCTTCAGTTTGACGTGTCGTCACCAAACGGCATCTTGCTGTTCAGAGAAACCAGCAAGATGATCACCACCTACGGTACGGCCCTGACCCCCGACCCCTGACCCCCCGACCCCCCACGGCTTCCAGAACCCCCCTGAACTCTCGCTTGTTTCCAGGGAACCGAATCCTGACGCTGGGAGAAGTCCCGAAGGACCAGGTGTACGGCGTGAAGCTGAAGGGCGTCAGCGTGTGCTTCGCCATGCTGAAGGCGGTGCTCAGCGGGAACTACGTCAACTTCGGCGTCTTCCGTCTCTACGGCGACGACGCTCTGGACAACGCGCTGCAGACCTTCATCAAGCTCCTGCTGTCCATCCCTCACAGCGACCTGCTCGTACGTTCTCTGACGGTCACGTCGGCCCGCCCCGACGGACCGCTCTAAGGTTCACCTGAAATGACCTCTGATTGGTCAGCTCCTCATCAGGCCCCGCCCCTTTCATGAGTTAATTCAAACAGATCCGTCCCCGACTACGGGAACAGTTTTTAATCAATTTCAAGAAAATGGCTCCTGTGACAGTTTTAACAGGAGAAAAAAACTCCTGGTGTAAAAAGTTTGATGAGTCATGACGGACAGGTGCACAGTTACCATGGTTACCATGTCACATGGACGTGTGTGTGTGTGCACGTCTAGTTCAGTTACTGGAGGGGAAAGAAATTACATTTAATTACAAAAATCTGAAAGATTAAAAAAAAAAAACAGGCTAAAATGTTAAAAGAAAAAAGAGTCTGAAAAACCTTAAAAATATTTTAAATGTTTAGATTTAAACCTAAAAGAATAGTAAAACTGTAAAGAATTAAACAATATTGATTTTTATTTAAAATAGAACCATAAAAAATAAAACATTTTAAGATCTAAAACTGAATTAATGCAGTTAGAAGGTTAATTCATTAATAAAAATGAAGCAAAGATGTCAGAAAAATAAAATAAAATGGCAGAATATTAAGAAAATATTAACATTTAATATCTGAATGCAACCTGGAGAATTAAATTGAAATGTTGATAAAATATAATCAAAAGGTTTAAAAATATATGATACAAAACCAATCAAATACTCACAAATGAAAACATAAAACATTAAATGTTATGTGAAATGTAGAAATAATCAGAATACTCAGTTAACATTCAAATATTTAAAATGTAGAAAAATTGAATCAAAATTAGGGATGCACGATAACTGTTTTTTAAAACCGATACCGATAACTTTCAGCTCCTAAAGGCCGATACCGATAACCGATAACACACATAAAACCTAAGATCATTACATCAATACTATGAACAAAATCTAAAATAGTTTGGACTCTTTAAATGAACAGATATTTATTTTTTTCCATTGAAAATCTATTGTTAAGCCTCTCAAACATTTTCATAAACTATCAAACAAACCTATTTGATATCTCACATCAACTTAAATAAGGTTCATTACTGACTGATATAAAAAATAAAGGCTCCTTGAACTGATGGAAATACATGCATCAGAATTACTAACTGAAAAAAATTAACATTTAAAGGATTTTGACTTGTGGTTCCATTTAAATTAATACCTTTAATTAAAGTAAATGAGGTTCAGTAGTTTTTTTTTTTTTTTTTTTTAAATGTCATGGAAGCTTTAGATGAGAGAGATGATGGAGAGGGGAGTGGAGGGGAGACTGCTGCTGGCTTGCGCACGTTAGCATTAGCTTCCGTTAGCTCACGTTAGTGCGATTTCAAAACTCTATGAAAGCAATTGTTTTGTTGTAGGTGGCCGATGGGGTTTTACGTATTAAAGCTTGTGCTTGTGCTTCCCTCCTCGTAGAATTCGCTCGGAGGGTTCGTCAAATTCCGACGTTCCCTCGTTTGCTAGCCGTTCTTTCAGCTTTTCTATTTTTTTCTTTTTTTATGTGTAACATGTGGGAAAATACTGCAAATATCAATTAAAGTCAGCAACTACCAAAATTATGTCCAACTAGTTGTTTTCTGGCATGAGGGGGTATTCTTGATTTTCCTTATTGAGAAATAGTTTTTCTGATTATGCCGACGTTACTTGAACATAACATTCACTCCCGGTCATTCAAGGCTCAGAGGGAGCGAGGCACTGCTGTGTTGACAAAAATATATATGTTTTCAGGGCTATTCATTGTGATATCGGAGTTATCGGAATGACGTCATAATTTCCTGTTATCAGCTCGATAGTTATCGTGCACCCCTAATCAAAATACCAAACCTAAATACTATACCTGTTAATTGAAAAAAAGTTACAAATACTTATTTTTAAAAAATCCAGAAAATAGAATCAAGCTACAATGTAAACGAACTGAAAAATATCAAAGATGAGATGATGAAAGGTTGGAGGTGAAAGAGGGTGGCTCGTTTTCATCAAGCGTTTATAGTTGAACAACTGAAGGAAGGACCACCTGACAACTCTCTGACTCCACGCTCTGCTCTGCTCTCTGACTCCTCTGCGCCACTCTGATTCTACCCTCTGCTCTCTGACTCCTCCTCCCTTTGCTCCGCCCTCCTGACTCCATCCTCTGACTCCGTTCTCCTGACTCCTCTGCTCCATTCTGACTCCACCCTCTGCTCCATTCTGACTCCACCCTCTGCTCCGCTCTCTGACTCCTCCGCTCCGCTCTCTGACTCCGCCCCCTGCTCCACCCTCCTGACTCCGGCTCTGCTCTGCTCTCCTGACTCCGCCCTCCTGACTCCAGCCTCTGCTCTGCTCTCCTGACTCCACCCTCCTGACTCCGCCCTCTGCTCTGCTCTCTGACTCCGCCTCTGCTCTGCTCTCCTGACTCCGGCCTCTGCTCTGCTCTCCTAAATTCCACTCTCTGACTCCCCTCTCTCTGTCCACTCTCTGACTCCTCTGCTCCACCCTCCTGACTCCACCCTCTGCTCTGCTCTCTGACTCCGCCCTCTGCTCCAATCTCTGACTCCTCTGCTCCACTCTGCTCTGACTTCACCCTCCGCTCCGCTCTGACTCCACCCTCTGCTCCACTCTTCGACTCCACCCCCTGCTCCGCCCTCCTGACTCCGGCTCTGCTCTGCTCTCCTGACTCCGCCCTCCTGACTCCGGCTCTGCTCTGCTCTCCTGACTCCGCTCTCCTGACTCCACGCTCTGCTCCGCCCTCCTAAATTCCACTCTCTGACTCCCCTCTCTCTGTCCACTCTCTGACTCCTCTGCTCCACCCTCCTGACTCCACCCTCTGCTCTGCTCTCTGACTCCGCCCTCTGCTCCAATCTCTGACTCCTCTGCTCCACTCTGCTCTGACTTCACCCTCCGCTCCGCTCTGACTCCACCCTCTGCTCCGCTCTTCGACTCCACCCCCTGCTCCGCCCTCCTGACTCCGGCTCTGCTCTGCTCTCCTGACTCCGCCCTCCTGACTCCGGCTCTGCTCTGCTCTCCTGACTCCGCCCCCTCCTGACTCCGCTCCTCTCCTGCTCCGCCCTCTGCTCGGCTCTCTCTGCTCTCCTGACTCCGCCCTCCTGACTCCGGCTCTGCTCTGCTCTCCTGACTCCGCCCTCCTGACTCCGGCCTCTGCTCTGCTCTCCTGACTCCGCCCTCCTGACTCCGGCTCTGCTCTGCTCTCCTGACTCCGCCCTCCTGACTCCGGCTCTGCTCTGCTCTCCTGACTCCGCCCTCCTGACTCCTCTGCTCCGCCCTCCTGACTCCGCCCTCCTGACTCCGGCCTCTGCTCTGCTCTCCTGACTCCGCCCTCCTGACTCCGGCTCTGCTCTGCTCTGCAGGACTACCCGAAGCTCAGCCAGTCCTTCTACTCGCTGCTGGAGGTGCTGACCCAGGACCACATGAACTTCATCGCCAGCCTGGAGCCCCACGTGGTCATGTACATCCTGTCGTCGATATCGGAGGGCCTCACGGCGCTCGGTAAAGCTTTGACCTCCACCGGTGTGTGTGCGTGCGCGCGTGCGTGCATGTGTGCGTGTCCTCGTGGGCGTGGCGGCGGCTGCTACATGTGCTTGTGTTGCAGACACCATGGTGTGCACCGGCTGCTGCTCCAGCCTGGACCACATCGTCACCTACCTGTTCAAGCAGCTGTCGCGCTCCACCAAGAAGCGCCCCGCCGCCATGGCGACGGACGACCGCTTCCTGCACATCATGCAGCAGCACCCGGAGATGATCCAGCAGGTCAGCTGACCGGCCGCTGCCTCACACAGGTGCTCTTTCCCTCTGTCACGCGCTAACAGCTGCCGCTGTGGGTCTGCAGATGCTGTCCACGGTGCTGAACATCATCATCTTCGAGGACTGCAGGAACCAGTGGTCCATGTCCCGGCCTCTGCTGGGCCTCATCCTGCTCAACGAGAAGGTAGCCACGCCCCCAGATCCACACCTGTGTGTCTTAACAGGCGTGTGTGCTCTAACGCGTGTGCGCTCTGGTGTCCTACAGTATTTTGCTGACCTGAGGAACAGCATCGTCAACAGTCAGCCTCCTGAGAAGCAGCAGGCCATGCACTTATGTTTCGAGAACTTGATGGAGGGCATCGAGAGGAACTTGCTAACGAAGAATCGGGACAGGTGAGCAGGCCGTGGGTCAGGGTAAGGGTCTGGGTCGGGGTCAGGGGTCAGGGTGTGGGTTTCTCCCAACTTTTGCTGCAGCCATCACTGCTTATCACTTTTTTTTTTTTTTTTTTTTGCGGTTGTTGTTGTACTGCGGAGCGAAGTTAATAGATTTCAAACGTTTATGAGGAAAAAAAATTACAAACACGAAAACGGACGTTCTTGATATTATTATAGTTAATTTTAGTTCGTTTTATAAACACATAATACAGTTTCAGTTAGTTATTGTTTTTGTTTTATTTCAATTAACGAAAATGTTTTTTCAATTCTAGTTTTGGTTATTTTGTTCGTTCTCGTTAACGATAATAACCTTGGTGTGTTTGTGTGTCCGCAGGTTCACGCAGAACCTGTCGGTGTTCAGGCGGGAGGTGAACGACAGCATGAAGAACTCAACGTACGGCGTCAACAGCAACGACATGATGAGCTGACATTCCACGCGGCCGCAGACCGAGCCCACCCCTCCCCTCACCCCCCCCCTGGCTGCTCCACCACCTCCCTCCTCTCTGCATCCGCCTCCCCCCTCCCTCCCAGCCTCCCCCCCTGGGCCAGGATGCCTAGGGATCATGTCCTCACCCCCCCGACACCACGTTGGTCCAGCTCCCTGCCTCCTTTTTGATATGAGCATATATAAATATATACAGATGTATTTTAAAGCCGGTCTGCGCCGGTCTGGCTGTTCTGACGGAGGACGGAGGGAGGAGTGGGGGGGGGGAGGGTTGCATGTCTGAGCACTCTGAATCACTGACGGAGGACGGCCAGAGTGCTGCGGCGGCGAGCGGGACGACGGGGACGAACGCCGGTAATCGTAGTAATCCGCTTCTGCCTGCCTTGTATAGAAAAACACACACAGAAAAACCAAGTGTACATTTCTTTTCGTAACATTTTGAACAATGTTTATAATGATCGAATTTAAAGAAAAAAAACTACAAAAAAAAAACCAACAACCTGAAGATGAGTTGAGGAAAAACCAACAAAAACAGAAAAAAAACACGTGTGATTGAGCTTTTTACAGTGTAGTGAGTTAGTGCAAACTGTCTGCGTGAGGAGGGGGGAGGGGGAGTCGCGTGGGGGAGGGGGCGGAGCTACACACTAACAGGAAGGAGAGTCAGAGCACCCATGTTGTACATTTTTCTCAGTCTCTGCGTGAAGTGATGTAAATAGTCCCGCGGCTCTTGAAGGGGCAGTTCTGCTGTTTTTCATCCAAGGTGGGGGGAGTGGGGGGGGGCATGAACGTTACTGGTATGGAGGGATTCGGTCTGAGTGACCCCCCCACCACCACCCTCCCAGATGCTGACGAGCATTTTTAGGAAGAAGTATCTCCTGTTTCCACCTTCTCATATTTGCTGCTTGTTTTTGTTTTTTTTTGTTTTTTTTTTTTGGAACAATGACGACAAACTAAACATCTTTGGACGTTGAACACAAAATAAAACCTCAAGATGTCACTCTGGAGTCAGAACGAGCATTTTAACTGACTTGAATATGCCGATAGTCGAGAAAATAAAGTCAGTTTTTGGATCTTTAATGCAGAGTTACAGAGAGAGTCAGGAGTTTTTAAAATCCCTCTGCTGAGGCCAAAAATGTAAATATTCTGATCTCCTCCTGTTCTGATTCTCCGCGTAGTTTAACACGTTTATTCCAGACAACTGGCACCAATGATCCAGAAAGATTGATACTGAGCTGAAACCTTTAAAGCCACTGTATGTAGTAACAGCCCCTCTGAGCACGTGGCAGCAGATGGACCTGCTGCGCTGGCGGGACGGCGTTAATGAGTGGAGACGGTCCGGTACGCCGTGCAGCACCAGTTCGGCCACTAGGGGTGGGCTTTATTATCCCAGCCATTCCTTCTGAGAAAATCCTCTCTGGTGAAATGGGTGTCGCGGCCCGCAGGTACAAATCAGGTGCGGCGGGGTCAGGGCGGGCTTTATGGACCCGAGAACCTCTGTCCAGAACGAACAGTTTTTTTTACAGCTAAACAGACAACAGTGATTCACCAGCATTCCTACCTGTACTCGCTGATTAGCTGTACGTCTGTCCCGCGGCATCTGAAGGGAGTTTGTTCTGCGCCTGCTGGTGCTGCTAACGGAAACCAACGTGGAACCGCACAGGACGGAGGCATGACCTTCCATGTGATACGCTGCCCCTATGTGGTCTGAAGTAGCACTGCTGAGTCTGTGGACGCTGGTAACCAGACGAATGAACGTTTCTTGGTTTTTCCCACCAAGAACAGCCTGAATGTGTCTCGTCATGAACTTTTACTGCGTTTTTGAGGTGAAAGTTCGTAACCGCGGACTCACTCAGGCGTTTCTGTACCAAAACAACGGTGCTGACAGACTCTTAACGTCGCAGTACCACGTCTGAGCACACGAGGGCAGCAGGTTGCAGGAAAGGTCACATGGTGGGTTTAAACGGTGTCAGGACCGTCCTCGCTCCCCAGCGTGCTGCTGCTAGCTTTTCTGTCAGTGCGGCAGATCTGTGTGCCCCCCTGTGGCCGGAGGTGGTACTGCTACATGGTCGCAGGCGCTCCATAAATGAGCTCAGAAAACATAAGTGGAGGGTTTCCTGTGCGAGCCAACAAGTCGTCCGTTTTTAACAAATGTTTAAGCATGAAGCAATCCAGAGCTGAGATGGTGAGAACATGTGACAGCAGCTGGAGGTACCAGGTAGAGCTGCGTCTCTCCACAGCTGGAGGTACCAGGTAGAGCTGCGTCTCTCCACAGCTGGAGGTACCAGGTAGAGCTGCGTCTCTCCACAGCTGGAGGTACCAGGTTGAGCTGCGTGTCTCCGCACAGCTGGAGGTACCAGGCAGAGCTGCGTGTCTCAGCTGGAGGTACCAGGTAGAGCTGCGTCTCTCCACAGCTGGAGGTACCAGGTAGAGCTGCGTCTCTCCACAGCTGGAGGTACCAGGTAGAGCTGCGTCTCTCCACAGCTGGAGGTACCAGGTATAGCTGCGTGTCTCCACAGCTGGAGGTACCAGGCAGAGCTGCGTGTCTCCACAGCTGGAGGTACCAGGCAGAGCTGCGTGTCTCCACAGCTGGAGGTACCAGGTAGAGCTGCGTGTCTCCACAGCTGGAGGTACCAGGTAGAGCTGCGTGTCTCCACAGCTAGGAGGTACCAGGCAGAGCTGCGTGTCTCCACAGCTGGAGGTACCAGGCAGAGCTGCGTGTCTCCACAGCTGGAGGTTCCAGGTAGAGCTGCGTGTCTCCACAGCTAGAGGTACCAGGCAGAGCTGCGTGTCTCCACAGCTGGAGGTACCAGGCAGAGCTGCGTGTCTCCACAGCTGGAGGTACCAGGTAGAGCTGCGTGTCTCCACAGCTGGAGGTACCAGGCAGAGCTGCGTGTCTCCACAGCTGGAGGTACCAGGTATAGCTGCGTGTCTCCACAGCTGGAGGTACCAGGCAGAGCTGCGTGTCTCCACAGCTGGAGGTACCAGGTAGAGCTCCGTGTGTCCACAGCTGGAGGTACCAGGCAGAGCTGCGTGTCTCCACAGCTGGAGGTACCAGGCAGAGCTGCGTGTCTCCACAGCTGGAGGTACCAGACAGAGCTGCGTGTCTCCACAGCTGGAGGTACCAGGTAGAGCTGCCTGTCTCCTCACCTGGAGGTACCAGGTAGAGCTGCCTGTCTCCTCACCTGGAGGTACCAGGCAGAGCTGCATGTCTCCACAGCTGGAGGTACCAGACAGAGCTGCGTGTCTCCACAGCTGGAGGTACCAGGTAGAGCTGCCTGTCTCCTCACCTGGAGGTACCAGGTAGAGCTGCCTGTCTCGACAGCTGGAGGTACCAGGCAGAGCTGCGTGTCTCCACAGCTGGAGGTACCAGGCAGAGCTGCGTGTCTCCACAGCTGGAGGTACCAGGTAGAGCTGCCTGTCTCCTCACCTGGAGGTACCAGGTAGAGCTGCCTGTCTCCTCACCTGGAGGTACCAGGTAGAGCTCCGTGTCTCCGCACAGCTGGAGGTACCAGGCAGAGCTGCGTGTCTCCGCACAGCTGGAGGTACCAGGCAGAGCTGCGTGTCTCCGCACAGCTGGAGGTACCAGGCAGAGCTGCGTGTCTCCACAGCTGGAGGTACCAGGTAGAGCTGCGTGTCTCCACAGCTGGAGGTACCAGGTAGAGCTGCCTGTCTCCTCACCTGGAGGTACCAGGTAGAGCTGCCTGTCTCCTCACCTGGAGGTACCAGGTAGAGCTCCGTGTCTCCGCACAGCTGGAGGTACCAGGCAGAGCTGCGTGTCTCCGCACAGCTGGAGGTACCAGGCAGAGCTGCCTGTCTCCACAGCTGGAGGTACCAGGTAGAGCTCCGTGTCTCCACAGCTGGAGGTACCAGGTAGAGCAGCAGGTACCAGGTAGAGCAGCAGAGAGCGGGAGCTCAGACTTTTACTCCTCCACTCAGTTTGACGCAGATCAGAAGTCCCACCTGAGAAGCTTGAAGTGCAGATATTTAAAGCCTTTGAACACACCTGTACGTATGGAAATAATTTATTAGACCTTAGCTCAGTTAACAGTTGAATAAGCTGTCACGTGCTGCTTTCCTTGTAAATGCGGGAGGGTGCTCTGAAGTTGGTTTCTGCTCACCTTCTGGAACCATCCGTGCGTCCCTCGCCTGCGTTCATCAAGGGAGCGCCAACTATTCTGCAGTATCTGAACGTTTGTCCACATTTTTCAGCTTTTCCTCACGTAAATTCGACACGGAAGCCCTGTTGAAGTGAATGTTTGGTTTGTGTGAGACGCAGGCGTGAGGCTGAAACACAGCAGAAGCTCCCGGTAGAGCGTCCGGTAGAGCGTCCGGTAGAGCGGCGGCGTGTCAGCAACATGGTTGCAGCGACAGTTTCCCCTCTGGCAGGCCCGGTGCAGTTTCCACCTTCTTGTTTACACCCTGGATTCCTCAGACCGGTTCTGGGACGGCGCCCCCTTCAGGTGCTGCGGCGGAGTCCTTTTGGTGTGCGAGTGTGCGTTTGTGTGTGTGTGGAGTGGCTCTGTTGCCTGGTGTGTGTGTGTGTGCGTGGAAACGTTGGGGAGTGAGGCGGTAACCCGGCGTGGGGACATGGGATCGGCCTGGAGGAGTCCAGTTCAGTGTGAAACACCTGAAGACCTCGGTAGGAGTCTCTTAGCAACGTGTGTTACTCTCTACGATGTCGCTGCTAACTGTTTGTGACAACTAGCTCATCTCTAACCATGTCAGCACTCACGGATGTCCCTAAGTTTTGGTTTGTGTCCCTGATGTGAATGTGTTGGGTCCATAGAGTGAATAGCTGTTTGAGTTGTTCGGATGTCTGCTACATATAGTGTAAGCATTGTGACTGCAAATAAACCTCATTGATTTTTACAGCGCTGCTCCGCGCTCTTCTTCTGGTCTTTATTCTGCACCAAACACCAACGTCTCTAAAACGTTTGTTTTTCAGTCTTTGAAACTACAGTCAGTGCGTTTACATGGGAAGTTTAATTCCTCTTTAATTCAAATTAAAATTAAATCTGATTTTAAATGATTAAAAAGTACCAAGTAAACACCTAATTCCGAATGAAAATGGCCACTGTTACATGATGTTTTTTAATTCAGAATTAATTATTCAGAATTAAACTATTTTCCTTCGAGTTTACATGGAAATAGTAATTCAGAATTGAGGTTTCCATGGAAATCACGTTTGATCGGCTTTATCCAATTCCGCTTAATGTCTGGGGGTTGGGAAGGGTTCTGATTGGATAGGGGGGGGCGGACGTCTTTATGTATTTACGTCTACTGGAAGAAAACAAACTTACTCGATTAGCAACAACATGGAGGACTACATTAATAGCATCCTTTTTGGATTTGTTAAACTTCCTTCATTTAACCTGGCCGCTACAACTTTGAAAAGCTCACAATTTTTATGTTTTATGTTTCCATCTGTTCTTTTAATTATTTCCAGTTCCTCCAAGCTATTTATTAAATAAATCGTCTCTGCTCTTGACCACCGTTTACTGCGTGCTGCCATCTTGAAACTTTGTTTTGAAAACAAGCTCAGCGTGGAATATAAGCGTCATTGCGACAGACGGGCAAGAGAACGAGCATGCACAGAAAGACCGGAATTAATTTAAAGCGGAAGAGTGTATACATGACCGCGGAATTATTCTATTCTGAATTAAAATCAGAATAAACCAGCCACTTACTTTAATTCGGAATGGACATTTTCATTCTGAATTCGGTGTTTACATGGTAATTTTTAATCATTTTAAATCGGATTTAATTTTAATTCTGAATTAAAGAGGAATTAAACTTCCCATGTAAACACACTAAATGTCCATTCTGAATTAAACTTTAAATTACAAAACTCAATTACGTATGCTACAAAGAAGTTTTTACTACCATGACAGGCATCCTTTTGCAAAATCTATTACAACTGTGTTGGAACAGACTGGATAACAACTGTCAAAAGACTAAAATGAGACTAAAACAAACTGATTTGTAGTGACTAAATTTTTACTAAAACAAAGCAAAACAAAAATGCTAAAATGTGATTTGAACTAAATCAAGTCTTTGAGTGACTAAGACTAAATGAAAAAGAAAAATTCTTGTCAAAATTAACACTGCATTCAACAATAAGTCCATTTTTTTTAAAATAAAGATTTTACCCACAAAAAAAAAAAAAATGTGACTGAAATTTGAGGTTTCATGACAAAAAAGAGCTTTTTAGGAACAAGTGTAAATATTCCAGGCCGAACATCTACCCGGTTCCTGTTGCTGCTCTGGTTCCGGACCTTTGTCTCATTAGCTCTAAACCGTCTACGTCTCAACCTTCACAGACGTGTTGGACGATGCGCATCAACTGCGTCTCCGTGGTCTCATCTTCCTCCTGGAGCCAGATGTTCCCAGCAGTTTCTGCTCTACTGGGAACTTCACCAGACAACCAAACATAATCTTCAGCTGACTTTTATTTTCTCTTTAACAAACAAACCAAAACGATTTAAAACATACAAGCAGTGAAGATTGGCACGATGAAACTTTACAGTAAATACAAAACAAAGTCAGGTTTGTAGACGGTGCTGAGGATCTGGGCTTCAGTCCTCAGACAGTTCATCTCTGTTCTCCTGGTGACTGGAGCTGGATGGGCCCTACTGGTCTCTACTGGTCTGGCTGGAGGCTAGCTCTTCCCCCGTTTAGACTTGAACACGGCGTCGTTGAAGCCTTCTCTGTTGCGGGCGATCTCGATGGCGAAGAACTGGACCCTGGTGGCTGAACAGCGACAGCAGATGTCAGGTTTGTGTTTTTGGTAGCGAGGTTTCGTCCGCTGTGAATGTCAGACTCACCAAATATGGTGTTGTCCTCCGTGTAGTCCTTCTCGCAGTCCAGACGCAGCAGCGTGCCGTAGTTGAAGTCTTCCACGAGTCCCTCGAACCGGTTGCAGAACGGACGCCACCTCTGCAGAAGAGGACACCTGTCAATCATCCTCCAGCAGCTCCATCACTCACATACTACAACTCCCAGCATGCACTTCAACAATGACCTAACATGTGACTATCTTCTCGACAACATCACGTTTAGTGAAAAGTAGGTTTGTCCTAATAAAGTGGTTCAAGAAGAGATTGAAGGATTCCAGAGTAATCGGGTCGTTCCAGATGGTTTCACAGCACCGGTTACGTAGATGTTCATCTAAAAAGCTTGGATGTGGACCTGAGGATGATGGAGACTCAGATGTCTCCATGGAGATCCCTGCAGGTTTAAATCAAAGACAACCGGACTGATTCAAGCTTTTGAGAAGCTAAACAACAAACTAAACAATGTGTCAACCAGTCAACTGCACACAAGTACAGTGAAATGGTGCCTTTTATCCACTAGGTGGCAGTAACGTGTTGCATTGGGGGCTTCCTGTGGACACGCCCCCTCCTGGGACAGGAAACCAAAACGTGACATAATTTTTCTAGCGTCCAACAACCACGGAGAACTGCTGCCAGGCTGCAGAACCTACAGCACAAAGAAGCTACACATCTATCCCTTCATAGCTGACCAGGAGGGAGTGGTTGGAAGAAGGAACTGATTCAACAAGAAGAGTGGTGGTCTAGACCAGTGGAGGAACAGACCAGTGGTGGAACAGACCAGTGGAGGAGGTCCAGAACTGTGGTTCCTGAACCCAGCTGGAGGTGGTGACAGACCACCAGGAAACTGTCCCTGAGTCACACGGACGCCAACATGGCCGACGGAACAACAGACACTGACCTCTTTGGCCTCGTTGGACTTCAGGTCGTTCCTCTTTCAGCTGCTTCAAGTCGAGCTCTTCAAAGGTTTCTCTGAAGCTCGAGTAGATGTCGTCGTCCAGCTTCGTCAGCTTCAGGAACTTCGGGTCGACGGACGAGATGAGCTGAAAGCAGAACAGACGTCACACTTGAACCGGGATGCCGAGGAGTCAGATTACTGCGTCACCTGAAGATCTCCAAGGTGCTCAGTTTTTAATCAACACCTGGATCAGTGCTCTGTATCGAGGCAGGTCCAGATGTGCATTACATCTGTACGCAAACACCAACAGGAGGCAAGTCATCACGCTTCCACAGAACCAAACTGTTGGATTAAAGATGATAAACTCATCCTCGGACTTCAGACTAGGGCTGTGAAAAAAATATATATCAATTTGGCGATATATCGTGATTTTCGGCCGCCCGATATAATATCGATTTGTCAGCTCCTAATATTGATTTTTTAGGAAAATTCATTAATTCACTTAAATGTGCAAAAACACTAATAATAAACTATAAATAGGTTGTTTTGAAACAAATAGATTTGAATTTAAAATTGTCCTGTGAATGATCAATATTATCTGATGAATATATACAGTAGGGTTAAGTATTGGCAAGGACCTTGCAATATGATATGTATCATGATACTTGGGCCACGATACAATATTATCACAATATCGCAACATATCACGATATTCTACCCAGTTAATATCAAAATTAAAAGTAGAGATGAAAAATCAAGTTGCTGTAAATGTTCATCAGATGATATTGATCATTCAGAGGACAAACTTGAGTCAAAACTATTTGCTTCAAAACAACCTATTTATTGTTTATTATTAGTGTTTTTGCACATTTAAATGAATGAATGAATTTTCCTAAAAAAATCGATATTAGGAGCTGAAAAATCGATATTATATCGGGCAGCCGAAAATCACGATATATCGCCAAATCGATTTTTTTCACACCCCTGATTTTTCATCTCTACTTTTAGTTTTGATATTAACTGGGTAGAATATCGTGATAATATCATATCGTGGACCAAGTATTACAATACATATCGTATTGTGAGGTCCTTGCCAATACTCACCCCTAGTTCAGATCAGATAAAGCTGAGGCAAAAGATACTGGTTTCACTCCAGTACAGCCTCTTACTGCTGGTTCAAAGCATCAGCTCATCATCTAAAGAAGTCCAGACCTCAGCCTGACTGGACTGGACTGCACTGGTGCTGTAAAACCAACAGACCACATTCCTCCACAGTGGAGAAGAGGACTGGACTTCATTTCTGTAAAGCTGGACCTACAGGACGTAGAGTTTTCATGCGACGCTTCTTTATTCCGTCTTAGATATTGACGTGTTTTCAGACGAAGCTAAACACTAAACATCAGCTGGAGACTGAAGGTGCAGCGTTGGGATTCCTGTCAGTAGGAGCAGCTGTGGGGAAACTGGAGCTACAGTGTTGAACGACTGAGATGGTTGCTGGGTTCATGAAAGGAAACAAACAGGTACGTTACATTGAAGTAGACCTCAGCGTGGTTGTAGGCCTTCATGGCCCACATCACCTCCAGGCGGGGCTGAAACAACAACAACAAGGGACATGTCACAAAGACGAGCAGGTCCTGGTGGAACACTGACACCATCAACTAAAAACAGGATTTTAATTTCCTCTTCTGCTACAGAGGAGCCTTCCAGAGACGGGTTCATGAAGATGGACACTTACATCATTTCCGTAAGCTTCTGCTGGCAGCGACAGAGCGTGAGCAGCTGCCGAGGCTCCCTCCACTCCCTGTGAACACACACACAATCACACACTGGCACACGGTCACGTGAGTCTCAGCTGTCTCCACGGTTACCAGCCCTTCCCAAGAGGGCTGGACGACCCCGCCCACTGTCATTCCTGACCGCTGAAACGAAAGCAGAGCCAGAGATCCGCCGGAACTCACCTTGGTTCGCTACGAACCCGCTTTGGTTCGTTAAGAACCAGCGTTGGTTCGTTAAGAACCAGCGTTGGTTCGTTAAGAACCCGCCTTGGTTCGTTAAGAACCCGCCTTGGTTCGTTAAGAACCAGCGTTGGTTCGTTAAGAACCCTCCTTGGTTCGTTAAGAACCAGCGTTGGTTCGTTAAGAACCCGCCTTGGTTTGTTAAGGACTCGCGTTGGTTCTTTAAGGACCCGCGTTGGTTCGTTAAGAACCCGCCTTGGTTCGTTAAGAACCCGCCTTGGTTCGTTAAGAACCAGCGTTGGTTCGTTAAGAACCCGCCTTGGTTCGTTAAGAACCAGCGTTGGTTCGTTAAGAACCCTCCTTGGTTCGTTAAGAACCAGCGTTGGTTCGTTAAGAACCCGCCTTGGTTTGTTAAGGACTCGCGTTGGTTCTTTAAGGACCCGCGTTGTTTCGTTAAGGACCCGCGTTGTTTCGATAAGAACCCGCGTTGGTTCGTAAAGAACCAGCGTTGGTTCGTAAAGGACTCGCGTTGGTTCGTTAAGAACCTGCGTTGGTACGTTGTGGACCCTCCTTGGTTCGTTAAGAACCTGCGTTGGTTCGTTGCGGACCCTCTTTGGTTTGTTAAGAACCTGCGTTGGTTAGTTGGGGACCCTCCTTGGTTCGTTAAGAACCAGCGTTGGTTCGTTAAGGACTCACGTTGGTTTGTTAAGGACCCGCGTTGGTTTGTTAAGAACCTGCGTTGGTTCGTTGCGGACCCTCCTTGGTTCGTTAAGAACCGGCGTTGGTTCGTTAAGGACTCGTGTTGGTTTGTTAAGAACCTGCGTTGGTTCGTTGCGGACCCTCCTTGGTTCATTAAGAACCAGCGTTGGTTCGTTAAGGACTCGCGTTAGTTCGTTAAGGACCCGCGTTGGTTCGTTAAGGACCCGCGTTGGTTCGTTAAGGAACCTGCGTTGGTTCGTTAAGGACTCGTGTTGGTTTGTTAAGAACCTGCGTTGGTTCGTTGCGGACCCTCCTTGGTTCATTAAGAACCAGCGTTGGTTCGTTAAGGACTCGTGTTGGTTCGTTAAGGACCCGCGTTGGTTCGTTGCGGACCCTCTTTGGTTCGTTAAGGACTCGCGTTGGTTCGTTAAGAACCAGCGTTGGTTCGTTGCGGACCCTCTTTGGTTCGTTAAGGACTCGCGTTGGTTCGTTAAGAACCCGCGTTGGTTCGTTAAGAACCCGCGTTGGTTCGTTAAGAACCCGCGTTGGTTCGTTAAGAACCAGCGTTGGTTCGTTAAGGACTTGCGTTGGTTCGTTACCAACACGGTTCTTAACGAACCGCGTTAGGGAGGCTTTCTTCACGTGCATGCTTGCTCTCAGGTTCACTGCAGCCTCAAGAGGTTCCTGGCCCAGATGAGTGGAGTAGGAGTTATCTTCAAGAAAGAGTTTGTTGGGAATGTTCTGGAGGTAGGGATGCACGATAACTGTTTTTTAAAACTGATACCGATAACACACACACACATATACCTAAGATCATTACATCAATACTATGAACAACATGAAAAATAATTTAGGACTCTTTAAATGAACAGATATTTATTTTTTCCAATGAAAAACTATTGGCAAGCCTCTCAAACATTTTTATAAAGCTATCAAACAAACCTATTTGATATCTCACATTAACTTAAATAAGTTTAATTACTGACTGATATAAAAAATAAAGGCTCCTTGAACTGATGGAAATACATGCACCAGAATTACTGACTGAAAAAGATTAACATTTAAAGGATTTTGACTTGTGGTTCCATTTAAATTAATACCTTTAATTAAAGTAAATGAAGTTCAGTAGTTTTTTGTTTTTTATCTCATGGAAGCTTTAGATGAGAGAGATGAGGGAGAGGGGAGACTGCTGCTGGTTTGCGCACATTAGCATGTGCCTCATGGAACCTCATGGAAACGCTTATGTTGTAGGTGGCTGATCGGTTTTTACGTATTAAAGCTTGTGCTTCCCTCCTCGTAGAATTCACTTGGAGGATTCGTCACAAATAACCACCAAACTATCTTCTTCTGAAACTTTAACGAAGTTCCACGCCGCCATGTTTGTTGTGATCAGTACGCTGTGCTGCAGGCTGCCTTCAAGGTGTAACGTAAATTCCTCCGTTCCCTCGTTTGCTAGTCGGTTCTTTCAGCCTTTTCTATTTTTTTTTCTTTTTCGTGTGTAACATTAGGGAAAATACTGCGAATATCAATTCAAGTTAGCAACTACTAAAATTATTACCGAGTTAACGAGTTGTTTTCTGGCATGAGGGGGTATTCTTGATAATAGTTTTTCTGATTATGCCGACGTCACTTGAACATAACATTCACTGCTGGTTATTCAAGACTCAGAGGGAGCGAGGCACTGCTGTGTTGACAAAAATATATATGTTATCGGGGCTATTCGTCGTGATATCGGACTTATCGGGATGACGTCGTAATTTCCTGTTATCGGCCCGATAGTTATCGTGAACCCCTATGTGGAGGTGAAAAGAGTGTCAGAGTGATAAGTCTGGAGACTGAAGGAGCGATGTTCAGTGTAGTTAGTGGTTCTGACACACAGGTAGGATGAGAGGATGAGAGTGAGAAGAGAACTTCTGGAATGAGGTGGATGAAGTGATTAAGAGGGTCTCTAGAGATGAAAGAGTAGTGATTGGAGCAGACTTCAATGGTCATGATGGCGAAGACAGCAGAGGTGATGAGGAAGTGATGGGCAGGTTTGGTATTCAGACTGAGATGGTTTGGACCTGAACAGAGGAGGGGTGGTGAAGATATCTGGAGAAGGATGATGAGGCTGGAACTGGAACAGGAGGTCTGGAGGAAGACCAGAGAGGACATTTATGGATGTAGAGAAAGAGGATGAGGATAGATGGAGATTATTCCACTGAGGAGACCTCTGAAGGAAACAGCCCAAAGGAAAAGAGTTTACTCCCAGGTAACGTCTCGCTGTCACGTGACTAAATGAGCCAGACCCAGGTGGGTTCCTTCCGGAGGTCTGGAACCCACGTCCGCACGTGCTTTTGTGTTTGCTCACGCTCGCGCTGCTCGGGACCAAACGTCGAGTTTCGTGTCCTTTGGTTTCACGGACTGGTTTAAAAACTCTGGGGTGAAGCAGTTCACAGACAGAAACGAGACTCACAACGAGGTTTGTGTTTTAAAACCTACCAGAGCGGCCAGTCCGTCATCCGACGCCATTTCTCCCCAACGAAGATCGTCTATTATGAGGACGCATCACTGCACGCATGCGCAGTGGTGTCTCGTTTAGTCGCCCACAAACTCAGTTGAACAAATCTTATGGTGACGCTAATCTATTTAGAGTTGTGCACGAGACCGCAAATAAACATCAGGGAGAAGAATATTTATTTACAACAGCACATTTCAAACATATTTCTGATATTCTATCAATCTGTGTCTCTTGCAATTATCTGTGGTTGTAAAATAGAGAAATAAATATAAAAATCGGTTATCAGTTTTTAGAACAGAGTAAGTTATCTTTATTGTCACAAATCTCTGTACTGAACTTTACGACACATGGCGCATTAAAGGGCCAGAACCGACATAATAATATTTTTATAAATACATATGTAAAATACAATAAATAAATCATATAAAAAACAGAAACACTTATCTGCCACAAGCAAACAAAATGTGAGATATAAAATGGGGCAGGATGTCCACAAATTATAAAATTTGAGCAGTCACATAGCAATAATTTTAGAACTATGTAAGATAATTTTAATGCATTTGTATATGATTTTTTATTATTCTGTTTTTATGAAGTTCTATTTTTATTCCTTCTATTTCTTCTCTGCCCAGCACTTTGGTACACTGTAGTGGTTTTAAATAAAGTTGCTATGTTGCTTTAAAGTTGCTACGTCCTATTTCAAGCGTTGCTACTGGAACAACACCTGAAACGCGTGCTGCTAGAGGTGAAACGAGGACTGGCAGAAAACTGCCGGGGCTCGCCAGCCATCTACCTTCCCTCCTACATGTGCTGCAGTCGGAGAAGTCGACCGCCGTCAGCCTGCGAGCCTGCAAATACAGAGAAAAAAAAAGAGGGGAAAACAGCACAACAAACCACAGGAAAGTAAAGAATATGGAGCACAGTTACAGTAAAGCCTGATTTATACTCGAACGTCAGGTCACGCAGACGACGCAGAGATGCCCCCCCACCCTACGCCAACACTACGCAGACACCCCGGTGCACCTCCCCAAAATTGTAGGTCGACGCAGACAGTGTCACAGAGAGGAGAGAAAGGAGGCCTCTGATTGGTCAATTCTACATCCGCATAGAAAAGAGCGCATTGAAGAAATGAGGAAGTACCCACATCTGTACGATTCTGGTTCTCCACACCACAAAGACAGCACATATTCTAGAAATTCATGGAGGGAGATAGCGATGAATGTGGGTCTGGATATGGCCGAGACGGTGAGGAAGTGGAAAAACGCAAGAGATAAGTTTAGTAAGTTTAGCTAGTTCGTGATTGTCCATCTTGCGTTGTTGGCGAAACATAGTGGAGACCGTGCGAGTATAAATCAACGACAATCAGCGACAAGCTGACGGCGACACATTGCCGCGAGAGTATACACGGCCCTTAATTAGGTGCTCCAATTAATTATGAATGAGCTGGAGGAGGAGGAGGGAGGAGGAAAGGGAAGGAAAGGGGGAAAAGCAGTAGAGTCAGTCCCCCTGCAGCGTAGGCCTATAGCAGCATAGCTGTGATTAAGACGAGCTACTCTAGTCTGAGCTCCTACAACTATGGCTATAACTATTAGCCCCTACACACTATAGTTTAGACAAGTGGTTCTCAACTGGTGGGTCGTGACCCAAAAGTGGGTCGCAGACCCGTTTTCAGTGGGTCGTGGGCGTTTTCCTGGGGAGAAGGAAATGCTAAAAAAAAAAAAAAAAAAAAAAAAAGCGTGTCATTCATACTCCTTAACAGTAGATGGCGATAATGCCCTGTTATGCGAGTTGACACCTGCCAGTTTACATCCATAGAAAAAGACCTGCAAAGTTTGTTTCCATATGTTGAGCAGGTGAAACACAGATACAACGAAGAATATATGAGATATGGATTTTCTGATCTTGAAGACAAAGTTCAGTGAGTGGTTATTCAGCTAAAACTATATATTTTGAGTTCTTTTTTAAACTACTGCTCAGTGGTTGCACTGTTTTATTTCATGTTTGTGCATAAAAGCACTGTTGAGTCTTAAAAGTGGCTGTTACTGAAATGTTCTGATTGTTATGTCAGCCTTATGATTAATGCTTAAATAAGTGACTAGATAGTTTTAATAGGAAATTGTTTAATATTCAGGAAGTCGGTACTCAGCAAATGCTACATATTTGAGTTTATTTTGAAACTACTGCTCAGTGGTTGCACTTTTTTATTTCATGTTTTTGCATGTTGAGACTGTTAAAAAAGGCTGAAGTTACTGAAGTGAAGTGTTTTGGATTTAATTAAAATGCAGCTAATTGAGCATCAAAGGGAATATTTCCCACTTGGAGTCATTTTAGTTATGCTATTTTGGTTCTTGCTGTTTTGCATTCTGTGATATTCTATTCTACTATCTCCAATTCAAACTGCACAATCTTTTCATTCAATAAATTTGAGAAGTTGGAATTTTCCTTGATTTGGGTCACGGCTTGTCATTAAGGGTGATGGTGGGTCCTGAAACCAGACCAGTTGAGAACCACTGGTTTAGACTAACTGTAGGCTTGACTGAACAGAAATGTTTTCAGTTTAGTTTTAAAGATGGAGGTGGTGTCAGCCTCCTGAACCCAAACTGGTAGCTGGTTCCATAAAAAAGGTTCCTGGTAGCAGAAGGCCCGTCCTCCAAACCTACTTTTAGATATTCTAGGAACGACGAGTAATCCTGCACTCTGAGAGCGGAGAGCTCTATTAGGAGCATAACGTGCTATCAAGTCTGCTAGATAACGAGGAGCTAGGCCATTAAGGGCCTTATATACGAGAAGCAGAATTTTAACTCAATTTTAAATTTCACGGGAAGCCAATGGAGGGAGGCTAACAAGGGAGAGATGTGATCTCGCTTACGAATTCCTGTCAGCACCCTCGCTGCTGCATTCTGGATCAATTGGAGGCTATTCAGCGAGCTTTTCAGACATCCTGCTAACAACACATTACAATAATCCAGTCTAGAACTGACAAACGCGTGGATTAATTTTTCAGCATCACCCTGGGAGAGGATGCTCCTAATCTTGGCAAATTTTCAGAGATGAAAAAAGGCTGTCTGACAAACCTGATTAATATGCTGCTTAAATGACATATCCTGATCAAAAATAACTCCAAGGTTTTTCACAGCTGTGCTGGAAGCCAGTGTAAACCCAGTTAATCCATTCCTCAGGTGTTTGGGACCAAAGACAATAACCTCTGTTTTATCCGAGTTTAGAAGCAAAAGGTTAGAGGACATCCAGGACTTAATGTCATTAAGACACTCTTGAAGTTTAGCCAAAGGTTTTGCTTCCTCTGGTTTCATAGATAAGTACAGCTGCGTATCATCAGCGTAGCAATGAAAGTTTATGCAATAATTATGATAGGTATGACTTAAACCAGCCTAATGCTGTCCCTTTAATTCCAACAGTGTGCTCTAATCTATGCAGCAAAAGGCCGTGATCTACAGTATCAAAGCAGCACTGAGGTCCAGCAGAACAAGGACAGAAACTAATCCATCATCTGAGGCCATGAGGAGGTCGTTGGTGACTCTAATCAGCGCAGTTTCTGTGCTATGATGAGTTCTAAACCCTGACTGAAAGAGCTCAAATAGATCATTTCTATGCAGGTGTTCTCCTAACTGGCTAGCAACTATTTTTTCCAGAATTTTAGAGATAAATGGAAGGTTGGATATTGGTCTATAGTTTGCCAAGATGTCCCGATCAAGAGATGGTTTCTTGAGCAAAGGTGTTCATGCTCTGTACTTTCCCACTGAAGCTCATGTATGTTCTTATACGTTTTGGAATGAGAAAAGATAACCAAGATATAGGTAAAGCAAAAAGAAGTGGTAATTTTAGGCTTTAACTGTGGCAGTCCACTGAATTTGTTGATGTTTTGTTGTGTTTCTGTTCAAATTTTATTGCTAATGTCTGTTTTACAGCTGTTGCTTGAAGCTGCTGCCTGTCTTCACCTGGGTACACTTGAACATAGACATTTTACATCTCAGTAGTTTGTTCTCCCTGGTTAGATTCAGATTCAGATTAATTTATTGTACCCTTGGGTACAATAAATTAATCTATTGTACCCTTGGGTAAATTTGGTTTACAATGAGTGATGCATCTCGTATTCCACATACTTTGGTTACTTACCGGTTAAGTAAAGGTTCCTAATAAATATTGATCTCTTTAAAATATGACAAAAATATGGCTCTGCTTGTTGTTGATATGCTAAGTGCTAAGTAGCTAGAACAATGACATCAATGACAATGACAATATCCAACAACAGCCAGTTGTTGGATATTTAGAAATTTAGAGTCATCAATCAGCCTGCGGTAATTTTTTTTTAATATGGGAGGAAAAACCGGAGTACCCGGAGAAAACTTGTGGAAAAAACCTGTTATCTCAGACATTCTCAGCATTAAATATGGGAGGAAAAACCGGAGTACCCAGAGAAAACCTGTACACACCCGCAGGGGGCACTGAGAATGTCTAAGATAACTTCTGCAAGATCAAATGAGCTGCAGATGATCTGGGGACAACTGTTTACCAAAATAAAGACTGGTGAATGAACAGAATTGGCCTTTCATTCACTGATGGCTTCAGTCAGATGAGATGGGCTGAGGAACCACCAAACTGTTCATGTTTCTAGATGTTCAAAGTAGCACAGCAGTAAAAAATTAAAAAATATAAATATCAATCTCAGCTCAACTGAAGAGCTGCCTAAAGCCACCAAGAAACTCCAGGTATACTGTTGAGAGCTTTGAGGTTGGATCTCAAAAGTCCTACAACAGTCTGAGCAAAATTAGGATTATTTGGGATCATGGCTGCCTGCAGGACCGCTTCTGATGAGCCAAATATTTTAATCATCTCTTTGGCCATGCGCTTGGTAAGACTATTAATGTTTGCTTCAATCCTTTTGTAATAATGGTCATAATCATCCAGTGCAGTCAACACCAGGACTGACAGTGGGGCTCTAATGGCCATGATATTTCTAAAAATCCTGAAACCTTCTTCTCCTGGTGAAAGTTTTTCTATGAGCTGCATAATTAGAGCATCGGAGATCTGGTTGGCCAGAGACAAACATTTAGAAGATGGATTATGAAATCTATCTATAGTTACCTTTTTTTCCTTCTCAGAGATCTCTTCATGATTCAATCTTTGCTGGGCGTTGTCACTACCGCTTCTGTATTCTGATTCTGGTGTTAATGGCTGGATTTGACGTTTTACATTTTCAAGTGTCATTTTCACCTTCTCATGCACCTCCTTAATGAGTGAAACTGAATCTTCACTGGGGCTTTCCTTGTCCATATCCTCCTTCAACCTGGTGACCATGTCATTAATGATGGCACAAAGCTCTGGGACAGAAATGTCTTTCTGAGTTCCTGCCTCCATTTTTTGTACCTTTTCTTTTCTTTCAACGGCCACAATCTTTTCTTTTTCTTTTCTTTCAGCAGGTTTTTGACTCTTCCCTGCACTTGGCCATAGACAACCACATCCAGAAAGTGTTGGCCAAAAAGATTTTCTCCTTTTGGGTTTTGTGTTACAATGCTCAGTGGCCTCAACATTTTGCATTTCTGTCCTAGATAAACTTTGTAATCCATTTTCCTGTTTAACTTCAGCCACTTTGGGACTTGATTGTTTTCCACCCATATTTCTTAAAATATGATTCTACACAAATACTCGTTATAATTCGACGTTTCTGGAAGCTTGCGTCCTTTTAGACTTTCCAACCTCTGCTTCTATTTAATAAGTGCCTGCTTCCATAGGAATCGAATTCCACGGTGACGTCATGGTCATGTGATTTTTTTTTTTTTTATGACGCTCGCCAGCCCCTCCCCTCCTCACCACCCGAACTACGTCAGTGCGCGGAGGAGGAGCCAAATCGAACGTCTGAGACGGAATCAGCGTCCAGAGTAAAGTTGGACAGTTACAGTTCAACTTAATTTTCCCAGTGAGCTGGTTTTTCTGACCAGCAGGTGTTTCCATGATCCACCAGGGACATTTGTTCGGACCACAGTCTTCCTGAAAGAAGCTCCGCCTACAGACACTTCTCTGCGTGAACCTTCTCTTCCGGTTTTTCCTCCTCAGACGTCGATGTGACGCAGCAGACTGGTGTCAACCAGCTGCAGGAACTGAGTGAAGCTGACCCCCCCCCCACCTCCAAAATAATTCAGGTAAATAGGTGGAGTGGTTGGTGCTCCGTTTGTGATGGTTTCTGCTGTTAAAATGTTGGTTTGTGCTGCTGTAGTTCTTGAAATATTAAACCTTATTTTCTGGGTCATCCAGAGGTCATCATCCCTCAGTCAGCTCCAACATCAACCAGACTGCTCCAGGGTTTTACTGCTGCATTTGGGCACTTACAGTTTTTGCTGGCGCTGCTTCCGTGTCCAAAATATTACAAGTTTTATTTATAGATGATCACGTGTTTTGATCCAAATGGATGACTTCCATGGTCTATGATTTATAGCAAGGTTTATCATGTGTATTTAAATAATGGCATCTTGAAAAAGAACAACAAAAACATGCTCTGATAACTCTAATAATATGCTCTAATAACATCTGATGCTATCCAACCTGGGTTTTTGATGGATCTTTTTAATTTTTTTTTATTGACTTGGGTTAAAATGTATTAAATGAAGTTCAGATAAAATATAAAGTATATACAGTATTTTAAATTAAATAAATTATATATATATATATATATATATTATGGGTGCAACGGTAAAGGTGGCTCATGGTACGGTCCGTACTGCGGTTTTTGTGTCACGGTTTTGGTACAGATTTGGTACAGTTTCAGACCACCTGCTACCTGCGATCGCAAGATACCGAGTTTGCAGAAAGCGCAACGCACATGCTCCCACACCGGTGATTAAAAAAAGTTTTTCCCAATTAGTTATTAGAACATAAATACCGCGGGACATAAAAGCGTCCCATGCAGGTCGTACTGAACCGTACCGTATTTTATCGAGTACCGTTGCATCCCTAATATATATATATATATATATATATATATATATATATATATATATATATATATATACATATAATGCATTTGGCTTTATTTTGACTTCAACAATCACCTTTCTGTCATAAGACTTATCATCACACACAAAAATCATCTCGTATTTGTTCTTTTTATTTTGTCACTCTAAAATAAAGCAGCTGGGTAAGTCAAGGTTATGAAAGTCAGAATTTCACCATGAACCATTTATTCTCTCAGTCACCACAGACTTTCAACTGCAGATGCACTACAGTCCAAAATCAGTGTGTAGATTGCTGCAGGCAGATCATATCAGCCAAACTAATTTTTTTAGTCATTGTTTTTTCTTCTTTAACTAGATGCTCCGACAGCCTTCGGTGGTCAGGGATTCCCTTATTGCACACCTCTGCACTTCAAAAGAGGCCAAAATAACAAAATAGCCTGTCCAGCTGCTTCTGTGTGGAAAGACCTGAGTCAGCATCTAGAAGACCAGATGTCTGCAAAGGCCCTGTACACCTCTGTGAAGCTGAACAGACACAACATCTGCTCAACTCTGGAATTCAAAAATAAAACCCGTAATATTTCAGGAATGAAAGCTTTAACTGCACAAACATAGCAGTGGTAAAAGTGGAGCAGTCTGGTTGATTTTAGAGCTGACTGAGGGATGATGACCTCTGGATGACCCAGAAAATAATGTTTAATATTTCAAAAACTACAGCAGCACAAACCAACATTTTAACAGCCGAAACCAGCACAAACGGAGCACCAACCACTCCTAAATATTCCACAGTCAACTGTCAGCTGGATTATCAGGAAAAGTGTTTGGGAACGACAACAACTCAGCCATGAAGTGTTAGGACAGGTAAACTGATGGAGCGAGGTCAGCAGATGCTGAAGAACATGGTGAGAAGACCTCCAAACTTCATGTAGCCTTCAGATCAGCTCAACAACAGTGCAGAGAGCTTCATGAATGGGTTTCCATGGTGGAGCAGCTGCATCCAAGCCAGACATCACCAAGAACAATGGAAAGCATTGGATGCAGTGGTGTAAAGCAGCCTGTGATGGACTGGAGACCAGTCCAGGTGGACCCCTGCCTTTAGACGTCTTCTCATAGTTTTTTTTTTTTTTAACAAATTTTAAAGTTGGAAAATTTAAGACTTAGAAAAGTGCTAAGTAGCTAGAACAATGACAGCCAGTCGTTGGATATTTAGAAATTTGGAGTCATCAATCAACCTGCGGTAATTTTTTTTTTAATATGGGAGGAAAAACCGGAGTATCCGGAGAAAACCTGTGGGAAAAAACCTGTTATCTCAGACACTCAGCATTAAATATGGGAGGAAAAACCGGAGTAGCTAGAATGATGACAGCCAGTCCTTGGATATTTAGAAATTTAGAGTCATCAATCATCCTGTGGTAATTTTTTTTTAAATATGGGAGGAAAAACCGGAGTACCCGGAAAAAAACTGTTATCTCAGACGTTCTCAGCGCCCCCTATGGAAAAATCCATAGGGGGCGCTGAGAATGTCTGAGATAACTTCTGCAAGATCAAATGAGCTGAAGATGATCTGGGGACAACTGTTGACCAAAATAAAGTCTGGTGAATGAACAGAATTGACCTTTCATTCACTGATGGCTTCAGTCAGATGAGATGGACTGAGGAACCACCAAACAGTTCATGTTTCTAGATGTTCAAGGTAGCACAGCAGTAAAAAATTAAAAAATATAGATAGGTAGATAAATCTTTCTTAAATTTTAACAAATAATGTTTGGCAGGGTAATATCTATGAATTAGTTTGTAAGACACTTCTCTCACTTTATTTGTAATTAGATATCTGCATGGAAGGTTCCATATATGGATCCAGTTCAGTCCAGTAACAATATTAGATCAGTACTGAACAACATATGGAGTAGAGGTGATGTCAGTTTGAAAAAGAGATCTTATTAAATAATTCCTTTTTTCAGTTTTAACAGAAAAACACATTCGCCCCACTGGTGTTAATATAGGATCTAAGGGAGGACAGACTGGTTTACCAGCACCTCTTAATGGAGTTAGAATACCAGACGGAACAGCATCCATTACAACTGCAAAGTCTTTTGGGGTCACAGGAAAACCATAAGTTGTAAGGAATTCAATGTAATTTAGTAGATTACCATTTTCATTGAGCATTTGGGTAACTAAAATAATGTTGTTGTTGAACCATGAGTTAAGAAATAGAGATTTATTTTTATATTTGATGTGTTGATTGTTCCAAATAAAGCATCTATGTGGAGAGAAATTGTGCTTATAGATTAAGGACCATGCCAACAACATTTGTTTATGAAAGTTTGATAAAATTAGGGGAGGTTTTTCTATTTTATAATCACATAACATATTCAAGGCCTCCAATGGTAGAACAAATACATTTGGGTATAAAATCCCAAGTGGATGTAGGATTATGTAAGAACTGCTTTATCCAGTTAACTTTAAAGGTGTTGTTGAGGGTAGTAAAGTCAAGAAAATTTAGCCCACCAGAATCATAAGTCAAAGGGGGCAGCACGGTGGCTTAGTGGTTAGCACTGTTGCCTCACAGCTAGAAGGTTCCTGGTTCGAACCTCGGCAGGGGGGGTCCTGGATTGAACCTCGGGGCCTTTCTGTGTGGAGTTTGCATGTTCTCCCCGTGCTTGCGTGGGTTCTCTCCGGGTACTCCGGCTTCCTCCCACAGTCCAAAGACATGCATGTTAGGTTAATTGATAATTCTAAATTGCCCATAGGGTGTGAATGTGAGTGTGAATGTTGTGTGACCCTGCGATGGACTGGCGACCTGTCCAGGGTGTACCCCTGCCTTTCGCCCGTAGACAGCTGGGATAGGCTCCAGCAGATCCCCGTGACCCTTCAAGGATGAAACGGGTATTGAAAATGGATGGATGGAATCATAAGTGTAACAGACTTCTTTACATAATGTGTCTTGTCTTTCCAAATAAAATTAAATAATAACGTGTCAATGGCACTACAGATTTTTTTGTCGACAGACAAGGTAATAGCTGCATAAGTAAGACAAGATAATCCTTCTGCCTTTGTTAGTAGTATTCGACCTTTTAGAGATAAATCTCTTTAAAGCCATTGGTTTAGCTTTTTCCTTGTCTTATCAATAATCATATTAAAATTCTCAGAGCATCTATCTGTCTGATTTTTTACAATGATAATCCCTAGGTAGGTGATTTTGTTTTTAACAGGTATATTGTAAATCACTGAATCATCGCAGTTTTTAAGAGGGAATAACTCACATTTCTTCAGGTTTAAGACCAGAAGCTGCAGAAAATGTATCTATTGTATGGATAACAATGGGAACCTGTGAAGCATTTTTTAAGAATAATGTGGTATCGTCTGCCAGCTGACTGATTATAATTTCTCTGCCTGCAATAGAGATACCTTTTAATAAGCTATTTTTAATGTGAATAGAGAGTAGTTGAGTGTAAAGGATAAATATATAAGGGGAGGCTGGACAGCCCTGTCGAATTCCCCGCTGTAAATCAAATCTCGGGGAGGTCCTGCTTTTTAGTCTGATGGAGATGTTACCTTTGAAGTACAAAGTTTTAACAGCTTTATAAAAAAAATCACCGAATCCAAAATGTTCAGTTGTCTGAAATATAAAATTATGTTCAACGGTGTCAAATGCCTTGTAGAAATCAAGGAAGAAGATAAGACTGTCATCAGCACACAGAGAAGAGTAATCAATTAAATCTAAAACAAGTCTAAAATTATTAGAAATATGTCTTTTTCTCATAAATCCTGATTGGGTCTCATCAATAATTGGGTCTAAAACATTTTTAAGTCGTTTGGCAAGTACTGAAGCAAATACCTTGTAATCAGTGTTAAGTAACGAAATGGGTCGCCATTTATCAATAAGAAGATGGTCCTTTTTAGGTTTTGGAATCAAGGTATTATCAGACGTTGTGTAAGTGTGGGAGGTAAAGCTTCTTGTTCCACACTTTCTATAAATACCTTAAGTAGAAAGGGTGCTAAATCTTCAATAAATGTTTGATAAAATTCCACGGAGAGACCATCAACTCCAGGAGATTTGTTAGTTGTGAGGTGTTCGATGACATAAGTGACTTCCTGTAAAGTAATAATTCCGTCACAGAACTCTTTGTCATCTTTAGAAATTTTAGTGATGTTATTCAGAGAATTGAAAAAAGAAGAAGCTGACTGATGACAGTATTTAGTTTTATACAGCTTGCTGTAAAAGCTGGAGCAAAAGTTTGCTATTCTATTAGAGTCATCAGTTATATCACCATTAATATTGAGTTGTTGGATTAAATTGAGCTTTCTGTGATTTTTTTTCTAGGTTAAAGAAATTAGCTGAATTCTGTTCTCCTTTTTTGATCCATCTCTTTCTTGATCTTACAAAGGCACCTTTAGCCTTAAGTAAATAGATATCATTTAGTTTAGTTTGTTCTGAGATCAAGTCAGATTGATCCCTATCTGACATATCAGCAGGGCTCTTCTGTGATAATAAAATTATTTTAGAGACTACTCTCTCTTCCTCTAAACTTTGATTTTTGGAGTGAGTACTACCATAGTTCCTTAAATATTGAGCAGCTTTAAATTTCAAAAGTTCCCAGTTGCTACCATAAACACCTTCAGCACTTGCCCTATTCCAAAATTCTGCTATTATCCTCTTTATGCCTAATTTAACAGTCTTGTGTTTTAAAAGAGAACTGTTTAGCTTCCAGTAAGCGCAAAAGAAGGTGCCCGATTTTTTCGCTCGCTAAAACACGCGAAAGTTGCACGAAACGCACGAGGAATGCATAGAATAGTGAAATAACACAGACAATGTCCCGTGCAACTCCATATCGCTATTTCCGGGCGTATTTTAATCGAGTCATCTGCCGTGAGCTGGATTCGAACTTGCGATTTGCCGGACAAGGCAAAGCCTGGGTCACACAGTCCAGGGGCGCCGCTAGGGATTTTGGGCCCCATGAAAAGAATCTTTACAGGGCCCCCCAACACAGCGGCGAAATTTGTTGATGCTATTTTTGATCATCATTAGGGGCCTCTCTGGGCCCCCCTCAATCATGGGCCCCTATAATCCGTATCCTTTACCCCCCCTTTTCGGCGCCCCAGACACAGTCACACAAAGGCATAATATCAAAGTCCCGATAGATATATGAGTATATACAACATAGAAAGCCTCTGATAATGTTCTGATTATTAAATTAAAGTGCATTAAAGTTACACTAAGGTGATCCCAAGTCATGCATCAAGTAGTTTGTAACTAAGTATTTATTTTATTGCAGCAAAGCATCCTGTGGGCAGAGCACAGCTGATCAAGTTCAGGGGTGGGTCAGTGGAGGAGTGCCTGCCCCCAGCCAGCTGCACACTTTAATGGCTTTACAAGTGCCAGGTGTGATGCTGTTAGAGTAACAAGAAGGACATGAAAGGATAATTAAGCTTATAGTCTTTTAATACATTTTTTCCCAAACAAACATTAAGGGAAAACACACAGCAAAACACACACATCAGAAAACACACACAGCAAAACACACACATCAGAAAACACACACAGCAAAACACACACATGAGAAAATCACAGTCACTTCAGGCACTTTTTGACCTGTGACCTGTGACTGTCTTCTCTCACAGGCTGTGGATTGGCTGCCACTTTCTCTTCCTGCCAGAATTCAAAATCCTGTCCCCGGGCCACAGACGGACAGGAAAACCGGTGCTTGTAGAAGCCGGAGCAGTGGATGCACGCCTGGCACGGCGAGCCCGAAGGAGCCCGAAGGAGCCCGAAGGAGCCCGAAGGAGCCCGAAGGAGCCTGGCGGCTTCCTCCTACCCAGGAGATGGAGGAGCTGCATCGCTCAGGGCAGCAGAGTGTCAGTGTTTAGTGTGACCACCATTATTAACTCACACTGCTTTCAGGTCAGCAGAGCTGCACAGGTCGCTGCTGGAGTCCTCTCTCCTCAGTGATGACATCACAGAGCAGGTGGTCACACTTTTTACATGTGTACAACTTTTGTTGCCAACTGTAATTAAAGCTGTACCGTGATTAATTTAAGATGTGTCAAAGAGTTTTTCAAAAATGCACCCACACAATATAAACACAGTATAAACACAATATATATACTATATACAGACCAGTTATTTGGCAGCTCTCTGCTCCTGCAGCCACTCCTCCAGAGACTTTCCCTGTGAGGCCGCAGGGCAGAAGGTGGCGCCTCCAAGACGGCTGTGGCCAAACTCCTTGGTCTTAGGCTGACCACACTTTGCACACTTATTGTACGGCACCTCTCTCACATATTTCCTTTTGGCCGCTCCACCCTCCTCCTCAAGAGCCCGCCGGCGTCGGTTCCTCTCCGTGAAGCGGGATACAGGAGCAGGAGGAGCAGGAGGAGCAGGAGGAGCTGGGCCGGGTGTAGAGACACCAGGAAGCCAGCACCAGCGACAGCTTGTTGTTGTCAGGGGTTTAGGACGAGATGCCCTGACTGAGCTGCTGGCGGCGGCGGTGGTGGTGCTGTGGGGGTGGGCATGATGGGGCGGTCCCTGGTGGCAGCAGCGGGCCGTCTACCTGGCCGCTGGAGGGGGGGCCTGTCTCTCCAGATTCGGGGGGAGAACAAATTCGTGCCGTGGCCCAGATGTAGGAGGAAGGAGTGCCAGTTCGTCCTTCGGGGATGGAAGCTGGTCCGGTGCCACGGCGATCTGGGGGGTGGGAGGCATCCCCTGGGAGAGGACACTCATCTCCTGGGTCTTCTGCCTCCGTTGAAACCTGAAAGAAGATCATTTGTGTTAGATTAGTCGTCCTCAAATGGGGGGTATTTGAAGGCTCTCCAGGGGGTACATGAGACCCACCACTGGATGAGTGTCCTCTGGTTGAGCTCAAAGAGCTGCAGGGTGGTCTCCGCCATGACCCGCAGCGTGTTGAGCACCAGCTCCCGGATGTGATGGTACGCCCCGAGGATTTTGGACCACCTGGGGGTCGACACTCCAGCCTTCTTTGTTGGGGACTTGATGCACATTGCCTCAACCAAGCGGCTGGTGCTGGGCCACTGTGCCGGACCCCCAGGATGGCCTATCAGGCAGCGCTTCACGCTCTCCACGCCCGATGTGACTCCAGACCGCTTGGGAGCCTTGAAGCAGCCGTGTGTGAGGCGCTTCTGGTGGCGAGGCTGGTAGTCCACACGCTGCTGGTCAACCTCCGGGAGAGCTGCCCACAGCCGGACCATCTGGCCCACCTGCAGCTCGGTGAGGTAAGGAGCCTCATGGAGATCCACCAGGCAGGCGGCGAGATCCTGGACCTTGTCCCACCCGGCGATCCCATCCGGCCCGATGACTTCTCCCTAATAAGTTCATAGACTAAAATTAATATATGTGAAATAAAATGTCATTGAGATTGGACTGAAATAGTTATTGAAGTGTCTTACCTGAGCCTCACCAGACGTGCTGCTTGAAGGCAGCACATCAGCAGGTGGTGCAGGGGCCTGAGGAGGAGGGGGCGGAGGTGGAGGTGGAGGTGGAGGTGGAGGTGGCTGAGAAGTGGCCTGAAGACCTGGTGACGATGAGGGCCTGCTCTGCACAGCACGGGAGGGGTCGTCCTCATACAGGACAGGAACTGTGATGTCCTCCACGCTCTCTTCAACATACCCCTCGTCTTGGATGTCCTCATCGTTGACCTCCTCCACCAGCCTGTCCTCCTCCTCGGGGTCCTGGAGCACTGGGGTCAGCTCCTTGCCGGTCTGACTGTACAGGTACTCTATACCCAGCAGTTCACCTTGGAAAAACAAAAAAACAAAACAGAAAAAAGAGCGTATTATATATATATTTCACTGAATACATTAATGGTTAGATTGATTATTACTTAGTGTAAATGACAGTGACTTCTGACTGCCATCTAGTGGCCAGGGAGGAGACTACTGAGCCCTGTGAGCATCACCTAAGTGTTCACCTGTGCTCATCTCCATCACCTTGTTCCTTTGTTCTCCTGCTGAGTCTCTCAATTGTTTGGACAGTTTAGAAGTAAGTGAATAAATTTCCCTCTGGTGTGCTGATACAGTATCAGTACAGTCTGATGTTGTTTATTGTCATTAGGAGGCAGAATCAGAGACAATAAGGTCTGGGCTCTATGTAGAGGTCCACTACTTCCTGAACTTAAGGCTGCTCTTTTATTTCCTGTCTTACATTAAAGGACATTAATGTTGAACAATGTGTTACCTGTGTACGCTCCAGGGGGGCGATAGCGCTCATCCCAGCTCCTCCCAAGCACCTTCTGGCTGAGCTCTCCACCGCCTCTCTCAGAGCGCTGCCGTAGGACCGGATGGAAGATGCTCCCTTCACAGCTTCCTCCTTCGTCGCTGGCGCTGGTTCCTGAAGGTTCAGAACACAAAGAGGCATGTCACGTTTGTAAAAGATATGAAGTATCCATAACACGTAATAGAGTTATGTTAAAAAAATAAAGACACACATTCTGAGAAAGAAGAGGTATAAATCTAGTAACGCATATGTATGCAATACCTGGAATGAACCTGTTGAGGTGGAGGTGGAAGGACTCCAGGGAGGTGGAGCCCCGGGCACACCTGTAGCAGCACAGCTCTACGTTGCCTTTCTTCAGGGTGCCGTCTTGATGTAGAGCGGGAAGTCCTCCGGGTCCTGGATACAGCCCAGGTGTTTTTGCTGCTCCTTCCAGATCTGCTGGATCCGCTCGTGGTCCAGCAGAGGAACGCCCAGAGTGTCCTTCCCACTCGGGCTGTCAAACAGACTGATGAGTGACCCGATCAGTCTGCTGGTCTCCTCCGCCCCCCTGGTCCTCCTCCTGCAGTGCAGCGCCAGCTCCCTCCGGGTGATCAGCGTGGTCACCGCCTCCTCGGAGATGTGGCCGACTCCCCTCGCTGCCAGCTCGCCCTCCTTGGCGCGGCGAAGAGCGGCGACGTCCTCCGGGTCCCACTGGAACGCGCAGGTGGACAGGCGGGCCATGAACACGCCGTACAGGGGGTGACACCTGCGCACGTGGAGCTCATCCCACCCCCCGAAGAACATGGCCTTCACCCGACAGGGGCCACGCTGGCTGCAGCAGTCCCTGTCCACATAGATCACCCTAGGTGGCGCCTCACCCGCCTCGCTGTACCGCCCCACCAGGCCATCTGCCATGGCGTCAAGCGCTTGTCCCTCACCGGCTGTCAGGACTGAGACGAGCACTTGGCCGTACTCGTTCCCGACGTTGGTGCACCAGGCAGCTGTACCTGCGGTGGCACCAGCCAGCTTCTTCGTGACCTATTCAGAAAAGATAAGGAGTTAAACTGTCTCTTATGTTTGCACTCAAAACTCTGCATGTAAAGAGGGCTGTGGTACCTTCTCGGTGGAGTCCATTTTCAGGACCGAGCCAAAGATGGAGGTGATCTTCGCCTTCACCTCGTGCAGCTGGCTGAGAACATCCCGAGCGTACACAGCCAGCAGCCACTTGGGCTTGGGGAGGGCAGGTAGGCAGGGAGGCTCAGCGAAGACGGGGGGGCGGACAACAGCGGACCGAGCGAAGGGCTCACAAGCTGACAGGTACTGCAGGATGCGCTTCATCCACGCCTCGCTGTGCTGTTCCTGCAGCTTCTTGAACAGCTGGGTGGCGCTGTTGCCCATCGTCCTCTCCCTCATCATCCGCAGCACGCGGACGCTACACGAGTATCTGAGGAGAGGAAAGAGTGGAAGACTGTAATAATGGTTGATAGTTATTGTGAATTACCTGTAAGTGAGCAGAGCTGGAAATTGGCTGCGGTGGCCCAAATCCAGCTGGTCCACGATGTCTTCTGACCACGCTGGATACTTCTTGGAGCAGCCTTTACACTCCAGGTACTCGGTGGCGAGGTCGTACCAGCCGTCGATGTCCAGCACCTTCCGCACCGTCCTGTAGACTCCGGCGGCGGTGAGTCTGGGCGGACGCAGGTCAGAGGGAACCGCCACATCTTCTGGGGCATCCGCAGGAACAGTGGGCCGCAGAAGAAGAGGTCAGGTGAGGCGGGAGGCTGGGCGTGAATGAGGGGGGCCTGAGGAGGGTACCACCACAGCTTCAGCTGTGAGACCAGCTCTGGCTTCCCGCTACGTGGATTCGCCTTGAACAAGGTCTGCCGGATCCACGTCTGCTGGTAAGGTGGGAGCTGATCCTTCCAGTGACTGGGAAGCTCAGCCGGCGGCTGATGTAGAGGAGCTGCAGGTGGAGGGTCAGCAGAGGAGTCAGGAGGCACCGTGGCTGCAGGAGCTAATGAAGGAGGAATTAAGCAAACAGGCAGCAAAACAAAATTAGGTTGAATGTTGCGTATGATAGTAATATGTCATGAAAGCAACTCACAAACTGCCACAGTGCAGAAATACTACAGAGAGAAACTGGATGAATACTACAACGTTAAGGTTACACTGCTTTTAATGTTAGTATAATATGAAGCAAAGAACCCAGGGTGAGCACATGGAAAAGTACGCAAAATGAATTTGTAAGTATCGATGATGCCCACAGATATGAAACATGCACACAGACACAGAAACAACTACTGTTGTAATGATTAGAACAACGACTGTCCAGCGTCCCAGCAGTCCAGAGGGAGCTGAAGCGTGAACGAGAGGAGCGTGCAGGGTCACTGTGAAAAACAAAGGCATGAAAACTGAGGTGATTGATTTGGAGCACATGGGTGAGTGGGGTTAAGCAAAAACGCAAAAAATACAGAGACACCTTTGTACATCTTTAAGGTTTGCATCCTGGTTGATGTGGTTTTATGCTGTATTGGGAATAAAAATATATTTAAAACACAGTAATTTTCCACACAATAACATTCTTAGTGTTGTCACTAAACATTCTCATAATATTTGCATTTGTGTCATATGCCACACCTGTATTGAGCTGAGCTTCACACTGCGCTGCAGCAGAAACCATCTCCTCATCAGCGATCTCAGCAGAATCTGGAGAGGAAATGTTAAAAGTATTAGGCCTTCTGTTGACAATACACAGAGACAAATGTCTGCAAGGTGGTGCATACTTATCAGCAGGGAAAAGCTGCCGGGGTTTTGAGCGTGGAGGTAAGGAGAGCTGTGGTGCAGGAGCTGGAAAAAAAAAAGGACAAGTTTGTATAATCTGTTAAAATGGTACAAGCTACACATGTAAGACTGCTGTAGGGGAAATTCAAAATTCACACTCGTACTCACAGAGTTTGACTGGGGACATCATCTTCCTCACGATCTGTGAAGGAGACACATTCTTTGCCAGCAGGGATTTAACAGTGGCGGGCTTCCATGGACCACTTTGGACTCCTGCTGGAGGCGCAGAGGAAGAGGAGGCTGCAGGTGGAGGTGCAGAAGAGGTGGAGGCTGCAGATGGAGGTGCAGAAGAAGTGGAGGCTGCAGATGGAGGTGCAGAAGAAGTGGAGGCTGCAGATGGAGGCGCAGAGGAAGTGGACGCTGCAGGTGGAGGTGCAGAAAAAGTGGAGGCTGCAGATGGAGGTGCAGAAAAAGTGGAGGCTGCAGATGGAGGTGCAGAAGAAGTGGAGGCTGCAGATGGAGGCGCAGAGGAAGAGGAGGCTGCAGATGGAGGTGCAGAGGAAGAGGAGGCTGCAGCGCGTCTCTTCAAGACATATGCCTTGAAGATGGCCATGTTGGTGTTGGGCCGGGCGTCAGCAGTCTCCAGGTATTTGATGAGGGCCTGGGCCTTCTGGCTCTGGTCCTCATGGACTTCCTTCATGGAGCGACCCTTGAACTCACCAAACTCCACCATCAAATGGCCCTGGTCGCCAGTGTCCCGCGCTCTTTTCTGCATGTCCTGCTTGCGGCCGAACACCTCCAGCTCCACCACCATCTCTCCAATCTGAAGGAGTACTCCTGGAAGAGCTGTTTGTTTTCCCACAGAGGGTTAGCCTGCACTGTCTCCTTGAAACGCTGTGTAGCAGGTACAGAGCATAACCCAGGCTGTTTTCCAGGAGCCACCTGAACCTCTGGCCCTGGAACATCCCAAACTGCAGCTGGCAGTGGGCGAGGACCAGGAACCGGTCTGCTGGGTCTCCACCGTGGCCCCTGACCAAAGTACTGGCCTCTGCCAGCACCTCCTCTTTGGGTTTGGCCCTCCCAGACCTGGTGTTGGTGAGCACCTTCGCCTCCTCCGTGGGTGCCATGAGCAGCCTGGTTGAACCAGCTGACTGGCGGCCAAATACAGGGTATGCATACATATTCTGAATGAAAAAGAAAAGACTATTAGCTCTTGTTACCTGAATGATACCTGTATATGGATCAAAGACAGGCACAACATTTTACCGTCCCCACTTGATAAATCATATCAAATTATAATATGTGAATACACTATAAAACCAGTCAGGACAAAACTGTGTATCATTTGGTAATTTTTGCAAATAAACAAGATTATTAGAAATTAATTGTGATTAAGTGAACATATTTTCGTAATCTGAGTTTATTCATATACACCATATAAATTGTGGTTTAATTCCTAAAAATGAGCGTAGCACACTCGAGGCTCCAGATGAAAGAAACTTTTAATATGACATTGACGTTTCAGCCACTGGTCCTACAGTGTGTGCAAGACAACTGTAACGTTATATATATGGACATATACACATCTTATGTATGTGCGGGAGAAGCCTCACATACATACATGAAGTTTTTCATTCATAACTTACGGGCGGGAATACATACATGCAGTTCATCGTTCATATGGGCGGGAATACATTTTACCGTTCATATCATATGGGCGTATCGTAACGTAACTATATTGACGTATGTATTATTATTAATATATATTTTTTACTTTTACTCCTTCGTTTTACCTAACTAACGTTGCGTTTTTAAATTTAGAATTGACAATATTTGAACTTCTCACCTGTCACTACGCCAGCCGAAAACAGCGGCTTTCACACATACCGGTAATTATTAATTATTAAGCGATATTTCTCATTTTACTTTTTAATATTTGATTTTGCATTTTATATTAACCTTAGCGATATCTTTTTCTCCTTATTTATCCAAGAAAACCTTAAAAAATTACCAAAGTGCGGACAGACTGTCAGAGTGAGAATGATCGCTGGGACGTGATTGGTCATAAGTAAGCCCACAGGGAGGAACGTGATTGGTTGTTGTGGGCTTACTTTGGCGGAGAAATCAGGATACATTTCTATATATCTTTGTGGAGACAGAGTGCAATGGTATAAAAATGGAGACTGCGTTATGATCAGTTAGTGGTGTTGTAAAAATGTTAACTGATATCTTATCAATGTTCAGATTATTAGAAACTAACCAAGGGCCGCCCCGGTAGCGCAGTGGTTAGGGCAGGCAGCCCATATACAGAGGCTGCAGTCCTCGTGCGGCTGGTCGCAAGTTCGATTCCCGGCTCGTCGACCCTTTACCGCGTGTCTTACCCCATTCTCTCCCCCCCTTCCTGTCTCTCCACTATCAAATAAAGGCCGCTAGTGCCAAAAAAAATCTTAAAAAAAAGAAAGAAACTAACCAAAACTCAAGACACGATTTCCTGGTGGCACTCCTGTTACTCCATGTAAAGGTACTGGCGTTGTGATGATGAAGTCTCCACACATCAATTAAATTAAATTTTTGCTTTAAGACCTTCAGGTTTTCATTAACTGCAGTAGAGTTACGTTGAGGCCAGCAGTCCAGGTTGTGATCAAGTATCATGTTAAAGTCTCCCCCTACAACAATACCTGAGATAGGAAAGTTATTAGAAGCAGTTAGAATATGGTTTTCTAATGTATCCAGCAGTATGTCATTATCATTATGCGAATTATAGCCATAAATATTAATAGTTAACAATATGAATTTTTCGATGTTTACCACTTGGAGATTAAAATAGCCTGAGGGATCACAAGTTGTTAATAACACGGATCCTGAAAAGTTGTGCTTTAAGTTGGTAACACCGGCCGAATATTCAGAACCATGAGCATGCCACAACTCATTATCTCATTGGGATCTCCAAAACTTTTTTTTTTTTTAACTAATTTTAGAGTTAGAAAATTTAAGACTTAGAAAAGTACTAAGTAGCTAGAACGATGACAGCCAGTTGTTGGATATTTAGAAATTTAGAGTCATCAATCAACCTGCGGTAATTTTTTTTTTAAATATGGGAGGAAAAACCGGAGTACCCGGAGAAAACCTGTACACACCTGCAAAATCCATAGGGGGGTGCTGAGAATGTCTGAGATAACTTCTGCAAGATCAAATGAGCTGCAGATGATCTGGGGACAACTGTTGACCAAAATAAAGACTAGTGAATGAACAGAATTGACCTTTCATTCACTGATGGCTTCAGTCAGATGAGATGGGCTGAGGAACCACCAAACAGTTCATGTTTCTAGATGATCAAAGTAGCACAGCAGTAAAAAAATAAAAAAATTATAGATATCAAAGACCTTTTTCCTATGGGCAAAACCACCAAGAATCTTCAAATATGCTATTGAGAGCTTTGAGGTTGGATTTCAGAAGTCCTACAACAGTCTGAGCAAAATGAGGATTATTTGGGATCATGGCTGCCTGCAGGACCGCTTCTGATAAGCCAAATATTTTAACCGTGTGTTTGGTCATGCATATGATGAGAGCATTGATGTTTTGTTCAATCATCTCGTATTCACAGTTACAATCATCCAGTGCAGTCAACACCAGGACTGACAGTTGGGCTCTAACGGCCCAAATATTTTTTAAAATCCTGAAAGGTTTTTCTCCTGGTGACAGTTTTTTTAGGAGCTGCATAATTAGAGCATCGGAGATCTGGTTGGCCAGAGACAAACATTTAGAAGATGGAGTATGAAATCTATCTATAGTCACCTTTTTTTCCTTCTCAGAGATCTCTTCATGATTCAATCTTTGCTGGACGTTGTCACTACCGCTTCTGTATTCTGATTCTGGTGTTAATGGCTGGATTTGACGTTTTACATTTTCAAGTGTCATTTTCACCTTCTCATGCACCTCCTTAATGAGTGAAACTGAATCTTCACTGGGGGTTTCCTTGTCCATATCCTCCTTCAACCTGGTGACCATGTCATTAATGATGGCACAAAGCTCTGGGACAGAAATGTCTTTCTGAGTTCCTGCCTCCATTTTTTGTTCCTTTTCTTTTCTTTCAACGGCCACCAATCTTTTCTTTTTCTTTTCTTTCAGCAGGTTGTTGACTCTTCCCTGCACTTGGCCATAGACAACCACATCCAGAAAGTGTTGGCCAAAAAGATTTTCTCCTTTTGGGTTTTGTGTTACAATGCTCAGTGGCCTCCACATTTTGCATTTCTGTCCTAGATAAACTTTGTAATCCATTTTCCTGTTTAACTTCAGCCACTTTGGGACTTGATTGTTTTCCACCCATATTTCTTAAAATATGATTCTACACAAATACTCGTTATAATTCGAGGTTTCTGGAAGCTTGCGTCCTTTTAGACTTTCCAACCTCTGCTTCTATTTATTAAGTGCCTGTTTCCATAGGAATCGAATTCCATTGTGACGTCATGGTCATGTGATTTTTTTTTTTTTTAATGACGCTCGCCAGCCCCTCCCCTCCTCACCACCCGAACTACGTCAGTGCGCGGAGGAGGAGCCAAATCGAACGTCTGAGACGGAATCAGCGTCCAGAGTAAAGTTGGACAGTTACAGTTCAACTTAATTTTCCCAGTGAGCTGGTTTTTCTGACCAGCAGGTGTTTCCATGATCCACCAGGGACATTTGTTCGGACCCCAGTCTTCCTGAAAGAAGCTCCGCCTACAGACACTTCTCTGCGTGAACCTTCTCTTCCGGTTTTGACGTCGATGTGACGCAGCAGACTGTGCGTCAGCCCCGCGAGGACGGAGCTGGCGGTTTCTGCAGGAGGCCTCCAGGGGTCAGCATTACCTCCAAAAGTCTTCATCCTGGACCGGAGTCCCGGCAGACCAGGACCTGACAGATCTGGCTCTGTCGAACCCGAACCCAGCAGAAACCGGATCAGTGTCAGAGCAAACGTCTCAGTTAGCAGTTAGCACATTTGAGCTAACTGTCGCTTTATTTTTCCATGGCTGAAGGCAGTTATGTGAAAGAAACGACTAAAACTCCTACGTCTGATTTATTTTGTCTGCCCCAAACAGCATTTTCTGTTTTGTACCTTAATAAATGAATAAATATATCTGCATGGTCACTTTAAACATTCATAAAATAAAAACAGCTGGGCCGTCTGTCCGGTTCTTTGGGCTTTTTTGGTTTTATTTGCATATTACTTGTTGAGTTAAACCTGATATTTGAACATTTGAAAGCAGTCTGGATCGGACGTGGCGCAGCGTCATGACGACGGCTCTCCTCCGCCCATCCTCCTCCTCCTCCTCCTCCTCCTCCTCCTCATCATCATCATCATCCTCCTCCTGTGGGGGTCACAGCAGCTCGCGCTTTAAAAGCAGCCTGCGCCTCCTCTTCCTCCTCCACCCTGCATCCTTCCTCCTCCTCCTCCTCCTCCTCCTCCTGTCCTGGATCTTTGCTCCCTGAGCTCCGGCTGGTTTCTCCGCTGCGCCGTTAGGAGGTAAGAGCTCCTTCGTCTTCCAATTCATTTGGCCAGATAGTCTACCAGGTAGGGAAGAGGAAGAGGGGGAGGGGGGGGGGTCCTCCACCGTGTTTTCGTCGCGGGCGCACTTGTCTCCTCATCCTCCTCTTCATCGGAGGCTGCAGGCCACACGAGCGGCCGTTACCGTCGATCTGCTGACGCGCCGGTAAAAACAACAACCCAGCGACCGGATGATGGTCAGAGATGATGCTGCTCCTACTGGGATGGTTTCTCCATCAGCTTAAAATGCTCAAAAATCAAATGAAACAGAGGAATCGCGCAGCTGCGGGTCAGCAGAGTTGGGTTTTTGGACCGAACCGGACTTTAGCAGAGCGGTGGAGGAGCAGAGGCTGTTATCAGCCAGAGCTGCTGTGTGACTGATAACAGGAGCATCAGGGCTGCTGTGAGCAGCTGCTGCTGGTGCTGGTCCACTCCCTGCTGCTTCATGTCTGAGCTCAGCCCGGTTTACTGTGAGGAGGGGGCCAGTCCCAGACAGCACCCCCATCTGGGCCACATCTGGATGAAAAGTCACTATGGGCTTTAAATGGCTGAGAGGCGTTATGGGGCCGGATATATGGGACCCGTGAGGGATGCAAGTGGACTAAATAGGCTTAAAGTGGGGTGGGGGTGGGGGCCCATACGGTTTCAGTAGCCTGAGATCAGGGGTGTCAGACTCATTTCCACTGAGGATCACATCAGCATCATGGTGGCCCTCGAAGGGCCAGACTGACAGCATGAATGTAACAAAATGCAATGAAAATCAAAATATATTAAACTACACCTTATTATATCGTCAAATAACGGATTCTGTATTTGTTTTCATGTTTTCTGTCAAAATGCCGATGTAGATTAAGCTCTTTCACGACTGACACCGCCTCGTAACACAAAAGGCATACTGTTTTTTCACCTTGAGATACAAACTTGTATTCGTTTTCTCGTTGATGATGAAACTGTCTTCCTTCTGCATCAATTTTTCTTTTCTTTGACATGTCTTTGACAATTTTTCCTAAGGTACACGTGTCAAACACATCGCTTTAAAGTGCATATTGACAATAAACTACATCTCCCATAATGCATTTTGTCATTACCCACAATGATAACAGTATATCACCATGAGCAAGAACTCAAGATGATTTTCAGAACTGATGGATTTGAGAAAAACCTCTACTAACTAATGGTGACATACTGTTATCGTTGTGGGTAATGACGAAATGCATTATGGGAGATGTAGTTTATTGTCAATATGCGCTTTAAAGCGGCATAAGCTTATTTTGAGTTGTAAAATATCGGTTTAAAATTTAAGCCAATAGTGCACAAGCGCTCGAGGGCCACATACAATGACATGGCGGGCCACATTTGGCCCGCGGGCCTTGTGTTTGATACATGTACCTTAGAACATTAAAGTTAAGCCATCTGAGAACCAGGTGGGTCCCACTCAGAGTCCACGTGGGCTAATAGAGGCGGGGCCTGCAGGGGCCCGTGTTGGAGCCCGTTTCAGCTCATATGGGCCCCTGGCTGGGTCCTGACTGGAGACACTTGTCCTGGCCTGATCAATATTTCCTCATTTATTTATTTTGCACATCATAGCAAAAAAATACATTATAATGTTAAAAAATACAATAGTACAAGTGCAGGAAGAGGCAGAAAACCCAACTGGGCTTATAACTACGACCCCACCCATCAGCGTTAACACTGTACAGTCTAAAATAAAAAAAAGGATTATATATGTGTATATATATACATACACACATACACACACATACACACATTTATATGCATACATGAAGACATCCTTCAGCTGGTCTAAGGTCAGGCCTCCAGTTGATGCTTCTGCTTTCCATCTCAGTTGTTATTTGAAGGAAAAGGACAGTCAAACTGGTGACATTTCTCTGGTTAAATCAGTCACGTGTCAGATGAAACTACCCGTATTTGATTCTGATTGTTATTTTATAGTCGCCTGACTCATCCGTACCTCAAAGCTGAACTTTACTGGTGGTGGAATTAAACCATAAAAGCAGCAGATCTTCGTTCTGAGGAGGCTGCAACAGAGATGATAGCTGGTGGCTTCATTGATTTTTTCCACCATTAATGCTAATGAGGGATGGCGTGAGTCCTGGTACACGTCTCTGAGTGAGCGGTTCTGAACCCGAGGATCAGATCCAGCTGCCTGTCTGAGCTCACTGGGGCAGGAGTCAGGGAAACCTGGACACTTAGCGGTCGATCAGAAGGTGTTTGAGGGTACCTGAGGTCCGGTCCAGTCCCTCAGTCCCTGGTTCAGACATGGTCATGTTACTGAGACCTGCCACGTTTCCTGCATTCAGCCCATCACTTGTAAAGAGTGTGTGTGTTCTCGTGTGTGTGTTGGTTAATGGACCACACACACTGAGCTGATCTCCATCAATGTCTCTCTGGCAGCTAAAAGCTCTCAGACACTCAGACTGCTGTCAGTCCTCTCACACACACACACACGTGCACGTCCGGACCTGTGTGGACTGAGAACCAGTAATCAGACAGTACTCAGATGGATCCCTGAGACTGGATTCAGATCCTGGACTCTTGTCAGAGGTTTAGCTCAGCTCTTTATTCTTTATTTATTGTTCTGCCGTGGCTCCGCCCCCCCTGTGCTGACTACAACTGTCGTTTCCCTGCTAACATGCTAACATGTATTCTGTTTAAAGTCCCTAACGAAGGTTTACACTCTCTGCCGTCTAATAATAGTCCTGCGGTTGTTTTAACTCTGGAATGTTCCTTTAAAGCAGACGGGGGGTCCTGACCTTCACCCACAGGAAGTCTGGAACAAACACGTTTCCTAGAAGCGTCCTAGAATGACCACGCTGAGACGCAGAACCACAGAGAAAATGACAGAAAAGAACCGAGACAACTACGGACTGGAGCTGGGTCCATCTGTTCTGGTCTGATACAAAGAATGACTGCATAGAGACACAGAGACAACATGACATAAGGGTGACGTAGTTCTGTTTCAGCCTGAGGTTGATCTTTGACTGGAACCTTCCAGAAAGAGAGAGAGAGACGTTCTCCAGGACAGCTGCTCTCTATCGTATGTGGACGCGCTCGTCCACCGTGTCTCTGCTCTGAGCTCAGCTGACTGTGGAGGATCTGCTGCTCCCGGCTCAGGTGCTGAGGAGGGCCCGGTGGGGACGGGGGCCCGGTGGGGACGGGAGGGAGGGGTCCCTGGAGGGAGGAGCGTCTCCACAGTTACAGTTGAGGAGCGGCTGGGCGTCGGCTCGGCTGGAGGAGCTGATAAGGAGGAGGGGAGGGGGGAGGGAGATGAAAGAGTCCAGTTCACAGGAAGTCTGGATCTTGTCGTCGAGGATATCCTTCACCCCCCCCCAACCCCCACCCACCCAGCAGAAGCATTAGCTCTCATCATGTTGTTCAGATACTAGGTGTGTTTTCCTGTGACCACGGCTGCCCCTCCCCTACCTCCCCCACCGCCGTCCCCCTGAGGGGGCTCTGATAACAGCCGGCCCGACTCTCTGACGTCTCCTCGTCCCCATCACGTCCTGTCCCCCCCCCTCCTTCAGCAATGATCTGTCTGAGTTTGAAGCTGTAGAACGGACCGTTTGTCCTTAACGCAGCTCAGATGAAGGACACCCAGGACGGCTGTCTTCACTGTGGTACCGGTCTGGACGCTGAGACCTGGCGGACCTAACCCGACTGCCAGGACAGAGTCGTAGACAGCATCCATGAGGTTGGGCTGGACGGCCAACCCAAACCTGATCAAAGCTCAGAACACAGGAGTGACACCATCTTATTATCACTGTTTCAACAGTTCATTTGTGTGTTGCACTCGTTCATTAAATAAAAACATGGTGGTTGGTGACTGATCTGTGGGAGCAGATCACAGTCGTTGATCATGATCATGACCTTGACATCTCCAGCCTGCTGCAGCTCCTCTACAGTGAGACAGATTCTTTTAAACGTGGTTTCATGGTTGTTTGGTGCTGCTCTGCCTGGAGGATTTCTGCTGGTATTTCTGGCACTTTTTAACATTTGTTATGATGAGTATCCATGACGCCGGAGTGTTGTTTCCACGTGGAAGCAGCAGATTAGCTCTCCAGAAACCAGCTAATGATCAGGAGAAGACCTGAACTGTAGACGAGTGGAAGAGAGGTTCGAGGGATAGACGGAGAGCAAAACAGATGAGGCTTTGACCGCTGTCTTTCCCATCAACCATCAGGTGTCTGGGGGGGGGGATGGAGGAGCTTGTAGTGCTGTTAGGAGACAGCAGGACTACTTCTTCAAGACATGGCTGCAGGTGAAGGTTCTAGATTCATCTCTGTGTGTATTTCAGATGATGCAGGTGGACAACAGGCTTGAGACAGAGGGACAGCAGTGAGGCAGGTGATCCTAGAGTCCATGTTAACACCAGACGGAGTAATCCTGCATATCCATTTTGCCCTCGTAGATCCTGATGAGGTTCTGGCTGCAGATATGCTCAACTTGATGACAGAGCTCATGTCTTTGTGATCATAAATCAGTGTTTATATTTGTTTGTGGAACTCCTCAGCAGACATCCTCTCCTGGACCAGTCTCCTCCACCATCCAGGTCCATTTTCACGTCTTCTCCCTCCAAAGGGAGGGAGGAGGGCTAGAGGAGGATCTACACCTCCTGGATTGTCGAGTGATGGCTGCCAGCCGCTGCCACTTCTGTCTGAAAACGATCTTCAGTCTTTGCTTCAGTCTTTTCAACATTGCTTTTATTTTCCGTTGCGTCTGGTGGAAGTGATCAGTTTCTGCTGACGCGTCAGGAGACTGCACTGTTTTTAGATTCACCTTCCTGCCTCAACAGAAGTGTGCCACAAAGTGGGACAGGACAGAGTTCTTTCAGCACCCCGACCAACTTTGGAAAATGGAAATGAAAAACTGTGTCCCATCCTGATGAGAACCCTTCCGTACCACCCAGACAACAGAGGTTCAGTTACGGTTCAGTTACGGCTCAGTTAAGGCTCAGTTATGGTTTAGTTACGGTTCAGTTAAAGCTCAGTTAAGGCTCAGTTACGGTTTAGTTACGGTTCAGTTAAAGGTCAGTTATGGCTCAGTTACGGTTCAGTTAAGGGTCAGTTACAGTTCAGTTAAGGGTCAGTTATGGCTCAGTTACAGTTCAGTTACGGCTCAGTTACGGTTCAGTTAAGGGTCAGTTACAGTTCAGTTAAGGGTCAGTTATGGCTCAGTTATGGTTCAGTTACGGCTCAGTTACGGTTCAGTTAAGGGTCAGTTACGGCTCAGTTATGGTTTAGTGAGGGTTTAGTTACGGTTCAGTTACGGTTCAGTTAAAGGTCAGTTATGGCTCAGTTACGGTTCAGTTAAGGGTCAGTTACAGTTCAGTTAAGGGTCAGTTATGGCTCAGTTACAGTTCAGTTATGGCTCAGTTATGGTTCAGTTACGGCTCAGTTACGGTTCAGTTAAGGGTCAGTTACAGTTCAGTTAAGGGACAGTTACAGTTCAGTTAAGGGTCAGTTATGGCTCAGTTACGGTTCAGTTAAGGCTCAGTTACGGTTCAGTTAAGGGTCAGTTACAGTTCAGTTAAGGGTCAGTTATGGTTCAGTTAAGGCTCAGTTACGGTTCAGTTATGGCTCAGTTACGGCTCAGTTATGGTTTAGTGAGGGCTCAGTTACGGCTCAGTTACAGTTCAGTTATGGCTCAGTTATGGTTCAGTTACGGCTCAGTTACGGTTCAGTTAAGGGTCAGTTATGGCTCAGTTACGGTTCAGTTAAGGGTCAGTTACAGTTCAGTTAAGGGTCAGTTATGGCTCAGTTATGGTTCAGTTACAGCTCAGTTACGGTTCAGTTACAGTTCAGTTAAGGGTCAGTTATGGCTCAGTTACGGTTCAGTTACAGCTCAGTTACAGTTCAGTTAAGGGTCAGTTATGGCTCAGTTATGGTTTAGTGAGGGTTTAGTTACGGTTCAGTTACGGTTCAGTTAAAGGTCAGTTATGGCTCAGTTACGGTTCAGTTAAGGGTCAGTTACAGTTCAGTTAAGGGTCAGTTATGGCTCAGTTACAGTTCAGTTATGGCTCAGTTATGGTTCAGTTACGGCTCAGTTACGGTTCAGTTAAGGGTCAGTTACAGTTCAGTTAAGGGACAGTTACAGTTCAGTTAAGGGTCAGTTATGGCTCAGTTACGGTTCAGTTAAGGCTCAGTTACGGTTCAGTTAAGGGTCAGTTACAGTTCAGTTAAGGGTCAGTTATGGCTCAGTTACGGCTCAGTTACAGTTCAGTTAAGGGTCAGTTACGGCTCAGTTATGGTTTAGTGAGAGCTCAGTTACGGCTCAGTTACAGTTCAGTTATGGCTCAGTTATGGTTCAGTTACGGCTCAGTTACGGTTCAGTTAAGGGTCAGTTATGGCTCAGTTACGGTTTAGTTCACGGTTCAGTTAAGGGTCAGTTACAGTTCAGTTAAGGGTCAGTTACGGCTCAGTTATGGTTTAGTGAGGGTTTATTTACGGTTCAGTTACGGTTCAGTTAAAGGTCAGTTATGGCTCAGTTACGGTTCAGTTAAGGGTCAGTTACAGTTCAGTTAAGGGTCAGTTATGGCTCAGTTACAGTTCAGTTATGGCTCAGTTATGGTTCAGTTACGGCTCAGTTACGGTTCAGTTAAGGGTCAGTTACAGTTCAGTTAGGGTTACAGTTCAGTTAGGGTCAGTTTCACGGTTCAGTTACGGCTCAGTTACGGTTCAGTTAAGGGTCAGTTACGGTTCAGTTATAGCTCAGTTAAGGGTCAGTTACGGCTCAGTTATGGCTCAGTTACGGTTCAGTTAAGGGTCAGTTACGCAGTCAGGGTTATGGTTATGTGAAGGGCTCAGTTACGGCTCAGTTACAGTTCAGTTATGGCTCAGTTATGGTTCAGTTACGGCTCAGTTACGGTTCAGTTAAGGGTCAGTTATGGCTCAGTTACGGTTCAGTTAAGGGTCAGTTACAGTTCAGTTAAGGGTCAGTTATGGCTCAGTTATGGTTCAGTTACAGCTCAGTTACAGTTCAGTTATGGCTCAGTTATGGTTCAGTTACAGTTCAGTTATGGCTCAGATACTGTTCAGTTAAGGGTCAGTTACGGCTCAGTTTTGGTTCAGTTGTGGCTCAGGTAGGACTCAGTTAAGGCTCAGTTACGAGTCATTTATGGCTTAGTTACAGCTCAGTTATGGCTCAGTTACGGTTCAGTTATGGTTCAGTTATAGTTCAGTTATGGCTCAGTTATGGCTCAGTTACGGCTCAGTTAAGGGTCAGTTATGGCTCAGTTATGGTTAAGTTATGAGTCATTTATGGCTTAGTTACAGCTCAGTTATGGCTCAGTTATGGCTCAGTTATGGTTCAGTTATAGTTCAGTTATGGCTCAGTTATGGCTCAGTTACGGCTCAGTTAAGGGTCAGTTATGGCTCAGTTATGGTTAAGTTATGAGTCATTTATGGCTTAGTTACAGCTCAGTTAAGGCTCAGTTATGGTTAAGTTAAGGCTCAGTTATGGCTCAGTTAAGGCTCAGTTAAGGCTCAGTTATGGTTCAGTTAAGGCTCAGTTATGGCTTAGTTAAGGCTCAGTTAAGGCTCAGTTACGGTTCAGTTAAGGGTCAGTTACGGCCCAGTTAAAGCTCAGTTACAGCTCAGTTCCAGTTCAGTTAAGGGTCAGTTACGGCTCACTTAAGGCTCAGTTACGGCTTAGTTACAGTTCAGTTAAGGGTCAGTTACGTGTCAGTTACAGTTCAGTTAAGGGTCAGTTATGGGTCAGTCACGACTCAGTTACGACTCAGTTACAGCTCAGTTATGCTTCATTTACGGGTCCTTTATGGCTCAGTTATGGTTCAGTTACGAGTCATTTATGGCTCAGGTATGGTTTAGTTACGGTTCAGTTACGGGTCATTTATGGCTCAGTTATGGATCAGTTACACGTCAGTTATGGCTCAGTTATGCTTCATTAACGGGTCATTTATGGGTTAGTTATGGTTCAGTTACGAGTCATTTATGGCTCAGGTATGGTTTAGTTACGGTTCAGTTACGGGTCATTTATGGCTCAGTTACGGGTCAGTTAAGGGTCAGTTACAGCTCAATTATGGCTCAGTTACGGCTCAGTTACGGTTCAGTTACGGGTCATTTATGGCTCGGTTACGGGTCAGTTAAGGGTCAGTTACAGCTCAGTTATGGCTCAGTTACGGGTAATTTATGGCTCAGTTACGGCTCAGTTATGGCTCAGTTATGGCTCAGTTACAGCTCACTTACAGTTTATTTACGGTTCAGTTAAAGGTCAGTTACACCTCAGTTAAGGGTCAGTTAAGGCTCAGTTACGATTCAGTTAAGGGTCAGTTATGGTTCAGTTATTTCTCAATTAAGGCCACTGAGCCAGATGTGGCCCAAAGGACCAAATAAATTAAAGAATTGGGTCAAGTGTGGGGGATACGTAGCTTTATTAAGGACAAGAACACTCACCTGGAGTCAATGCTGTCAGTCAAAGCCAGATGTGGACAAAGCCAGCTGCAGGTACAAGCCGACGTTGTCTTCAGCCTGGCTGCTCAGTAGAAATGTGGTTGTTGTGGTCTCGTATTTTAAAACCAGTCGTAGCTTTTTGTCAAGTGGATCCGAATGCAGACGGACAGCGGGATCGAGACAGTCACAGAAACATACTAAACATAAGAAACTCAGAAATACGAACTTAACTGGCAGCTGGTGACTGGTGGCTGACTGGGAGAAGCCAAACAAAACCAGGTGGAACGCCAACTGGAAACAGAACTGGTCAAACTTTAAACACCAACCGCCAGCAAACGTAAATGAAAATCCAAAAAACAGAAGATGACATTCATTCCTTAATAATCTTAAAATTACAACCCCTAAGCTTCACTGGTGCACAGCTTTCAAATGTCATGAGCTTCAACAACGTTCCTACTGTTGTTGGTAGAGACACGACCGTTAACCTTTCTTAGAAACGTTGTGCTGCAGGATTAAAAGCTCGTCAGCTCAGAGGAAGATGAGCGGTCCTCAGACTCATATCAAAATGCCGTCCTGTAATGAGATATTGTGTAATGGCTAATGCGTCTGCTGACTCACTCTGTCTCTCCTCTTGTGTCTCTCCAGCTGGTTTGAACCAAACAGGAGGACGGTTTCTCTTCAGCCATGCAGAAGGTAATCAATCATCCTAATCATAAATGACAGCTTTTATGAGCCTTTGTGATACGAGACACACCGAGCATGTTTAGAAAATATCCCTGCAGGGTTTACTAGCTAGAATGAACCACTGGGATGTGTGCTTGCATCTGTACTGCTCCCTTTCTCTTTTCTGTCTCAGCTGGAGGCCCAGTTGAGGTAAACTGGACCAGTTAACTCTCTGAATGTCTCCATTGATCTCACAGGTGGAGGGACGGGGGACTCCGGTCAACCTGCCGTCCTCCAGGGGCCCGAGCGCCCCGGGGTCTCCGGCCACCGGCATCATGGTAAACACACATCTGCACGAAGACACTTGGAACCGAATGTACCAATCCCAGTTCTTTTTTTTTTTTTTTTCAAGATTTTTTTTGGCTCTAGTGGCCTTTATTAATAGTGGAGAGACAGGAAGCAAAGGGTCGCTGAGCCAGGAATCGAACTCACAACCAGCCGCACGAGGACTGTAGCCTCTGTATATGGACTGCCTGCCCTAACCACTGCAGCCACCGGGGCGGCCCACCAATCCCAGTTCTAGAGAGCTTGTGAGTTGTTCCATGGAGAAACTTAAATGGTCCCACAGACAAAACCAGCGCAGACGCTGTTCAGAACCTGGTTTTCATTTGGGCCAAAAGCTGAAACGTGAACTCACCTGACTGCAGAGCATGTGTCCTCTGTCTGTCTGTCCATGAGATGAGCTCATGTCTCTGAGGTCATTCATGTAAGCCTCCTTGGGTGAAGACGTTTCAGGACACGTTTCTGGACGTTGCTGTGGATTGTTGAGTGATGATGGTCAATCTGTAGGAATAGAAGTTAATTCTATACAGCTCCACCTTCTTAGGACCTGGTTGGACCTCCTTTCGCCTCCAGAGCCGTGTTAATCCTTGGTGACATGGATCCAACCAGGTGTTGGAAACGGTCCTCAGAGGTTCTGGTCCATGTTGACATGACAGCATCACCAGCTGTTGCTCATCCATGATGAGATCCTCCAGTTACACCACATCTCAGAGCTGCTCTACTGGACTGAGATCTGGAGACTGTGGAGGACACTGGAGGACAGAAACCAGTTAGATATGATCCTGGTGCATCATCCTGCTGGAAGTATCCATCAGTAGATGGTCCACTGTGGTCATGAAGAGATGGAGATGGTCAGCAACAATCCTCAGGTAGACTGTGGTGGTTAAACCAGGATCAGCTGGTACTGAGAACATCTCCTCCAGACCATCACACCACCAGCAGCAGCCTGAACCGTTGATGGACCAGGATGGATCCATGCTCTCATGTTTCCATCTGGATGTGTCAGCTGAAATCCAGACTCATCAGACCAGACAACGTTCTTCCAGTCTTCTGTGGTCCAGTTCTGGTGAGTCTGTGTTTCCTGTTCTCAGCTGACAGCAGAGACACCTGCTGTGGTCTTCTGCTGCTGGAGAACATCTGCTTCAAGGCTCCAGTGTCGTTCAGAGATGGTGGTCTGCAGATCTTGGTTGTATCATCTCCAACCATCAACAGCTGGACATCTTCTCTCTCTGGGACCATCCTCTGGAAACCCTGGAGACGGTTGTGGTGGAGATCCCAGTAGATCAGTTTCTTCTGATGCTGGTCTGAACTTCAGCAGTCATCTGGACCACATCATCATGAACAAATGCACTGAGCATCTGCCATGTGATTAGCTGATTAGATGTTTGTGTTAAAAGCAGTTGAGTTGTGTCTTCAGGATGAAGATACGAGCTTCTGTTGTGTAGTTGGAGCAGCTCCACCTGGACAACAGGAAACCCATCATTACCTAATAATGACCTCACTAGTCTCACAAGTCACTTTTCTGCAGAAATCCTTCATTTTTTTAAGTTCCTGAGGTAGTGGAGGACGTGAACAGTGACGTGTGCGTGTGCTGGTCTTCAGGCCCGCGTCAACGACCAGGTGGTGGCCTACAGAGACCTGGCGGCGCTGCCCAGAGACAAAGCCATCCTGCAGGTGGAGAGGCCCGACCTGATGACGTACCAGCCGCACCTGAGCTTCTCACCACTCGACCCGCCGCGCAGAGAGGTACGTGAACGCTCAGGCCACGTGCAGAGAGACACCTCTGGGTGGCATCACCTCTTCTTCTCCCGTCCAGACATGTCTGGGAGCAGAACCACATGACCAGTTGGTGGAGTTTTGGGAGGGAAACGTTCTTGTCTCAGGTCTGTTTTTTTTGTGTTTTTCATTTCATTTCAAGTGTGCGGCCTTTGGCTGCAGAATATGACTTAGCAACATCTTTCTGGAGATGTGGGACCCTTCCTGAGAAATACACCTGTGTGGGAGCAGATGTTGCTCCAAAACCTGCGTACGCCTTTCAGCACTAATGTTTCATTTCCAGATGTGGCAGCTGAGCCTGAGGCTCCTCCAGACCATCTGTGGACCATCAGAGATGAAGGCTGATAGCAGGCTCGATGGTCCCTCTCCTCTTTACTCCAGAGGAGACAGCACCAGGGTTTTCAGAGCTTTTTCAGATTTCCTGTCTGACCACTCGACAGTTTTCTATGTTGCCTCAGTCCATATTAAACGGGTTCTGGTCTGAAGCAGAAGGCAGCATTTCTGGATCATGTTCACATATGGCTCCTGTTTGCATGGTAGACCTTTGACCTGAACCTGTGGACCTCACAGCCAACGGTGTTCTGAGACAGAGATTCACTGAGGTGTTCCTGGGACCTCCAAATGTGCCTGGAGATCTTCCTGGAGGTGTTCCTGGGTCCTGGAAGTGTTCCTGAGTTCTGGATTTGTTTCTGGAGGTGGTCCTGGAAGCGTTTCTGGATCCTGGAAGGGTTTCTGGATCCTGGAAGTGTTTCTGGATCCTGGAAGTGTTCCTGGAGGTGGTCCTGGATGTGTTCCTTGGTCCTGGAAGCATTCCTTGGTCCTGGAAGCGTTCCTGGAGGTGGTCCTGGAAGCGGTCCTGGAAGCGCTCCTGGGTCCTGGAAGTGTTCCTTGGTCCTGGAAGCATTCCTGGAGGTGGTCCTGGAAGCGGTCCTTGGTCCTGGAAGTGTTTCTGGAGGTGGTCCTGGAAGCGGTCCTGGAAGCGTTCCTGGGTCCTGGAAGTGTCCTGGTCTGGAAGCATTCCGGAGGTGTCCTGGAAGCGTTCCTGGAAGTGTTTCTGGAGGTGGTCCTGGAAGCGTTCCTGGGTCCTGGGTTCCTGGAGGTGGTTGGAGTTGGTCCTGGAGGTGGTCCTGGTCCGGAAGTGTTCCTTGGTCGGAAGGGTCCTGGAAGTCTTGGTCCTGGAAGCGTTCCTGGAGGTGTCCTGGTGGTGGAGTGTTCCTGGTCCTGGAAGTGTTCCTTGGTTGGAAGCCTGGAGGTCCTGGGTCCTGGAGTGTTTGGAGGTGGTCCTGAAAACGTTCCTTGGTCCTGGAAGTGTTCCTGGAGGTGGTCCTGGAAGCGGTCCTGGGTCCTGGAAGTGTTTCTGGAGGTGGTCCTGAAAACGTTCCTTGGTCCTGGAAGCGTTCCTGGAGGTGTTCCCGGGTCCATGACTGATGTGTCCATGACAGAATCATGTCTGTTTCAGTGAGGGTTCAGAGATCACCATCGTCCAGGACTGATTTCTTGTCCTCCAGGTTCTCTGAATCTTCTGGGAGGGTTTAGTTCTCCAGATGGTCAGTTCTTCAACATTGTGGTGACTGAGGAACATTGATCTGAATTATAGACAGCAGTTTTTTACAGATTAGTCAACCTCCAGTTTAACTTCTGAGGGACTCTTCCTCCCTAACGTGATGTCTTCATAGCCAGTCATCATCATTAGCTGCAGATGTTCCTCAGGTGTTTCTTCTCAGCAGCGTGTTCTTACCTGCTCGTGTCCCACCTGTGTTGGGGCGTGTTGCTGTGATGTCTGGGTTTAATTGTGTGTTTTGTAGCCTTTTCTCTAGTTACAGTTACTGTCGTCCCTCTGTGTCTCTGCAGCGCTCCATGTCTCCTCCCTCCTCGTCCCCCACCATGTCTCCTGAGGTAAGACCAGCCTCACGTGGCCTCCACTCACACTAATGCCTGTCACTCGTGCAGCTTGTGCTGCGCTCGCTGCAGGCTGTTTTTCATCCCACTGATGTCTGCGTGTAGCTGCTTCATCCTCAGGAGCTAAAGGCTTTTAGCTTGTCATCACATTTGTCCTTAAATGTTTGAATCTGAACTTTTTTGTCTGTTTTTTTAATGCTCCGGTCGCTCACAGTTTATAAAGGTACTATTTACAACATCTGAACACACAGAAGACTGCCTGCTGCCACCTCTTCCACTAGGGGTGCACAATAACTATCGGACCACAATAACTATCGGGCCGATAACAGGAAATTATGACATCATTCCGATAAGTCCGATATCAAGACGAATAGCCCTGATAACATATATATTTTTGTCAACACAGCAGTGCCTCGCTCCCTCTGAGCCTTAATGACCGGGAGTGAATGTTATGTTCAAGTGACGTCGGCATAATCAAAAAAACGATTACTCAATAAGGAAAATCAAGAATACCCCCTCATGCCAGAAAACAACTCGTTAATTCGGTCATAATTTTAGTAGTTGCTGACTTGAATTGATATTCGCAGTATTTTCCCACATGTCACACATAAAAAAGAAAAAAAAAAATAGAAAAGGCTGAAAGAACGACTAGCAAACGAGGGAACGGAGGAATTTATGTTACACCTTGAATGCAGCCTGCAGCACAGCGCTGATCACAACAAACATGGCGGCGTGGAACTTCGTTAAAGTTTCAGAAGAAGATAGTTTGGTGGTTATTTGTGACGAATCCTCCGAGTGAATTCTAACGAGGAGGGAAGCACAAGCTTTAATACGTAAAACCTGATCAGCCACCTACAACATAACAATCGCTCCATGGAGTTTTGAACTTGCGCTAATGTGAGCTAATGGAAGCTAATGGAAGCTAATGCTAACGTGCGCAAGCCAGCAGCAGTCCCCCCTCTCCTCTCCCTCATTCCTCTCATCTAAAGCTTCCATGAGATTAAAAAATAAAAACTACTGAACCTCATTTACTTTAATTAAAGGCATTAATTTAAATGGAACCACAAGCCAAAATCCTTTAAATGTTAATCTTTTTCAGTTTGTAATTCTGATGCATGTATTTCCATCAGTTCAAGGAGCCTTTATTTTTTATATCAGTCAGTAATGAACCTTATTTAAGTTAATGTGAGATATCAAATAGGTTTGTTTGATAGCTTTATGAAAATGTTTGAGAGGCTTGACAATAGTTTTTCTTTGGAAAAAATAAATATCTGTTCATTTAAAAAGTCAAAACTATTTTTGATTTTGTTCATAGTATTGATGTAATGATCTTAGGTATATGTATGTGTTATTGGTATCGGCCTTTAAGAGCTGAAAGTTATCGGTTTTAAAAAACAGTTATTGTGCATCCCTATCTTCTACCGTCAAGAAATAAACTAATTTAATGTTTTAATCTGTGAGAAGCTTGTGGAATAACCAGAATATTAAAAAAAAAAAAAAGCAACCGAACCGATGTGCAGTTCCTGGAAAGCCAAAGACAGAGAGGTTTATTGAATGTAGCAGCTACAGCAGTTAGCAGCAGGTCAGCTGGTGGGCGGTGAGGCGCCAGCGTTGGGTATAAAAGGAACTCTAAACTGTCTAAACTGTCAGAGTCATTGATTCACCTCACTCTAAATAAGGCAGTGTTCCAGTTTCAGCTGATTAAAGGTTCATTTACTGGTTTAACATGTTAAAGGTCATGTTCTCCTGGTCTCCTTGGCGTCTCCCTTGGCCTCTCTCTCATTGGCGTCTCTCCTTGACGTCTCCCCTTGACGTCTCTCCTTGACTCTGACGTCGTCTCTCCTGACGTCTCTCTTGACGTCCCCCTGGCTCTCCACGTCTCTTTCTCCCCTTGCCTCAACGCTCGCTGGTGTCTCTCCTTGACGTCTCTCCTTGATGTTCTCCTGACGTCTCTCCTTGATCTCTGGCACGGACGTCTCTCCTTGGAGACGACGTCTCTCCTCACACGTCTCCCATGACGTCTCTTTGACGTCGTTCTCTTGGCAGACGGCTGAAAATCACGTTCATTCCTGAACTACGTAGACTCAACGACGATCAGGGATTTAAGTTGAAGTCTGAATCTTTGTCTGCGTTCAACCTCAACTCTGCTGCGTCAGAAACGTCTCTCCTTGAGAAGACGTCTCTGTCTCTTGGCGTCTCTCCGGATCTGACGTCTCTCCTTGATCTACACGATGGCGTCTCTCCTTGGAGCTCTCTTGGCGTCAGAGTCTGCCGGTCTCCCTTGACCTCGTCAGAAACGTGTTCTGCTCCTCAGCGGAGGGTCTCGACCTCGGCTCTGTTCTCCTTGGAGAAACGAAGACTACGGTTTGGCGCCGACGCCTCCTCAGTCCCTCGTCAATCGCTGCTTTGTCTTCGTCTCAGTGTTGAAAATTTGACCTTTGATGCGGTGGTTTGCCAGCAGCTGCTGAAAACAGGACGTCTCTATTCAGGCGACTCAAGCCCCGCCCACCAGCACAGCTGGGGGGGGTTTTATCGGTTTTACTCTCTGTAAGGCCAACGTGAGTTGATGATGAGTAAACACAGCGTCCAGCTGAAGGCTGGGGGGGGGGGTCCAGGCCAGACGCTGGTGCTCACCTGATGCAGGTGTTGGTCAGGGTTGGACCTCCAGCCTCAGGCAGCTGAAGGGTTAACCAGGCCGTTTGTTTGCTCAGGGTGAAGGCCCGCAGAGCCGAGAGTGAGAGCGGATCACCCGGAGGATCCACGCTGCAGCTGCACGCCGAACGCAAGATCAGCACCAGCCTGCAGCACTTCCACTGTCCAGGTAAGCTCTGAATGAGACCCACAGCTCACCTGAAGTCGCCCTTTAATCCCGTCAGAGCTCCAGAAACAGCTTAGAAAAACGTTTGTCATCACCTGAACCCTGACACGGTGCTGCTCAACGGCAGGTTTGTCTCTACACCAAATCTCTGATCCGATCCCGAACTAACCTCCAAAAACCTAATCCTGTTCTGATCTGGTCTGAGGTGACAGGGACCCTCTTTAGTCACGTTACGTAGGGTTCTTTGTAGGGGTGCACGATAACTATTGGGCCGATAACAGGAAATTATGACGTAATTCCGATAAGTCCGATATCACGACGAATAGCCCTGATAACATATATATTTTTGTCAACACAGCAGTGCCTCACTCCCTCTGAGTCTTAAATGACCAGCAGTGAATGTTATGTTCAAGTAACGTCGGATAATCAGAAAACGATTACTCAGTAAGGAAAATCAAGAATACCCCCTCATGCCAGAAAACAACTTAAGTCGGTCATAATTTTGGTAGTTGCTAACTTGAATCAATATTCGCAGTATTTCCCCTCATGTTACACATAAAAAAGAAAAAAAATAGAAAAGGCTGAAAGAACGACTAACAAACAAGGAAACTTCGGAATTTACTTTACACCTTGAATGCAGCATGAGCACAGCGTACTGATCACAACAAACATGGCGGCGATAGCATGGAACTTCGTTAAAGTTTCAGAAGAAACTAGTTAGGTGTTTATTTGTGATGAATGCTTTAAGCGAATTCTACGAGGAGGAAGCACAAGCTTTAATACGTCAAACCTGATCAGCCACCTACAACATAACAATCACTTCCATGGAGTTTTAAAATCACGCTAACGTGAGCTAATGCTAACGTGCGAAAGCCAGCAGCAGTCTCCTCTCCCCTCAACTCTATCATCTAAAGCTTCCATGAGATTAAAAAAAACAAAAAAACTACTAAACCTCATTTACTTTAATTAAAGGTATTAATTTAAATGGAACCACAAGCCAAAATCCTTTAAATGTTAATCTTTTTCAGTTTGTAATTCTGATGCATGTATTTCCATCAGTTCAAGGAGCCTTTATTTTTTATATCAGTCAGTAATGAACCTTATTTAAGTTAATGTGAGATATCAAAAAGGTTTGTTTGATAGTTTATGAAAATGTTTGAGAGGCTTGACAATAGTTTTTCATTGGAAAAAATAAATATCTGTTCATTTAAAGAGTCTAAACTATTTTTGATTTTGTTCATAGTATTGATGTAATGATCTTAGGCAGTAATTCCCAAAGTGTGGGCCACGGCCCCCTGGTGGGCCGTCGTGGCTGTGAGAGGTCATTATAATTAAACAAAATGTGTTTTAAATCCACAATCTTTTTAAAATATGTTTTTAATTACTGTAAAATATTCATGACATGATTCAAAAAAACATTAAGAAGTAATAAAACAAACCAATTAAGGGTTATTCTCTTGTCATTTTAACTTAATATAACAGGTGTCACCTTTTTTGTTGACCCCTCACATTAATATCAGATCATGGTTCCTAGTCCTGTATGTTGATCACAGTTGTGATTAAAGGTTTCGGTGGACTGCAGACATTTTTCACATTTCAAATTGGGCCTTGGTATTCTGAAGTTTGGGAATGGCTGATCTTAGGTAAATGTGTGTGTTATTGGTTATTGGTATCGGCCTTTAGGAGCTGAAAATATCGGTTTTAAAAAACGTTATCGTGCATCCCTAGTTCTTTGGTTTGGTGGTCACCTCAGACCTGCTGATGTGTTAAACCTCACGTCCCATTCAACCAGAACTGATCATTACCTTGAGCTTAACTCCTCCCCTTCATGAGTGTAACGTAAATCTAACCTCATAAGAATATGAAGCCTCAATGTAACATGAACCAAACCTTGCCTGAACCTCTTCCCAGCTTAAACCTAACCTGAATCTAAGGAAAGCCCAACAACGCGTCCAACCAAAGACGGACAAAGCCTCGTCATCAAGCTAAATACGGCGTACGGCGTGAATCAAACTGCTCATTGGGCTAATTTCAGCCTCCGTCGTCATCTGAATCTCCCCTAAATAACCATCCTAAACTAAACTGAACGTAAACTCAACTCGAGCTGCACCAAAACCCAGCTTTACCTTAGATCAACTTAACCCTAACCTGCCGAGTCCAACGAGCCTCCTGAAATTCTTCTTTAAAGCTGATCTGTGCAGCTTTAAATCATCAGGCCCCCATGTGGCCAGAGGTGGTACTACTGCGTAGAGACACCATTCTAGTTTGTATTCAGACTGACTGATGTTGGATTTATTGGATCATATTATCATATGAATGATGGGAACATTGATTATGAAAGCGTCTCCTGCCTGAAAATGTGTTTTCACGTTGGCTTTTCCTCACATTTCTTCAGATAACGGCTCCAACATCTACAGGAAGCCTCCCATCTACAGACAAGGTGAGCCGCCGTCACTTTCGTCCCGCCTTCTCCCCGTTTGTCGCCTCCGCCGTCACTCAGCGGCTTGTCGTTGTCGCGCAGACGTCGCCAAGCACCTGGAGGGCAGCGGGGTGATCCGGTCCGCCAAGTTCCCAGCAGCTCAGCCTCCAGACCCCAACCAGCCCTCCAAGATTGAGACAGAGTACTGGCCCTGCCCCCCCTCGCTGGCAGCCATGGGTAACACGCACACACATTAGACACCTGCACGGTGACTGTGAGCACTCCGACTTCAAGGCTGAACTCTCGTAGAGATCGAGTGGAGGAAGAAGAAGGAGCTGCCGGAGGAAGACGAGTTTGAAGACCTGACAGAAGAAGCCGAGACGCTGCAGGAGCAGGAACTGGAGAAGGTTGGTCCCAGTAAAACACCTGAGCACCTTCCAGACCTGAACATGAGCAGAACACCTGAGCGCCTTCCAGACCTGAACACGAGCAGAACACCTGAGCACCTTCCAGACCTGAACACGGCTAACTGAGCACCTCCACCTAACACTGAGCCCTTCCAGAACATGAGCCTGAGCCCTTCCAGACACCTGACATGAGCAAACACCTGAGCCCTTCCAACCTGACATGAACACCTGACACCTTCCAGACATCTAACACCTAGCACCTGACCTGAACATGAGCAGAACACCTGAGCACCTTCCAGACCTGAACATGAGCACCTTGAGCATTCCAAACCCCGAGCAGACATTCCAGAGACAAACACCTGAAACCCAGAGAGCACCTGACACTGATGAGCTGAACATGCACCTGACCAGACTGTGAGCTCCAGACTGATTGAGCACCTTCCAGACCTGAACATGAGCCAGACAACACACCTTTCCAGGCCTGACATGCCTGACACCTTCCAGACCTGAACATGAGCTAAACACCTGAGCACCTTCCAGACCTGAACATGAGCAGAACACCTGAGCACCTTCCAGACCTCACACCTGAAATGAGCTAAAACCCTTTACTTCACTAATGACTGAAACATCAGCAGACATATGCATCATCCTGAGCTGGAAATGGTGCTAACATGGAAAGCTTTGAGCTAAAAACTCATTCTTGAGTTTTAATTCTGGTTTGGATCTGTGCTGACCTTGATACCTTTAACATGTTATGCTGAGACCCTTGATTGAGTGGAAATGGTGCTAACCTGGACAGTGAGTCTTTCCTTATCAAAAACACTCATTTTGGTTTGGATGCTGTGCTGACCTCTGATACCTTATGGTTGAGACCCTGAAGTCCCAGGTGAGTCGAAGAGGAGTCGTCGTGGACGTAGATCAGGAGCACATGGCTAGTAGACCCTCCTCGGGGTGGTGTGGAGACAATCATCTCGTCCTAAACGTCAGCGAGACAAAGGAGATGATTGTGGATTTTAGGAGGACCAGGATGAAGTCCAGCGGCGTTGAATCTCCAGTCCAGCTACAGTCTCATGTAGAATTAGTCCTCATGGTTCAGGACCTTGGAATCACACAGCTGAATGTGTCACTGCTTGAGGTCTTGAAAACCTGAAAAACCGAGGTTCCGACCCAACCCGACCCGACTTGGGTCTCGAGTCTTGTGAATGGTCTTGGGTCCATTCACAAGACGTGACTCCGGGTTCAGGTCGAAATCGGTTCAGTTAGTCTCGGGTCTGGTTGGTGCCCTCTGACTAGCTGGGTCCGCGTTTAAGCAACAGTAAACAAACAGTAAACAGTAAACAAACAAACAGTAGTTTTAGCCAATGTCAGGACTCGGGGTAGTTAAATGATTATTAATTAACGTGGCGTGTTTGTCACGAAACAATCGTGTTGCCGTAGCGTGTTGTTAGCGGTTTGCCCGGCAGCTGTAAAGCACAACGGATCGCCGACATGACAACGCTGGATGATAGAACATGTTCACCACACGTCCTGAGCTGCAGGAGTCAGACACGAAGTCGGACTCTAAACACGGGTCCCGTGAATCCAGCCACACAGGCGGCGCTTACAGGCGCTCCGCCCCTGAGACCCCAGCAGCACCTGACGACAGGTCTGACCGGACCTCAGACGTCCAGTCCTGCTGGGAAACAGGGTTGATGAGGAGACGCTGAGCTGACAGCTCCCTGTAGGAGGCTCCTGCTCTGGACAACCACCTCCCTGAACCAGCCAGGGTTATAATAGTTCTGGATTTTCTTTTAGTTTTAGTTTAGTTTTTTAAATTTTAGTTAGTTTTAATTCGTTTTTAGAGCAGTTTTGCTAGTTTTTATTCGTTTTTGTTTTGAAATACTTAGTTTTAGATTAGTTTGTATTAGTATCAGTGTTAGTTTTATTTTGTAAATTAGGGTTGTAATTTTGGTTGGAGGGAAGCACTGAACTTTTTGAAGGCTATCGAGTCACATAGTCGTGTTTACATTCTGGTCTCAAACATATTTTGTTACTCCCTCGGAGTCGACTCAAGGCTCAAAATCGTTCCTGTTTTTAACAGCCATTTTATTGACGGACAACATCTTCAGCACGTCTTATGTGATCTTTATGCCCGTAAATGCCGTCAGAACTAAGAAAAAAAATACAAACTAAATGAACTCAAACAAGAATAAAGGGCTTACATTAATAAAACAGAAAACATGAGACTTATAAAATAAGCAAACACTGAAAAAAAAAAAAGCTTAATTGGCTTCACGGTCACATGGCATTCACATGATTTTACAACAATATAAAGAAAGGAAACATTTACCTCATTGGCACTTAACTCCTCCAAGGAAATAAAAACATATCTTCTTCTTCTTCTTCTTGAAAATAACTCAAATATAAGCACACCTTGTCTCTTGCAGACAGCGCAGGTACAGTGTCTCGTGTGGCTCTTGGAGTGCAACAAAATTAAATCTCCTGAGAACATAGTCACCCAGCGGAACCAAAAATTGGTTCCTCCCTTATTTATTTTAATTCAATCCAAAATGCATGAAATATATTTAAAAGAATTAACTGATGATTACAACCCACCTGCATGAACCCTTTGTGACACAGCAAATTGTATTCATGAACCCCTCAACTGAGTACGAAATCATGAGCCTCGCCTCTGATGGCAGCTACATGTTTATCGATGCGTCTTCCCTCTTGTGGTGTTCCTGCGTATTTACTGACCAGCAGCTATCTGGTCTCCATGGAAACAGTCCATTATAGTTGCTGTTTTCTCGCGGTTCCTTCCCAACGCTGACTGGCCTGCAGCTTAGTAGCTTTTTTCCAGGGGCTAGCTTAGGCTTTTATCTTTCCAGCTTTTAGCTTGCTAGCTAGCTTAGGCTGGTAGTCTTGGTTAGCCTTCTTTTTCCAGGGGGCTTAGGCTAGCTTAGGCTACCTTAGGGTCCAGGTAGTCTTGGTTAGGGGGAGCTTATCTAGTCTTGTGTGAGCTTTTCTATCCAAGTCTTGGTTAAGGGGCTTTCTTAAGCTAGTCTTGGTTCGGGGGCTAGGGGTTTTTTTTCTCCAGGGGGCTAGCTCTAGAGTAGCCCTTCCAGGGGCAGCTTATAGCTTATCCAGCTAGCTCTTGGTTAGCCTTCTTCTAGCTTAACAAGGGTTAGCCTTCTTGTATTTTATCGTTAACCAGTCACAGTCAAAGAAATCCAAATAGGACTGTGCTGCTTTCTCCCAACTTTTGCCCCATCTGTCATGGTTTGCAGTGGATGAAGGAGGACCCGAGAGCAGGAGATCTCAGAAGCAAAAAGGGTTTATTAACCAAAACACAAAGTCCAAAATACAAAAACTTATCTGAAATCCAGGGAAACGATGAGAGGGAAACCGAGCAGGACTGCAAACATGCATCACACGACTAATGGAGCCACAGAGAACAGGGGAAAATGACAAGACTTAAATACACAGAGGGACAAACGAGAGGCAGGTGCAGGGAATCAGGGTAACGAGGGGAAGGAAGCAAATAGAAAACAATAGAGACAAGACAGACCTTCAAAGTAAAACAGGAACCACTAAAGACATGGAGAGACGCCATCTTGACAGACACAGACACACACAGGGCTGCCATGGTCTGGGTCGGCCATCACTGCTGATCACTTTTTCTTTTTTTTGCGGTTGTTGTTGTACGGCGGAGCGAAGTTAATAGATTTCAAACGTTTATGAGGAAAAAAATTACAAATACGAAAACGAAGGACGTTCTTGACATTATTATAGTTAATTTTAGTTCGTTTTATAAACACAATACAGTTTCAGTTAGTTATAGTTTTTTAAAAAAACTCATTTTTATTTTATTTCAGTTAATGAAAATGTTTTTTCAATTCTAGTTTTGTTATTTCGTTCGTTTTTGTTAACGATAATAACCTTGGAACCAGCTTCCTTTCATTCCTGTGGGAGCATCTGTGAAACTCCTCCTTCTGCTGGGTTTTGGATCATAATGGCACAGCTGTTTGATTTGATTTCAGAGAGAATAAAAGGCCACGGGGCTCAGTGAGGCGTCCTGGTCACGCTGGACGTCATACACCTGTGACGTGTTCCTGGCGTGACCTGAGGAACAAAGAAAAAACACCGTCTGTTGTTTTGTGAAGTTAAAGGCGTCTCATTCTGGTGGCATCAGTGGAGATTCTGTCCTCCTGCTCCTCCTCAGCAGCGTCCTGGATCCTCCTGTGGTCCAGAAACACCTCTGAGCTTTCTGTCTGTCTCCACTGCAGATCAAGTCCAACCTCGGCCGGATGATCCTGAAGGAGGAGAAGGAAAAGGCCGTCCACTACCGAAGGAAGACGCAGTCGCTGCCCGACAGAACGCACATGCATGGAGGTAAGTCTGCAGAGGCCTGGGCCTCAGGAGGAGCCTCCTCTCAGCTCTGCTCCTCTCAGCTCTGCTCCTCTCAGCCCTCCTCCTCTCAGCTCTCTCCTCTCTCCGCTCCTCCTCTCATCTCTGCTCCTCTCAGCTCTCCTCCTCTCAGCTCTACGCCTCTCAGCTCTGCTCCTCTCATCTCTCTCAGCTCCTCCTCTCTCCAAAGGTCTGCTCGGCGAGGCTCCTCCAAGTCTCCTTCCCCCCCGGCCTGACCAGAGTGAGTGCTGCGCAGAAACCACCTGAGATCACCAGTTGGGTCGGCTGCACATGAACCTCCCAGTGACGCGCTGCCCCCCTGTGGTCAGACGTGGTGCTGCTGCACAGAAAGCTTTAACGTTGCTGAAACCCTCTGATCAAACGAGTGAAAAAAATGTTTTTTTTTTCTGTTTTATTTAGGGCTGGGCAACGATGAAAATTTTTAACCGCGATTAATCGCATAATTTCCCTGATTAATCACGATTAATCACATTGTATACGGAAAATCAAATAATGAAATCAAAAGTAGGTGTAAAGGTCACTTTTATTTAAATGTTCTGCTGCATATGAAAAAGTGCCATAACAATTTGTTGTTCAACACTTTTAACATCAGCACTTGTCAGTAACACATATTTAGTGTAAATCTCATCTTAAAAAATGTAAAATAAAGTAATTGTTCTTACATACATCTAGAGATGCTATTTCTTGGACACATAATCAGTGATAGTACCTGAGCTCACCGGGGGTTTTGGGTCTTTCAACTTCAGACCCCTCACCCAGGTGACCCGACCGGGGTGATCAGTTCCCGTTCTGTGTCCAAGAAGCACTCAACCACTGCTTATCCCTTGGATCCACAGCCACTGAGGCTCTCTCTGTAGCCTCAGAAGCTGCAGAGATGGCTCTCCTCTTACGTGCCCCTGTGATGCCCAGGAGGCTGTAGACCTTGCAGAGTGACTTCCCTGCAAAGCCTCTTCCCCCCGCCTCAATCGGTAGGCATCGAGCACACCACCCCCGGTTGCGGCATTCCTCCACCAACTCTGTGTATTTCTCCCTCTTTCTTCCATCCTCTCCTCCCAGGTCACTGTTAACTCCAGCATGATGACCTGCTGGGATGTCTCTGAGACTAAGACGATGTCTGGCCTAAGTCTGGTCTCCACGAGGTTTTCAGGGAATTCCAGCTGTTTCCCCAGGTCCACACTTAGCTGCCAGTCCTTCGCTGTTCTCAGGAGGCCTGATTGGGCTTTACGTTGGGGAGGTGGTTGTTCTCTGGCTCTGACGAAGGAGATCTCACGCCTTGATGGTTGTAAGCGCTTGCTCTGTTCGATAGCAGTGTGGATGGACTCAGCAACTGCCTTCAGCACACGGTCATGGCGCCAGCGATAGCGGCCTTCACGTGCTTTAGGACAGCGCTGAGGATGTTCTCCGGGTTCCTCCTCCTTGGCACAAGGGCATGCTGGAGATTCAACTTGCCCCAACAGAAGAGGTTTGATGGGCTGGGCAGGACGTCATAGACTGACTGAATGAGGAATTTAATGCAGAGGGGTTCAGCCCTCCACAGCTCGTTCCACGAAATCTTTCTGTTCGTGGCTGCCTCCCATCTGGTCCACACGCCCTGTTGCCTCAATCCCACCCACTGGCTTGCACACTGCTCTTTGATTACAGACCTCACCTCAAACTGGACCTGGTTCCGCCTCTGCTTGCCCTTGAGCTTGTTGTACTGGGTTGTTGGAATGGTACCCAGTCCTGCACGGCCAGTAGCCACAGCTCCCACAGATCTTTGTGGCCAGCCGTGACTCTGCCTGGTCCACAGCCTCCTTCGCCCTCCACTTTCTTTCTGCCGGTCCTCACCTCAATGCCTGCTTGGAAACCTTTGGTCCTTGGATTCCTGTACTGGAGAACCTCCCTCGCCTGGCGACCATGAAGGCTCAGTAAGGCTGTTGATGGGGACGTCAGCTTTTCTTTTGCCGTACAGGGCGATGCTGCTTAGGCTTCTGCAGACCAACCAACATCGCAGGCGGCTGACCCCCTCTCAAACCCTTCCACAGTGGAGATGGGAATCTTACACCAGCAAAGGCCACAGAATCCTAGGCAGTATGCATGCTGGTATCCACACCTTGAATTTCCCCGGAAGGCCTGACTTGTCGACCATGGTCAGCCAACTCTCCAGCTGTTCGTTGGTTGCCCTGATGGAAGCGGCATCCTTTAGGGTTTAGGTTTCTCTGTGACTGATGGAATGTGGGTGCCTCCTAGAGAGAAGTGGAACCGGTCAGTCACCTTCCCTCTCTTCAGGACCAGAGACCTGGTAAAGCTTATTACCACTGCCAGGGCATTAATGTCATCCTGTTATTTTCTGAAAAATAAAAAAAAAAGTCTACAAACAAAATCCTGAAAATTTAGAGGCCACAATCATAACATTAAAATAGGTAATTTCAACTTTCAACTTGGCAGTTCTCCCCTGGAAGACTTTAAAATGAAAATGTCATGTTAAAGTCTGTAACTTTATCAATCCGTAATTATCTGTTATCATTTTTGTTTTTTCTTTTTCAATTGTCAATCAAAAATGTAAAAAGTTAAAAAGTTATTTTTTTTTCTGTGTTTTAATCTAACACAAAAAACAACAAAAAAAAGCCTGTTTTTTTATATTCAATTTTAGCAAAAGGCCCGGGACTGATTTGTTTTTAATATTTTATGCTGGTTAGTGAACCCGAAATGGCTTTGTTTTATAGAAGGAACAGACTGCTGTCGTTACACATCTGTGCCACTAGATGGAGCCGCACTGCAGTAACCAGCTAGAGAACAGCAGGACAGCGAACACATGGAGCAGATCTGATGGAACATACACAGATTTTTTACCGTTCTCCACGTCCACATGTTTTTGTTTGTTGAATTTCCCTTCTGGGATTAATAAAGTATTTTTCATTTCATTTCATTTCATTTACCTGCCAATTATCTTCCGGTTCCGCAGCAGCCAGTAACAGACTTTTCAAAACAAAAGCACATAAGTAACATGCATTAACGCGTGATAAAATAAATGTCGGTGTTAATAATATAATGCGATAATGCGTTAACTTGCCCAGCCCTAGTTTTATTATGTCGTGCTAGACACGTGAATCAGCTGTGCTGATTGTTAAAGTCACATGATGCAACAGTGACGTCGGTCCCTGGTGGTACATAGAGGTATTACAGCCTGGCGTCGCAGCTTTCACTGCTGGGAGCTAAAACTGTTTTATGTGTTTTAGATGCAGTCGGCAGAGTTTTCTACAGAAGGAGATAAAGCACCGCCAGGTAGGAGTCCTCAACCTGCAAAAAATAAGACTTTCTGCATCTTTACATGAAAATAAAAGACAACAGGACAGTTCAGCTGTCACCAGCATGAAGGTCATCAGCATGAAGGTCATCCTGCTGGTGATCTTCATCAGTGAGGTGATGCTTCAGTGTTTCTGTTCGTTTGACTGCATGCAGGGACGGACTGGGAGTAAAAAACGGCCCTGGACTTTCCCCCCTAAGTAGGCCCATCAATAACCGGGGTGGGGGGGGTTATAGTAAAATATTGTCATTGTCATAACATACAAACTTTTTATGATTGGTTATTCAAAAACACTAACATTAAATAACAACTAAACATCACTTGAATCTAAACAAACATTTTCTTTTTTTACTGCTATTTTACAGTTACTTGCATTTTAAACAGCAAAAAAAAATCTATATCTATATCACATATGCTTGATTGACATTTGTTTTATTAGCATTACTTGGAATAACAGCCATTAAACCTGAACTTATACCTCCAGAATTCTAACGCTTTGGATAAACATATTATTTGATACCTAGACTACAAACAAGAATAAAACAGATTTAGTTTTCCTAAATCCCATTACATTTTTAGCCTTTTAGGTCTATTCTGAGTCAGAATTAACCTGCTCTGCTTTACACATTTTATAGTTTTAATATTCTGCTAGGGTGACCCAAAAACCCAAAAAGAGGACACCCTACTGGCCTCTTGTTGATACTGCAAAAATACTCAAAGATGAAAAAGCTTTATAACATAATTTATTTAAAATATTCTTTTTCTGTGAAATGAAATTGTTCTGATCTGTAAACATAAATGATGCTTATAACCAGTGACAGTGGTGAGATTCATGGCTGCTGGCACTGACTCCATCAGAACATACACATTTGAACCCAAAGAGTAATTATTCACCATCTGGTCGTAGTTTACAGGTTATGGTTTAGAGTCATATCCGCATATTTTAAAAGATTTTCTATGGCCTTTATTATTGGGTAGAGAAAAACAAGGGACCTGAAATGAACCCACAACCCTAGACTACCTAGCAAATATTTGTAGGATCCTGCATTACAATGATTTTTAAAAAATTGCCCCATGCAATGCTGCTGTGATAGTTATGGAAATATTCAACCACATCCTTCAACAACATTGTAGCCTATTCCCAGAATTCACCACCACGCACCACGAAAGAGAAGACAAAGCTAAAATAGGATAATGGGAAAAACTTTCCCCCTCAAATACTGGCTTTTCTAAGGTGGGGTAGGTGTTCTTTTGAAAAAAAGTTCCAGCATCCGATGAAGTGAGATTTTTAAATACACTCCCTCTCCCCAAGCTGCCCTCCATTCAGCTCCCCTCTGAAACCACGCCTTACACGATTCACGACTACAGGAACCACGGAGGGAGGGTTGGGGGGGAGGCATTGATATTTGATGACGATTAGGCATCAATAAGTGTAAAGGTGATCAGTGCATTGATGGGTTTTCTCTGATTGTAACCCTATAGACTGGAGAAACTTTTGTTTTTTTGCAAAGCTTTTATTCGTGGTGCAATGGAATATGAAAAGGTTTTCACCGCACTATTGTAAAATGCGCACAAAAAGAACACTACCCCCCTTTAAGTTTTAATTTTCATCCCCTTTCGCCCTCCTTTCATTTTGTGCAGCCATCTTTCTGTTCGACACTGTTTTGCTTTTTGGTTTTTAGGCCTATAAAGATAATGATCATCTTAGCGCCCTGCTTAGGATAGACTAAAATTTGGTATTAAAGGGCATGGCCGTAGACCGGACGCCTTTCTGGACTTTTCCAGAACACAGATTACCAGTCCGCCCTGGAGATGACAGTGAGACACGTTAGACAGGTGTGACCTCGGTGCAGACTCAGCTCTGATTATGACTCTCTCCCTGTTCTGAACTTCTCTCTGTGACTTACAGCTGCTCAGGTAAGTCTGTGTCTGTGTGTGTGCACGTGTGTGCGTGTGTGCACGTGTGCACGTGCATGGCCAGGTCCAGCTGCTGCTCCTGCAGTACCAGTCCCAGCACTTACAGGTCCATTTCAGACGCACCTGTACGTGCTGCTGCTGCAGTAACAGTCCCGCACGTACGGCCATTTCAGATGCACCTGTTTACGCTGCTGCTGCAGTGCCCCTTGATGCTGTTTACCAGTAACATCCAGCACGTAGACGGGTCCATTTCAGAACACCTGTTTACAGTGCCCCCTGCAGAACAGTCCCCAGCACGTAACAGTCCATTCAGATCCACTGTTATACATCTGCTCCTGCAGTAACAGTCCCAGCATGTAGACAGGTCCATTTCAGATCCACCTGTTCTGCTGCTCCGCAGTAGTCCACCGTACCAGCACGTAGACAGGTCATTTAGATCCAACCTGTTACATGCTGCTCCTGCAGTAACAGTCCCAGCACGTAGACAGGTCCATTTCAGATCCACGTTTACATTGCTCCGCAGTCCACACAGTCGTAACAGTCCCAGTAAGAAGGTCCATTCAGACGCACCTGTTTACATGCTGCTCCTGCAGTAACAATCCCAGCACGTAGACAGGTCCATTTCAGACGCAGTCTGAATCCCTGACTGTCAGGACACGAGAACGAGCAGCTCTGGGTAGGAAATGAGGACAAATGAAGGAAGAAATACACGTTTAAATATATTTAATTCCTCTTTACATGTCGCCACTTCTGTTTAAATTCTTTTACAGTTTTACATGTTTTTCAGGACATCCCTGTCGATCCATAAACAGTTTTTATGACTTTCATCAGAGTCAGAAGTTTCCATCCACTGAGGTTTCTGCTCCTTTAAATAACCTGTTAAAGCCCAGATGATGATGTCATGACTTTAGAAGCTCCTGATAGGTTCATTAACAACACCTGAGTTAACTGAATCTATTTCAACACCTTCCTTCTGTGGCATCATGGGAAAACCAAAAGAAACTAGCCAAGATATCAGGAAGAGAGCTGTGGACCTCCACCAGTCTGGTTCATCCTGGTCCAATTTCCAGATGTCTGATGGAGCCTCGTTCATCTGCTCCAACAGTTCTCCACCAGTAGAACCACCAGTAGAACCACCATGGGAACGTCCACCATAGTCATAGTCCTCAGGAAGGAGACGGTTCTGAGTCCCAGAGATGAACCTGATCTGGTGTCAAACGTGAGGAACAGAAGCTGAACATCTGGTGAAGATGCTGCTGAAGCTGGTCAGAGAGGGTCATCATCCACAGAGAAACCAGTCCTGGACCAACATGGACTGAAGGACCACTCAGCCAGGAAGAAGACATTAGTCCAGAAGAGACAGAACAGAGACAGATTACAGTTTGGAGATGCTCACAGGGACAAAGAGCTTCATTTCTGGAGACATGTCCTGGTCTGATGGAACCTAAAACTGAACTGGACATGATGACCATCGTTACATCTGGAGGAGAAAGACCTGAGGACACCATCCAGCTGTGGAGTACGGGGGTGGCAGCATCATGATGTGGGAGGGACTGGTGGACTTCACTAATAGATGACATCATGAGGAAAGAACATTCTGGAGAAACATTGAAGCAACATCTCAGACATCAGCCAGGAAGTTAAAGCTTGGACACTAATGGGTCTTCAGATGGACGACGACCCTGAACACACCACCAGATTAGTTACTAAGAGGCTTCAGGACTACAGAGTCCATGTTCTGGAGTGGACACCACAGAGACCTGGTCTCAGTCCTGGAGAACATCTGTGGTCAGAGCTGAACAGGAGACCTCCAAACCTGACTCAGTTCCTCCAGTTCTGTCAGGAGGAATTTAGAAAACTACTGAGAGAAGCTTCTGGAAAGAAACCAGAACGACTGAGCCAAGACAGACAGTTTAGAGACGACGATAGCAGATACTGAGGAGATGATGGAGACCTTCTGACTCTGGAGGAAGAGAGAAACGGATTGTCTCTGTCATGATTCTGACGTTTAGAAAATAGAAATAATTGAGGTGATCCTGACTGACCTGAAACAGGAGAAGTTTAGTCTGGTTTAACATCAGACGGTGAGGAAATAAGGTTGTTTCAGGTTTAGTCAACCTCTGGTTCCACCTGTGTCTCGTTTCCCATTGGCTGGGCCGATGACATCATGGCGCGCAGCTGTAGGACGTCCCCTTTCGCCAGAATCTGACCAATCAAATCAACCCCAGATGCTGCTCTCTGTGGAACAGACAAAGCTTCACTCAGGGATTCAGGTGCTGCAGCCCTGAAAGGATCTTCTCAGCTGTGTTTCCCGCTCAGGTGTGACTTGCAGGTTGTGTTGGTTTTGACGTTCCACCAGTCGTGGTGCATCTCACGTCCTCCTCAGCTGCTGGTTGAATATTCAGAGACATCATCTCCAGACGTTCTTCCTCTCCTAGACCTTTTTTCTTTAGATGTTGTGGCTCCAGTGGTCTCCACTGACGGTGAATAGGAAATGCAGCAGAGCATCAAAGGCCGGGAGTTGAACCTACGACGGCTGCAGCCCAGACGCTGTTGTTCTTGTATGTCTCCAGAACCGCTACCATCGGTATGTAATTGTCTTTGCACGCTCTCGCGGGCCGGATAAGATCAGGTGGTGGACTGTATCGGGTTTCTCGGACAAGTTTCTCGGGCGCTGGACGTTCTCCTGGAAGCAGCGCCTCGTCCGGGTATTTTTCCGGTACGTGTTTGCAGCATCGTGTGCAATCTTGAAAAGAGCCGGAAGCTTTTTTTGAAGCCACTAAATTCCTGCGACGTCTTACAGCTCGGTCCAGATGACCAGTCAGAGTAATGATGCTGTAGCATCCACAGCCAGCCAGCGGTGAATTAAGAGTAACGAGAGCATGAGTGCTGACTTTGAAGATCATAGGGATTGTTGTGCTGTTGTGCAGCTCTGGGTTGGCATGGGTTGGCCTGGGTTGGCCACGGTTGGCTACGGTTGGCCTACGGGTTGGCCACAGTTGGCCTGGGTTGGCCACGGTTGACCGGTTGGCCTACGGTTGGCCTACGGTTGGCCACGGTTGGCCACGGTTGGCTTACGGTTGGCCACGGTTGGCTACGGTTGGCCTACGGTTGGCCACAGTTGGCCTACGGTTGACCTGGGTTGGCCACAGTTGGCCTGGGTTGGCCTACGGTTGGCCTGGGTGGGAGCAGTCATGCTGCTGTCTGCTCTGGTCCAGCCACCTCACCTGACCTCAGCTGCACTGAGCAGACGGCTGGAGGAGTGAGAGTTGAAACGAGGACGGATGAACAGGTTCTGGGTCTAGTTCTTTAGGGCTCATGGGGAGGGTGCAGGAGCCAGACGCAGGTTTTGGTTGTACTCCGTCAGACCTTCATCTACGGTGAGAAGAGCCTCAGCAGTCGCTGGTTACCAGTAACCCAGATCAGGTTCTCCTCAGACATGTCACCCACCTCTCTGATGACTCCTGATCCTTTAATCTCAGTTTCACGTTGTTACGGTCAATACTTCATATTTATGGTCTAGTTCCCGCTTGGTGTCTCTGCTCTTCAGGGTAGCTGTGAACCTGCAAGTCGAACTTGAATACGTCAGTTCTCTCCGTGGGTCATGATGGCACAAACCTGTTTGTTCTGGAAAACAAGGAGTCGGCCCAAAATACCGTACACCTGGGCAGAACGACCTTTGACCAGCCACACTGAACAAAGACGCTCCCTGAAGCATTTAAATCTTCATGGACCATAAACGGCAGCGAACATCTGTCCTGTGAAGCCACATCAGTCATGTGATGTGTTTCAGGAGAGAGCAGCCGCTCTCCCGTGTGTTTGTAATCAGAGCTGCTGTGTTCTGCCTCAGCGCTTGTGAGTCCTGAAGTACAGGATCACAGAGGTGGCTGAGAGCTTCCTGCTTCGGCTGAGCTGCTGTTGAGACTCCTTGTTCCCTGGAATATTCACAGGAGTGTCGTCCCAAAGAGAAAAAACAGACATGTGAACGGGAAATGCAACTGAACCAGATTCACGCTTTAAATGTGCTTCACCAACTCGGACTCCCGATCTGAATCTAGATTCAGATCTCTGCCGCCCGCTGGTACCGCTTCTCCACCACGTGGCAGCGTCTGTAGCACAGGGTGTGTCTGAAATGTGTTTGTGCAGGACGGAGAGGCCCGGAGGGAGCGAATGGACCGGGGCAACTCTCTGCCGAGCATCCTGGAGCAGAAGGTGAGCTCTGCTGGAGCTGGATCATCTGAGTCTTGATCCAGCACCAGATCTAAACTGTCGTCTTTTCCCGTCTGCCGCTCAGATTTATCCGTACGAAGCCCTGGTTGTGACCCACAAAGGACGCTGTAAGCTGCCTCCAGGAGTGGACCGCACCCGGCTGGAGGTCGGTATCAGCTCGCTGCGCCGAGCCTCGGAGCTCCCGCCATCTTTTCAGGTCTCCAGAGCTTAATATCTGTGATGAATGACTCCTCTTCTGTCCCGGCAGAGGCATCTCTCCCCGGAGGACTTCCAGCGGGTGTTTGGGATGCTCCGCCGCCGAGTTTGACCGCCTGTCCTTATGGAGACGGAACGAACTGAAGAAGAAAGCCTCACTTTTCTAACAGGAAGTGACCTCACTCTCAACAAATACTTGACGGAGCCCCGGCTTTGTGAGGAGGAGGAGGACGCGGGGAGAAGAGCCAGAACTCCAAACATCTCCATCGTACTAACCGACTAGCCCCGCCCCCCTGGACGGCGGCTGCTTCTGATGGATCCTGACTAATCCTTAACTGACGCACCGACATGTTACCGGCGCTGCACTTAATCATATCCACCACTGCTTGCAAATCACCACTATTATATATCCATTCATCCCTCCATCACCATCATCATGTCTCAGTTTCACCTCCAGAGCTCGTGATCTTGAAGAGAGATCAGCTGGCCGGCTTTGAGATCATCTCAGGTTTCATCATGAAGCTGCAGTCACAGCTGGTTCCTGTCCAGCAGAGCAGCGCCTCATTACCAGTCTAGATTTAATTTAAAGGGATATTATCCGTGGCGGTCTCCCATCCCCGCCGTCACCAGTCACAGTGACTCTGGACTCTGGTCCGGGTCGTCTCCTGCAGCAACTAAATGTGGCTTCACTGTGTCACACCTGAAGGAGGTCAGTAGCTCACAGAGACCTCAGCAACGGTCTGAGGAGAGTCCGAGAGAGGTCACCTAGCGAGAGGCTCAACAAGAGTCGGGATTAGCAGCTGAACCTCCACGCCTGCAGGGGGAGCTGCTAGCTGTCAGCCAGCAGGGTTGGGCATCGTTTGGATTTTAACGATTCCGATTCTGTTTCGATTCCCGTTCAAAACGATTCTCGATTCCAATTCTTTGATGTGTAGGTCAACAGATCGCGACTTATCTAACAGTAGAATTTTTTTCATTTAAAAAAATGTGACACATTTACACAGGCGACAGGCCATTTTTATTTTTACACATGCTTGCATGGACATATGTATACACAGAATTCACTTATAGCCTAAATGTTAAACAACTAACAGTTGGCAGTTGACCTCCAAAATACATTTTGGCCAACAAAAAACCAAATCAACAGTTTTTGTTTAGGAAGATGACCATATCTGCTCTTTCAAAAACAGACAGATAAACGCCGACAAAAACATAACCTCCTTGGTGGAGGTAACAATTGTTTGTTTACCTGGGTTGCTGGGTTACGCTCATACAGACAAGGGGCCCTCCTAGCCAATGGGATGCCAGGAAGATGCTAGCCGATAGCCAGGAAGATGCTAGCCTATAGCCAATGGCAGAGCAGCTACAAGTATGTTTACGTTCGGTAAACTCTGGGAGCTGTGAGTAGCAGCGCTACTGTATTTTTGCCTTTTATATCCTGAAATTTGTTTCGTAACTAGAGGCAATATTTTCCCCTTGATGCGTTTCGTAACCTGAAAACTTCATATGTAGAAATGTTCGTAAGTAGAAGTACCGCTGTATATGAGGAGCAGAGTTTCTGTATGAAGACGGACTCTGTTGCAGTCGAAGAAGCGACGGGAGCAACGCAGTGAATTAAATACGGTACACTCGTTCATTTTTGTGATGCCATGCAGGCGAAGGTGTTTTGCCATATTAGTCGTTCACCCTCCTTTGGCAGTAACACGCTTCCCGCAGATGTTTGACTGCGCCAGGTAGCCGTCATTTCCTGGACTGAAATGCAGCCAAACTCCAGAGCGGCGTCTCTTGGGATCCATGTTGTGGCGAGTGAAGTCCCGTCGGCGACGGTCCATCAACAAACTAGTGCAGTAAATCAAAACAAAACAAAAAAAATAGCGCGGACATTTAGGAACCGGAAAAAAGGAATCGAAATTCAAAAATCTTCTAAACGATTCCAGAACCGGACGTTAGGAACCGATTCCTACTTGGAATCGTTTTTCGGTGCCCAACTCTGTCAGCCAGAGACGGAAACAGGGTCTCTGTGCTGTCTGAAGCTATTCTGGTGCTCGGCTGTAAAACCTGACATGAACTCAGAGGACGTTTGGATCCCCTGGTCACAAACCGGACCAACCAAACAGCAGCAAGTCATCCGATCAGGGGAAGAAGAGAGTTACAGGGCGACTCGGCCTCAAAGATCCATCCATGGGGACGATGTGGACGATGGGAAAGGAAGAAACCACAACCCTTGTAGTTTGGCGTCTGGTCCAGCAGGGGGAGCTGTAGGATCATCTGTCAGCCTCACCTGAGAGCACCGAGCTGATCGCCTGAAGGATCATCAGCTTTGATGAAGGGTCTGTGTTCTTCGGAGGATGCCAGAGACTCACCTGAGACGCCACCTGTTGCGCCGCCTCAGGGAGGTGCCGTCACTGCCACCAGGCTGGAGTCAGCTTCATGATCCCGGGCAGATGTTCTCTCTTCATGATCCGACTCTGATCCTGCGACCTGTCCGGCGGCTGATGTAGACTTCTGTTTCTCGTGTGCAGCTTTTATTTATTGAATGATTGTGGTTTGTACTGTGACCCATTTTGTTTTTAAAATGTTGTCTTTTTAACGAGCACAGATGAAGCCCGTCCTCAACGCCCGACACCTTAAAGGAGCGCCGTGCTCCGGTCGTGGTGGCACCGGTACCGGTGGAGGACCAGTCTGCCCGTGCTCCTGTCCTCATCCCCCAGTCCTCCCAGTTTCTGTTGTACGACTAATAAATCTGTAAAATAGCAGACGACTCGTCGTGTCTTTAAAACGATTTAGCCATCGTGGACCACCACCATGAATCCAGACCTTCAGCTTTGAGAGCTTTCAGGTATCGGTCTTTACGTTTAGGAACTGCAGCCGCTTCAAGTCAAGTACAGTGATCCCTTACTTCTTGCGGTTAATGGGGACCGGTGGCCCCCAGGGAAAATCAAAATAAGCAAACTGGAGCCGGAGCCCCCCGAGCCTCGATTATGTGTTTAAAATATGTTTAAAAACTGCAAAAAAAAGTAGCGAGGCACTGCAGTGAAACAAGACAAAGGCTCAACTGTGGTCTTTCTGTTACCTTCACAGCCTCTGGTCTCTGAACCGTAGTAAACAAACCGCTGGTATTGTGCTATTTTTGGCTCGTAATTAGCAGCTAACACGCTAACAACAACAAAAGAAAAAGTCTGGTTTTCTCAGCATAGACTTGTAATAACATGTAACATCACACAGGTTGTATTGTTCGGCTCCTGTCGGTTAACAGAGAATGTAAATCTATACACGCTGGGCTGCTGTTGATGATCACTACACTTTTCATCTAACCCCGTTTTCATTCTGCCGCCCCACGACACACACACTACATTACCCATAAGGCCACCTTCTTAAAGGGGCCAGGCTGGCTCACAGCATTTCTTCGCAGTGAGGCCACAACATCCTGTGATGTTTCCGCAATTTTTTCTTGACTTTTTAAATTATATTTTCTGAAAAACCCGCGAAATTAACTAAAACCGCGGAATTTAAAGCGCGGAATTGACAAGGGATCACTGTACTTGCACGTTTAGGTGTTTGAGCCTTTACTGGGGAGAGGAAAGAAGAACTGGACACATCTGGTGGATCTCCTGGTTACTTCAAGTCAGGTGAAGCAGATCAAAGGTCTGGAGACGATTCCAGATTCTGAGATGTTTGACTGGAGATCACAACAGGAAGACCTGGAGATCTCAGTCCAAGTGAAGAAGGTCATCATTGGGTCAAAAAAGACAGCAGTTTGGTTTGTTTTTGAAGGGAAAGAAGGCTCTGGTGATCATCAGGAAGTCTTGAAGACCACAGAGGACAGTTGCAGTGACTCATCAGAACTGTCAGACAAACATGTCCAACCCCTGAGAGCTGAAGGTCTGGACCGTGACCACATCTGGATGGTTTTATCTTAAATTCCCGCGTTGGCGTGCAGAGTAAACCGGTCTGGACCCGACTGCAGCGATGGGACAGAACAGGTCAGAAGATCTCAGCAGCACCAGAGTGGAGCTGCACCTGAAGGTTTTATTAACCGACAGAACCAGTTCGCTCATTACAGCACCACACAGACATGTTCAGGTACAACCACAGAGGGACAGGACGAGCAGCAGAAGACACGAAGAGACCAGGAGTGGACATTCAAGGTCAGGACAGACACCAAAGAAAAACCACAAATAAAAAAAAAAACAAGAACAAGACCAGGAACAGCCTGAAAATAACCAACACAAAGGAAAAGTACCGGCACAGAAGAAAAAACCCTGGAGACGTCCAACAATCAGATGCATGAGACAAGACAACCACAAGATGAAACAGACATTGAAGACACTGATGAAGATATAAACAGCAGAGAAACACACACAGAAGACAACTGAGACATCTGGGAGACATCTGGGAACGATGAGAACGGCCACACCAAGAGGAGACGAGACGGATCCAGACCCAGGACAGATAAAGGTAGACAAGAACAGAGATGACGAGACACTAGAGAGGCGTCACCACCTCCAGGGATATGACAGGACCGGGACCAGGACCAGGACAGATAAACGTAGACGGGAACAGAGATGACGAGACACTGGAGAGGCGTCACCACCTCCAGGGACATGACAGGACCAGGACCAGGACCAGGACAGATAAACGTAGACAGGAACAGAGATGACGAGACACTGGAGAGGCGTCACCACCTCCAGGGACATGACAGGACCAGGACCAGGACCAGGACAGATAAACGTAGACAGGAACAGAGATGACGAGACACTGGAGAGGCGTCACCACCTCCAGGGACATGACAGGACCAGGACCAGGACAGATAAACGTAGACAGGAACAGAGATGACGAGACACTAGGAGAGGCGTCACCACCTCCAGGGACATGACAGGACCAGGACCAGGACAGATAAACGTAGACAGGAACAGAGATGATGAGACACTAGAGAGGCGTCACCACCTCCAGGGACATGACAGGACCAGGACCAGGACCAGGACAGATAAACGTAGACAGGAACAGAGATGACGAGACACTAGAGAGGCGTCACCACCTCCAGGGACATGACAGGACCAGGACCAGGACAGATAAACGTAGACAGGAACAGAGATGATGAGACACTACAGAGGCGTCACCACCTCCAGGGACATGACAGGACCAGGACCAGGACCAGGGCAGATAAACGTAGACAGGAACAGAGATGATGAGACACTACAGAGGCGTCACCACCTCCAGGGACATGACAGGGCCAGGACCAGGACCAAGACATATAAACGTAGACGGGAACAGAGATGACGAGACACTGGAGAGGTGTCACCACCTCCAGGGACATGACAGGACCAGGACCAGGACAAGGACAGATAAACATAGACAGGAACAGAGATGACGAGACACTAGAGAGGCGTCACCATCTCCAGGGACATGACAGGACCGGGACCAGGACCAGGACCAGGACCAGGACCAGGACCAGGACAGATAAACGTAGACAGGAACAGAGACGATGAGACACTGGAGAGGCGTCACCATCTCCAGGGACATGACAAGACCAGGACCAGGACCAGCCATGTTCTGCTCCTAATCTCTGCCGTTAGCTGAGTTTGTTCCACTTGGTCTTTCATTCTCTCCATCTGTTCATCTCCTGGACCTCTGCGTCCTCTCAGGAACCATCTCGGCGCGTCCGGCAGGTTGCCGAGCAACGGCGGCATCGTCGGCATTAAGACAGACTCGGCACAGAGGAGCTTTTCTGTTTTTTATTTGAATGGAGTGAAAGTTCTACAGAAATGAGGCCTCGCAGGACATGAACTGAGCTGTAAAGAGAAGAACCAAGAACCGCTTCTGTACATTCTGACAGATATGTCTGAGGAACGAGGCCCCGCCCTCTCCACCCCCCACAGTAAAGCAAGCCACGCCCCCAGACCCTCGTCACACCGGGAACACACCTGAGCCATGCCCATAACCCCCCCTCCCCCACGCAGGTCCATGTCTGTGCACATCTGCACGTTCCAAGGCTTATTCCACTTCATTAGAACTGGTCTTCTGGACTCTGGACCTGGAGACCTGGAGACCTGGAGGTCTGGAGGTCTTCAGGTCTGGAGACCTGCAGCCGGATCAGGACTGAAGGGGTTTAATGATGCTTCTGTCAGTCTGAGCTGCAAATATTTACATCTGGAACATGTGAGGAACATCAGATGTTCAGATTCTCACTTAAAACTACAGACTACGTTGATATATTTTAGTTTTTTCCCCTAACGCAAGAAATCTCCTTCAGTACGGTACGATATTTTATTATTATATATTTTTATAGTTTTTTTTAATGCAGAACCACCAGCTCTGGCCACCGGGGGGGGCAGCAGAGTCCTGGGGTCAGCCTCCAGTACCGTGCTGGTTCAGGTCATCAGCAGAGCCACAGCGCCCCCGTCTGGTCCAGACTGGTACAGCTACTTACAGTGGCTTTAAATATCTATTTTTTTTTAAACGTTGTTTAATTTTAATGAGCGGAGGTTTTAATGATCTTCACAACTTCTACTGGTACTTTATACATTTTTTTCTGAACATTACCGGGTCAGACAGTTTTCAGAACAATCTGATCCAGTTTATATCACAGGTCGACTCCTGGTTGGATAAAAATACTTCATGATTATTCTGGAACACGAAGGCCTTCAGAGATGTTTCCCCCTCTCTGACGAGGTCACTCCCAGACTTCTGGATGGTCCACTTTAAGGTTCGCTGACGGAGCAGCGGCCCTTTAAAACCAAAGCCAGGCTCCAGCTTCCAGCTAAGTTTTATGACGCTCCGATGAAATTAAACCTTTTTATAATTTGAACAGGATCATGTTCGTCATGATTTCGTTTCAACTGCAGAGGACGGTACGTGTTGACGGGTCAGGCAGCTCCCATCGCTGCTTTACTGGCCTTCTACGTCTGACGGTTTCAACCGACTCCAGAGTCCAGTGAACCCCGCCCGGCAACCGCCCGGCAACCGCCCAGCAACCGGCCGGTAACCGCCCAGCAACCGCCCAGCAACCGGCCGGCAGCTCGGGCAAATGGCCGGCAGCTACTTCTGAGTCATAATGAAGTGGAATAACCCTTTAGTTCCCTGCACCTCCTTCCCCCAGCTCCAGATATTAAGTCTATGTGTTGTAAAAAAAAAAAAAAAAAAAAAAAAAAAAAAAGAAAAAAAAAAAAACGAACAGAAAAACATCACTTTGAAAAGAGGGAACAATTAAAATATACATATATAGTATAAATGTCAATACTTGCTCTGCGGAGCTCAGTCACACTGTCGTTGGCATAAGAAAGGATGTGTGTGTGTGTGTGTGTGTGTGTGTGTGGGTGTGTGTGTGTGGGCAGAAACACAGCATCTGAATGGGCGTCATTACCCCCCCGACTGAAAAGAAAAGGACGGGTGGCTGCAGGAACCAGCAGCCTCCAGTCTGGGTCGCTGTCTGCGTTCAGTCTGAAACTACGATATTTACTCGATGATGAAATAAATAACCGCTCGGACTGAACCGCCTCGCCCCCCTCCCCCCACACCGCTCTGAGATGAGGACGGAGGGAAGGAAAGGAAGCAAGGGAGGAGGGGAAGGAAGAAGAGGAGGGGAGGGGAGGAGGGAGGAGGAACTAGGCCTGAGCGTTGGTGCCGTTCTTGTCCGGGGGTCCGGTGCCGGCCGGCAGGTTGTTGGGGGAGGGGGGCGTCTCGTACTGCTTGCTGTCGCGGCGGGGGGGCATCCTCTCGTTGATCCGGTCCAGCCCGCGGGCCTCCTCGAAGCTCTGGATCTTGTGCTGCGGGTTGAAGCCTTGAATGGCTGCAAGGAGACGGGAGTCCGTTAGAGAGACGGGCCACAGACACCAGAACCAGAACCAAGACCAGAACCAGGCTGGAGGGCAGCAGAGTCAGGAACAGACTAGACTGACGGGTTCAGCTAAAGAACCAGTCCAGAACCTCATTCCTGACGTGACCGTTTAAGACTTTTGAGCCATTTTTAAAATCACTTTCAGTCACATTCATTTTATCTACGTGTAATGTGTTGTATCAGAGCGGCTCGACGGTTCGATCCCCGTCACAGACCGTGGTCAGTCTGGACCCAGACCAGTGATGCTGTCAGACCCCTGCAGGGTCACAGCTGTCTGGAGGGAAGGGTTTTCACTAGGGCTGGGCAACAATTACAATTTTTAATTGCGATTAATCGCACGATTTCCCTGATTAATCGCATGATTTCCCTGATTAATGATTAATCGCATTGTATACGGAAAATCAAATAATGAATTCAAAAGTCGTGTAAAGCTCACTTTTTTTTTTTTTTAAATGTTGTGCTGCCATATGAACTAAAGTGTCATAACATTTGTCGTTCAAACACTTTTAACATCAGCACTTGTCAGTAACACATATTTAGTGTAAATCTCATCTTAAAAAATGCAAAATAAAATAAAGCTTATTGCCACTGACAGGGCATTAATGTCATCCTGTTTTTATGAAAAATAAAAAAAAGTCCTGAGCCACAATCATAACATTTAAACAGGTAACAAATAACCTTGTTTCTTTTGAATCCTCCATCTGGGAGAACTTTAAAATGAAAATGTCCATGTTAAAATTCTGTAACTTTACCAATCTGTAATTATCTGTGTATCATTTGTTTTTTTTTTCGATTTTCAATTGTGAATCAAAAATTAAAAAAATTAAAATGTGACATTTTATTTTGTTTTTCATTTTTTAATCTAACAAAAAACAGGCCAGGGGACTGAATTTGTTTTTAATATTTAATTGTCCGGTTTAGTGACCCTGAAATGTCTTTGTGCAGCAGTTCAGGTAGCATGGTGGCGCTGGAATCACATACTATAATATTTGTAATATTGTGTAAATCTGAATGAAAACTCAGCTCATAAATAGATGAACCAAAGCCTCTCCAGCTCTGCATCTGACATCAGTCTTTTTCTCCTCAGATCATGACGAGCTCAGAATCTTCTGATGCTCATTTCCAGCATTGCAGGACACCCATCTGCTGTTGAATCAGTCCTTGATCAAACTACCGTATTGACCCAAAATAGGACGATATTTTAATCTAGAAGTCATATTCTCAAAAATGGGGGTCGTTTTATAATTAAGGAACAGACTTTCTGTTGTCATTACACATCTGTGCCACTAGATGGAGCCGCACTGCAGTAACCAGCTAGAGAACAGCAGGACAGTGAACACATGGAGCAGATCTGATGGAACATGGAGGAATGACGCGATCGTCTTGAACAAAGGTTTAAAAGTTTTCTTTTTCAGACAGAATTGTTAATATTGCTACCTGAGTTGCTACCTGAACTTTAAAGTTCACGGATTTTTACCTTTCTCCATGTCTGTTTTAGCTTTTCCGCATGTTTACCTGCTAACTATCTTCCGGTTCTGCAGCAGCCAGTAACAGACTTTTCAAAATAAAAGCATGTGAGCAACATGCGTTAACGCGCGATAAAATAAATGTCAACGTTATTAAATTAACGAGTTAACAGGATAATAACGCGTTAACTTGCCCGGTTCTAGTTTTCACACATCTGGTCTGTTTCTGACCCTGCTGCACACCAGCACCATCATCATCATCATCTTCTTCATCATCAGTAAATACAGGCGCTGACAGAAGGAGAAAGTGACTGAACCAAAAATTAAACTTACGTCAGGACAGGACAAGGACAGCATGAAGACAAAGAAACAGTTGACTGTCATTAAAGGCTCATTTCACTGAACAAACAGAAACATCTTCTACATCAGAGGAGCTTTCATCTTCAGCTCTGAACTCTGCATGTGGACCAGTATGTGGACCAGTATGGAGGACTACACACTGCTGTGGGGTTCTGGTGAGTCCTGAAGCTTCCTCTCTCTGTTTTTAAGCATCTCCTCAGGTTTCTGGGAGATGTTTTCCTCAACCGGAACATTACTAACTAAAACCACTGGGTCCAGATCTTCTCAGGGAGGCCGGTCAGCGTTCAGGAGACCGGTCCCTAAGTTTCAGCTGGATCACTACCAGGTCTGTTCCTGGGTCAGCACCAGACCGGTTCACATCAGAGGCTGTGGTCTGGAGACCAGTCAGACCAGTTCCAGTCATGTACAGATGTTGGTACCCCTCTGCCATCGCTCATCTAACCAAAGATCAAACAGCGAGAGCATGAGGGCCGTAGCATGAACCCCAGGACTCAGGATCCTAGATCCTCCTGCAGCAGCAGGAACCTGAAGAAGTGGCTTCCTGTATGACTCCATCAGTGTCTCCAGTGGTCCTGGATGATCCTTCTGGACCTCACTCTGGACGTTCTGATGCTGCAGGACACCGTTTCAGAGTTTTAGCTGTTGGACTCAGAACAAGCCCAAAGCATGACCCCTCCACCGTTGTGCTTCACACTGGGTTTGAGGGTGGCTCCCTGGTCTCATCTGTCCCAGAGGACACCGTTCCTCGAGTCTGCTGCTAGGTGAACCTCAGTCGTGCTTCCGTGTCCTCTTTTCTCTCTGAAGAGCCTTCGGGTCAACGTGGACTCGTCCAGTCTAACTGTGCTGCCGTGGACTTGGATCTACATCCAGTCCTGGAGTCCTGGGAAGCTTGACCACCACTCTGAGTGACTTCTGCTGGTGGATCATCTTCCTCCCTGCTGAGCTCCAGATCCTTTTAAAACCCTGTCTAGGGCCCTATGAAATCCCTTTTATTTTTTCTCAAATTCCATTTTAATTTTTTTAATTTTCAGTGTTTTTTCGGTTTTTAATTTTTGAGAATTCTGTTTTAAGCATTTTATGCTAATTTAACCCCAAGACAGTATATAAAATAATGAAATATAGACAATTTATGCAATTATAGCTGTAAACTTTAATGTTTTCATACTTTTAAACATGTTGTGTCCAACAAAACATATAGTTAAATTTTTGACAAAGAAAAAAATTTCAACAGCAAAATAATAGTTTTAGCTTGTTTAATTTCTTCTGTTATCAGACATATATATAACAACACTATGTTATAACAAACTATGTGTCTGGTAACAGAAAAAACTATATTTACTATAGCTGATGTAGATGCTATGAAATCCAAAGCACTGAACACTGGTTGTGTGTCAGTGTTTTTATCTTTAGGTGTTTCCAAAGTGTGGTTGGTGGGCCGCCGCGGTGCTGCAGCCGCGAGAAGTGTTAAAATTAAACAGTTTTTTCCTCTTTGTGTTTTTAGTTACTGTTTAATATAACACATGATTTAAAACATTTAGAAGTTAAAAGAAACAAACAGTTCTCTGTCATCTTAGCTTTATGACAAGTTTTATTTGTGCTCACATTTCCTTGTCCTGTATGTTGATCACAGTTGTGAAAGGTTCGGGGCTGCGGAGGATTCTGGTATTTGAAGTTTGGGAATGGCTGCTTCAGCTCAGCCTCTTTGTGTTTAGCTCAGTTTCTCGCATTTTTTGTTTGTGCATTTCATTGTCAGTGATCCTCTCGTATCTTTTCGTGTCCATTCAATCATGTGCTGGCTAAACTTGCAGAACATTGAATCACCAGACACATAATAATCTCAGAGAAACTGCTCTGCCCTGTACCTGGGAGTCAGATGCTAGTTCCTTCGCTTCTTCGCCGCTTCGACATTTTTTTTTAATTAATGAGGAAAGCGGGGTCAGGAGGGGACGGAGAAGCGCGCAGTGTCCCAGCTTTTCGTGACCCCTGTTGGAACATTTTCTTGAAAGAAAAGTTCCTTTTAGTCTGGGAGGAAAAAAAACAAACTTTTACACAAATTGCCGTTCAGTTCTGTTATATCACGCATTTAAAGTGAATTCCCTTTTTAATCTCCAATTCCGCGATTCAGTGATTGCGGATTCCACAGGGCCCTACCTGTTCAGATCGATGTGGACTTTTCTAAGATCACCGCTGGCTTCTTTCCCTTTTGTCACTGTGTTAACGCACACCTGAAGACTTGTCAACTGACAGAAGGTCACTTGTTGAGCGTCAGTTCATCCTGACGTTCATCCTCTGGAACAGTCAGGAGGCTACTTAGCATCACCCTAATGACTCTTTTCTTTGTTGTTGGCTTCGTTTTTGTCCAGTAAAGCAGAAGATCAATGTTCCTGAGGACGTTCCTGCCTCAGTCTGAGACAGATACCAACCTCTGAGCATGACTGGAAAACTGACCTGACACACGAGAACACTGCTGAGAGTTCAGAGAAGCTTCCAGAGTCACAGACAGACAGACACAGAGACGCAGACAGACGGACGGACGGACAGGGTTGCGTACCTCGTGCCTCTTCTGCCTCTACGGTGGCTGTGTAAGCGTGAGTAGTGCCATGCCCAGAACCAATGGAGAGAGAGTGGGAAGGTTAAATATCAGAGCATTCACGTCATCACTGCAATCAGTCAGTCCTGTTAACATGGAGTCAATGATCACCCCGGCCCCGCCCCGCCCCCACCACACAGGTCACATCATCATCATCATCATCTTCATCATTATCATCATCATCATCAGGGCTTCAGGTGGGGGAGTTAGAGGAATGAAAGAGGAGCATGCTGCCCTGAAAAGAAACTCAGACACACAGAGATGCAGGGACGTCCACGCATCAACCCCAAAAACATGGAGGACGTGGAGGAAGACGGGGACGAGGACAGATCTGAAGGAGTCCCGGGATCGATGTTTCACTCGCAAGGAAACAGAGAGAATATTTCTAATGTTCACGTGGGGACTCTTTTACCGTTTGATGAAAAATATGAGCTGTTTTTGAATCTGGTGGCAGCAACACGCCGAGGGAGGAGGAACATCTTCTGACTAGTTGGGTTGATGGTCAACAGGTCAGAGACGCGAGCGACCCAGGGTTATAATTGTTTTGGATTTTCCATTACTTTTAGTTTTTAGTTTAGTTTTTCCAAATCCAGTTAGTTTTAATTAGTTTTTAGAGCAGTTTTTCAGTTCCTATTCATTTTCATTTTGAAATACTTAGTTTTAGTTTAGTTTTTATTAATTTCAGTGTTAGTTTTATTTTGTAAATTAGGGTTATAATTTTGGTTGGAGTGAAGCACTGAACTTTTTGAAGGCTATCGAATCACATAGTCGTGTTTACATTCTGGTCTCAATAAACATATTTATCAATGCATCTTCCCACTTGTGGTGTTCCTGCGTATTTACTGACCAGCAGCTATCTGGTCTCCATGGAAACAGTCCATTATAGTTGCTGTTTTCTCTTGTTCCTTCCCAACGCTGACTGGTCTGCAGCTGTAGCTTCTTTCCAGGGGGCTAGCTTAGGCTAGCTTATCCAGCTAGTCTTGGTTAGCCTTCTTTCCAGGGGGCTAGCTTAGGCTAGCTTATCCAGCTAGTCTTGGTTAGCCTTCTTTCCAGGGGGCTAGCTTAGGCTAGCTTATCCAGCTAGTCTTGGTTAACCTTCTTGTGCGAGCTTTTCAAATGGACTTTCAGATTCGTGGGTTTTTTTCTCCTTCAGAAGTATTCCACACATTCTATCACCTGCTTCTACAACAAGGCACTTATTTTTATCGTTAACACAGTCATAGTCAAAGAAATCCCAAATAGGACTGAGCTGCCTTCTCCCAACTTTTGCCGCAGCCATCACTGCTGATCACTTTTTTTTTTTTTCGGTTGTTGTTGTACGGCGGAATGAAGTTAATAGATTTCAAATGTTTATGAGGGAAAAAAAATGACAAACACGAAAACGAAGGACGTTCTTGACATTATTATAGATAATTTTAGTTCATTTTATAAACACAATACAATTTCAGTTAGTTATCTTTTTTTTTTTAAACTCTCGTTTTTATATTATTTCAGTTAATTTGTCAATTCTAGTTTTCGTTATTTTGTTCGTTTTCAATAACGATAATAACCTTGGAGCGACCGCGGACCGAGTCAAGTAGTACAAGTCAGCATACAACTGTGAAGAAACGCCATCGTCTGCAGAACACAATGAGCTACGTGGAGACAACTCTCCCCTGGTCCTGACTGAAGAGGACACACGCCTGCATCTCTGATGGGATGAGGGGACATCTGTGTTCGTGAACCCGAAGCAGCTGGCACATCTGGAAAGGAAACGCCAGCGCTGAAAGGTTTATACGGGTCAGAGAGCAACATCTGCTCCATCCGGACAGCGTCTCTTCCAGGTAAGACCCACATCCATCACAGGAGCTTCACGGGAGAAGAGTCCAGCTGCTGAACCGGTCTACCGGTCCAGACCTCTGGAATACTACAAAGAAGACCGAGAACGTCATGAACCGGTCTCATCAGACGTACGAGGACTGCCGTCCAAAGATGAAGGGATGCTACGGAGGCGTGCTGCTGACATCACTTCTTTTTTTTTCATTTTAAAATGGTAGATTTGTGTTTTCTACATGTGAACAGAATATGGGTCCATTAGATTTAATCATTGAATTCTGTCTTTATCTACACGTTAAGCAGCGTTGATGAGGGATATTTCCGTTTCCACTTTGAAAGCAAAGATGTGGTAGATGTGAGGAAGTGATGAACCAAGTATAACTGAATTAGTTCAACTGAGTTTATATTTAGATGCTCATCTCAAAGCCCTGGTGAAAAATATAAAACTCACACGAGGAAACGTCTGATTCTGGGCTAAAACCACAACCTGTGGTTCTGATACGCTGTCAAACTTTCAGCTCAATTACGGATTTTTTCCCTTTAAAAAAGAAACATTCATTAGAACAACTGCAAATTTGTTGATAAAAATGAATAACAGTTTAATATTAGCCGCTGAAATAAACTGAGCACAAAACGTCTGGAATTAGTGGTTGTCTCAGTGCTTCTTGTTAATAAATCTACTGATGGAAAGCCTGATGAGTTCTCTTCTAAATAGAGCCACATCTGTCAGGAACATCTGTGGAAAGAGCAGCAGAGCTGAGGATCTGGGCGGGACCCATTAAAGACCAGGCTGGTGACTGTTTTAGCCGCATATGGTTCTTCCAGATGCCGCTACAGGAGCCGGGCTGTTGTAGCCGTGTACGGTTTTTCTGCACGCCGCTACAGGAGGCGGGCTGTTGTAGCCGCATATGGTTCTTCCAGACGCCGCTGCAGGAGCCGGGCTGTTGTAGCCGTGTACGGTTCTTCCAGACGCCGCTACAGGAGCCGGGCTGTTGTAGCCATGTACGGTTCTTCCAGACGCCGCTACAGGAGCCGGGCTGTTGTATGCATGTACGGTTCTTCCAGACGCCGCTACAGGAGCCGGGCTGTTGTAGGCATGTACGGTTCTTCCAGACGCCGCTACAGGAGCCGGGCTGTTGTAGCCGTGTACGGTTCTTCCAGACGCTGCTACAGGAGCCGGGCTGTTGTAGCCGTGTTCTTCCAGATGCTGCTACAGGAGCCGGGCTGTTGTAGCCGTGTACGGTTCTTCCAGATGCTGCTACAGGAGCCGGGCTGTTGTAGCCGTGTACGGTTCTTCCAGATGCTGCTACAGGAGCCGGGCTGTTGTAGCCGTGTACGGTTCTTCCAGACGCTGCTACAGGAGCCGGGCTGTTGTAGCCGTGTACGGTTCTTCCAGACGCCGCTACAGGAGCCGGGCTGTTGTATGCGTGTACGGTTCTTCCAGACGCTGCTACAGGAGCCGGGCTGTTGTAGCCGTGTACGGTTCTTCCAGACGCCGCTACAGGAGCCGGGCTGTTGTAGCCGTGTACGGTTCTTCCAGATGCTGCTACAGGAGCCGGGCTGTTGTAGCCGTGTATGGTTCTTCTTCTAATGAATACATTAGGTTGCCAATATGTTTTGTTTCTTCAGCCTTCAATCATCCAATCCAATTCAGCCCAGATCCTCAGCTCCGCTGTTCATCCCACAGATGCTTCCTGACAGATGTGGCTCCATTTAAAAGGAAAATAAACAGGCTTTCCAATGGTAGAAGATTTATTACCAAGAAGCATTGTTGCAACAAAGAAATAATCAACCAAACACTAATTTCCAGACTCTTTGTTCTTAGTTTAGATGGATCAGTCACGATGGGTTTACAGAACGTCTCCTGACATCAAAACTACAGCTAATGTTTCCATTTAAAGAGCATCGTCAGGATCTTAACTGGTGGAGTCCTTCACCAACCGACACCTGCTCATCGCCGCTGCAGTGTTGAGGAAGGGGGGAGGGCTGGGGGGCAGCTGGTCAGAGGTTAGTGTCGGGGTGTGCGTGCAGGCGGGGGGCCGGTTAGTGGCTGCTGGACTCCGGGTTAGTGTCTGCTGGGATGCGTTCACACTCACCGTTCTGGAGCGTCTGTCGCCCTCCAGACAGGACTCCCAGAGGCAGCGTTCCCGTCGGGGTCAGCCCCTTCAGCTGCAGCACGCTCTCGTTCTCCTCCCTGATGATACGAGCAGAGACAACACCAATGATCACTTCACCAGACAAAAACCAGCTTCTCCCAGCACCTTTCAGAGTAAAAGTACTGGCCCCGTAAGGAAACGGATCTTTCCTTAAAATAAACGTTTCACATGTTCATTTGCAAAGTTGAAGTCAATTTTTCCCAAAAGACGATCCTAGTAAATAAACACCACTTTAGTGACAAACAAGGGCGAAACTAAAAAAGATTCTTTCATGTCACACCAGAAGAGCCTGAAAACGTTTAAGAATTTTCAACTCATGTATCACGCCATTTCACAACAAAAGTCATCAATTAAATATAAAAATTAAATCCAATACAGTTCAACTGAACAGTCGTTTCTTAATTTAGTTACAATCAAATTCAGTTCATTTCAACTTTATTTGTATCGTGTCTATGACAGAACAAATAATCTCCAGGTGCTTTTCAGAGACCCAGAAGATGACCCCTGAACACATTATCAACCATAAATTCAGTTTGGTTCAGTCACCAGACTCCAGATAAACTCAACAGAAGTCAGTCCAGTAAAATTCAGTCCGGTAGTAACTACCTCAGCTCGGTAGTAGCTACCTCAGCTCGGTAGTAACTACCTCAGCTCCGTAGTAACTACCTCAGCCCCGTAGTAACTACCTCAGCTCCGTAGTAACTACCGCAGCTCAGTAGTAACTGCCTCAGCTCGGTAGTAACTACCTCAGCCCCGTAGTAACTACCTCGCTCCTAGCTAGTAACTACCTCAGCTCGTAGTAACTACCGGCTCAGTAGTAACTGCCTCAGCTCCGTAGTAACTACCTCAGCTCCGTAGTAGCTACCTCAGCTCAGTAGTCACTAGCTCAGCTCCGTAGTAACTACCTCAGCTCAGTAGTAACTACCTCAGCTCAGTAGTAACTACCTCAGCTCCGTAGTAACTACCGCCTCAGCTCAGTAGTAACTGCCTCAGCTCAGTAGTCACTGCCTCAGCTCAGTAGTAACTACCTCAGCTCAGTAGTAACTGCCTCAGCTCGGTAATAACTACCTCAGCTCTGTAGTATCTACTTTTAGTCCAGAAGTAAACTACTTCAGCTCGGTAATTACTACCTCAGCCCCGTGTAGTAACTACCTCAGCTCGGTAGTAACTACCTCAGCTCAGTAGTAACTACCTCAGCTCAGTAGTAACTACCTCAGCTCAGTAGTAACTACCTCAGCTCTAGCTCAGTAGTAAACTACCTCAGCTCAGTAGTAACTACCTCAGCTCAGTAGTAATTACTTCAGCTCAGTAGTAACTACCTCAGTTCGGTAGTAATTACCTCAGCTCGGTAGTATCTACTTTTAGTCCAGAAGTAACTACTTCAGCTCGGTAATTACTACCTCAGCCCCGTAGTAACTACCTCAGCTCGGTAGTAACTACCTCAGCTCAGTAGTAACTACCTCAGCTCAGTAGTAACTACCTCAGCTCAGTAGTAATTACTTCAGCTCAGTAGTAACTACCGCAGCTCAGTAGTAACTACCTCAGCTCAGTAGTAATTACTTCAGCTCAGTAGTAATTACCTCAGTTCGGTAGTAATTACCTCAGCTCGGTAGTATCTACATTTAGTCCAGAAGTAACTACTTCAGCTCGGTAATTACTACCTCAGCCCCGTGGTAACTACCTCAGCTCGGTAGTAACTACCTCAGCCCGGTAGTAACTACCTCAGCTCAGTAGTAATTACCTCAGCTCAGTAGTAACTACCTCAGCTCAGTAGTAACTACCTCAGCTCGGTAGTAACTACCTCAGCTCGGTAGTAACTACCTCAGCACCGTAGTAACTACCTCAGCTCGGTAGTAACTACCTCAGCACCGTAGTAACTACCTCAGCTCGGTAGTAACTACCTCAGCCCGTAGTTACACCTTAGTAACTACCTCAGCTCGGTAGTAAACTACCTCAGCCCGGTAGTTACTACCTCAGCTCAGTAGTAACTACCTCAGCTCGGTAGTAACTACCTCAGCACCGTAGTACTACCTCAGCCCGGTAGTAACTACCTCAGCTCTGTAGTAACTACCTCAGCTCGGTAGTAACTACCTCAGCTCGTAGTAACTTACCTCAGCTCGGTAGTAACTACCTCAGCCCGGTAGTTACTACCTCAGCTCGGTAGTAACTACTTCAGTCTGGTAGTAACTACTCCAGTCCAGAAGTAACTACTTCAGCTCAGTTACTGATTCATTCAATGAGACAATGATCAACTGCAGTCCACTTTAATCTAATTCAGTCCAGTCATAGCTCCAGATGGTTCTGATCCAGATATCAGTGTTCAACCATCAGATACTGGAATGACACTGAGTCTTGAGTTTAACTGATGCATGAGCCCTGCTAGATCTTCCCTCCTCAGATTAACGTTGAAGGCTTGGAAAATAGAAATATTTGCTTTATTTTACAGTTTTGATTGTGAATATTCAGCTAAGCAACAACTGTTCCCGTTTGATTTCAGAATCAGTATCAGTAATCAGAACTATCAGAACACTTGCCGTCAATCCTGTTAAATCCAGCTCTAATCCAGAGATGATCCAGGTAGCTTCCTTCAGCTCACTTTAATGCAATTAAACTATCTGGTCCCCGTCTAAACCAGCTCAGTCCAGCTGATCACAGTTCATTTCAGTCCAATTAGAAACTAACTGGATTCCATTAAACCGTTTTAGAGCCATTAAATCACTGTTATGGTGATCTCATTTAAAGCAGTTCATTTTTTTCTAAACTGTTGCTTCAAGCTCAAACTGCACTCATCCAGGATTCAAACTCGTTTTCCCATCACTAATGCAATATTTGAAACATTTTTAATTTAAACATACAAGGCATCAAGTGACTCAAAGCCATGTTTCAGTTAGTTATTGAAGGCGACTGAAATCTCCTGAGTGAGACGTCAGGAAGCTGCAGCAGACCAAACCATGGTTCCACCCTCTCCTTCCTAACTGACCTCGTTTTAAATCTAAATTAATCATCCAGTCCATGTGTACTCTTAAATTGATCGTGAGCCTAAGCGTCAATTAGCCAGGAGCTATCTTAAATGTAGTAATTTACGGTTAAAACAAGCATCAATGCTCCTGAGTTCCAGCTTTGGGTTTCCTCTTTCAGTGTAAAAGACTTGTCTCCAGTAAGCACATAAACTGCTAACATTAACTGATATACACTTTAATTTATCAGTTTGTTTTCAGCTTCAGGGACCTAGAATCATCTGCTGATCTTTAATGTCGTTCACTTGTTAGCATGCTGTAGAAAGTTTGTTTTTCAAGTAAATTCATCTAAAATTCAACTCTTTTTCCCACTCGTTCCAAACGCTTCAACACCTACCAGATCTGCACTGGACACAAGATTGTCACCTCACTGCACGAGGTGACAATCTAACGTCACTAACGTTAAGTCCTTTTCACCTAGAATTTAGTGTGTATTTCTTATATTTGACCTGGTGTTTTTTGCAGTTCAGTTCCTCTCTGCTGTGCAGCAGCTTTTATGTGGGATCCCACAAGGCTCAGTCCCGGGGCCGCAGTCTTTAATACAGGTCACCTCACTTACTAACGAAACTGTGACTCTACGCAGATGACACAGCTGTATTTTTCTACTTCTGTTGGTCTTTGTTTTCCAGTCAAACCAGTAAAATGTATTACTGTACTTTCTGGACTGTGGACTCGTTCCTTCATCTGTGGACTCGTCCCTCCAGCTGTGGACTCGTTCCTTCATCTGTGGACTCGTTTCCTCTCATCTGTGGACTCGTTCCCTCCATCTGTGGACTCGTTTCCTCCATCTGTGGACTTGTTCCTCCATCTGTGGACTCGTTCCCTCCATCTGTGGACTCGTTCCCTCCATCTTGTGGACTCGTTCCTCCATCTGTGGACTCGTCCCTCCATCTGTGGACTCGTTCCCTCCAGTGTGGACTCGTCCCTCCATCTGTGGACTCGTTCCTCCATCTGTGGACCATCTTTCAGTCCGTGGTTCCTCTGCTTTTCTTCAGTCTCTGAATAGTTCTCATCACTCCAAACTTTCTGCTGCTCCGTTACGTTTTCAGCTGCAGATTTTATCACTTCAGTTTAATTCTTGTAGTAGAGCTTTTTCTTTTGGTCTTATCTGTGTTCTCTCAGTCTTTATGTTTATATCTCGTCATTTTTTCAGTATCATCTGTGTTCAGTTCGTCGTGAGTGGAGACTGTGGACGTTCCTGTTGTTGTCATGGACTCGACATGGGAGTTCCTCCATCTGTGGACTCGATCTGTGGACTCGTGTGGATATCTGTGGACAAGTCATCACTCGGTCCATCTGTGGACAAACTGTGGACTCGTTCCTCCATCTGTGGAAAAATTGCAATTTATCGTGTGGACATCTGTGGACTCGTTACATCTCCAGTGACTGTTCTGTTTCTCGTCTGTGTGACTCGTCCCCATCTGTGGACTCATCTGTGGATCTTCCCTCTGACTCCATGTGTGAACTCAGCCTCCCGTAATTATAGCTCTTTCAGGTCTGGTGTACTCTCAGTCAGTCAGTGGAAATGTGGACTCATTTCAGTAGACGACACAGGAATCAGGATGACAAGTTTTAAGGACATTGAATGATGTGTGAATTCCAAGTCCATCATTCTTCTGCATGTGACTGAAAGGAGCGCCACATGATAAAATCTCAGGGACGATCAATGTCACATTTTAGTCTCTGAAAGTGGAGCAACCTCTGCTGAGCTTTGGAGCAGCTGAGCAGAACGCTGGCCTGTCATCCAGGCTGAGTAGCTACATTTCTGGCCAATAACCTCATTTATTGGACTTTTTCAGATAAGACGCCACTGAGATAATGAATCTTTATTTCAGGGGTCACCGAGCCGACGATCGCTGATCGCCCGACACTTCAGAGCGGACCCGCCGTCGCTCTTCACGTAACATCTCACCTGAGCACCGAGAAGACGCGGGCCATCTTTCCGATCGCTCGGATCTTATTTCGGATCACCTCCTTCCTGACCGCCGGAGCTCCACCTGAAGAGGAGGAATTAGAGGAGAGGAAATTAACCACCACGGGGAAAGTTCGACCATCAAAGACCTGCTCGAGATGTCTTCAACGATGAGACGCTTTAGGATCTGGTTTAAAAAGCAGAGGTGATGAACCTGCACGTGGATTCTTTTCACAATTAATAATAAACTGACGATTGCAATAATTTAAAAACATGCTCATGGAAATTGGCAGAAATTGCTAAAACGTGGCGAACAGGACCAGTTAGTCAATCAGAGGTGTCAGTGGTGAAGCTGACGATGTTGGATCATGGAGGGAGGAGCGCCGCGAGGCTGGAGTCACACCTCTGCTCTGCAAACGCAACACTTCACGACAGCATCACGACAGAGTCATTTCAGCGGCTCACACCACACAGCCACTTCCTCCAGGGCTCCTCTTCCTGCGTGGGACCGCCCACTGCAGCTCACCCTGGCAACGCGCCGCTCACCGGCCCCTCTAGAAGCTGCTGGATCCAGCCTCTGAGCCTCTGAGGGTCCATGAACGCACACTTCACCTGACCGACTCAGGAAACCACGAACCAGCAGGCAGTTTGGTTTCAGACAGGGAAAACAACCTGATATTTTTCCTTCTTTCTTCTCCGTCATGAGGGGAAACCAACATGGTTTCTCTTCTTTTTCTTCAGTGTTGTATCAGGACACTGTGAGGCTGCAGGCTGGACCCACAGCATCCAGTCTGTCAGATGACAGCTGCAGCTACTGAAGCACAGCTGCGACTGCAGCTGATCGCCTGCAGACAGGCAGCATAAGGGGCGTGTCAACGTGACTGACAGCAGCCAGAGAGGGCGTGTCAACGTGACTGACAGCAGCCAGAGAGAGGGGCGTGTCAACGTGACTGACAGCAGCCAGAGGGGCGTGTCAACGTGACTGACAGCAGCCAGAGAGGGGCGTGTCAACGTGACTGACAGCAGCCAGAGAGGGCGTGTCAACGTGACAGCATGTCAACGTGACACAGCAGCCAGAGGGGAGTGGACGTGTCAGTGACGTGACGTGACAGCAGCCAGAGTGTCAACGTGACTGACAGCCAGATGTCACGTGACTGACAGCAGCAGCGTGTCAACGACTGACAGGGGCGTGTCAACGTGACTGACAGCAGTGTCAACGTGAGACAGCAGCCAGAGAGTGGCAGCAGCCAGATGTCAACGTGACGTGTCAACGTGACAGCAGCCAGAGGGGCGTGTCAGCACTGACACAGCAGTGTCAACGTGACTGACAGCAGCCAGAGAGGGCGTGTCAACGTGACTGACAGCAGCCAGAGGGGCGTGTCAACGTGACTGACAGCAGCCAGAGAGGGCGTGTCAACGTGACTGTGACTGACAGTGTCAGCTGACAGCAGCCAGAGGGGCGTGTCAACGTGACTGACATGTCAACGTGACTGACGTGTCAACGTGACTGACAGCAGCCAGTGTCAACGTGAACTGACAGCAGCCAACGAGGGGCGTGTCAACGTGACTGACTGACACATGACATCAGCCAGAGTTGTCATGATGAATGATGATGTAATGACGAGGTTCTCAAGCAGATTACTTCATCGAGGGGATGTTCTTTCACAAGACAGACCACATAAAAAGTGCTGCATTGCTTTGACCGTCTCATTTTCTTCCATCGATTTCTGCCAAACTGAAATTAATTTACAGTTGGAAGAACACCGTGGCTTTGTAAAACTGTCCTTGATGGTTTGACATCCAGTCTGTGAGCTGGAGAAAGACACCCAGAAAGCACGGCCCAGTGGGAGTAAACGTCCAATCGAATAAAAAGAAACTTCCAACCAACCGGACAGCACGCCACAAAACCACGTGGACAACAGAGGGACCAGCTCCAGGTCTGAGCAGGTTCATCTCAAAGATCTACGAGTGGAAACCAGCAGCAGCACCATGAACATGTCCTGAACATCAAGGAGTCAAAGATGGTTTGTCCTCTCACCCTCACACGTGTCGTCGCCTTCAGACATCAGCTCGTCATCAGAGCAGATGTTCAGCACGTTCACCAGCATCTCCGTCACTGTGAAGACACAAACCAGCAGCACTTTACCAACAAAACCACTTCAGAAATCAGCTGGAGACCCCGGGCATCCGGCTGGAGACTGTTGGTTCTTCCAACTGATGAGGAGGTGGCAGGGAAATATGAAGCTCTGTCCTGGACCTGCTGGTCCTGAGACCTACAGTTCCAGGACCTGAGTAAACCAGGGGAATGAAGGAATGAAGGAAGGAAGACAGAACGGAAGAAAGAAATGAGGAATGAGATATGAAAAAGACAGTTGGGGGAAAAAAAAAGAAAAAAGGGAAGGAAGAATAAATAAGAATGGGTAGAAAGGAAGAAGGGCTGAAGAAAGAAAGGTTAGCCAAGGTCAGGAAGAAGGTAGAAAGAAAAGAAGAAAGGAAGGAGGCAGAGTTAAGAAGGAAAAGCAAGAAATGAAAAGGAAGCAAAGATGGAAGAAAAAAGGAGAGATGACGGGAAAGAAAGTAGGCATAATGGAAAGGAAAGGAAATGAGGAAAAGAAAAAAAATAAGACAAGCAGAAAGAAAGACAGACAGATAGGAGGACAGGAAAAGGTTACCAGGAAAGAGTGAAGGACCTAGGCCATAAGGAAGGAAGGAACGAAGGACAAATGGAAGGCAGGCAGGAAGGAAGGAAGAGAGGAAAGGAGGCAGGAAGGAAGCAACAGAGGAGCAAAGCCAAGAATGAGGCAGGAAGCAAGAAAATGCTACTTCTCAAACATTTTCTCTCCAGACAACATGTTTGTGAGCGGAGCACAGACGAGCCCAGTCACCCGAGCCCGGCGCGAGCCCGGTCGCGCCCTCCCTGGTTCACACCTGACCCTGGTCACACCAGAGCGGCGTCTCACCTTTCTCTCCGAACGAAGGGCAGGGACCAGGTGAAGACGTCCATGAAGTTGGGCAGCCAGTAGGGGTGGGGGGAGCAGTTGAACTGCCGGATGTTCATCACATTGTTCTCGTATTTCAGCACCGCCGCTGAGGATCAAACGCACACGTCAACATCTCCAAGCACTCAAGGTCTCTAGCCAGTTGCCATGGCTCCCATCTCTCTCTTCGCCTACCTTTGTTGTTGTACACGTCCAGGTAGTTGGGAGCAGAGAAGATCGTGATTAAAGACGGGAAGCCTGTCGTCTGGCTTTTCCTGTACATTCGGTACCTGAGGAAGGACAGCAGAGCAGAGTTCAGGTGAGACGTTCTGACGGTGTTAGAGCCTCGGAGGGAAATCACGGCGACAGGTGCAACCCACCCTGCGTCCTGGGCTTCATGGGCTCGTATTACAGACAGCAGGTTGTTGTTCATCAGGAAGTCGCATACTGCCGGGTAACTGGAACACACAAACACCAGTTAATGAAGAGCTCTTCAGAGAGGTCAGCGTGGAGACGCTCAGGTGAGCTCCATTAAGGTCTCTGAGGGTCTTCTACACTCCTGACGGAGGTGGGAGGAGCCTATCAGAGCCCCTCAGAACCCCTCAGAGCTAGAAGATACCAGCCCTGCAGTTAACGTCCACAGCTGAGGTTCAGATTATCAGTCTGGAACAAACTAAATCACCATGTTTGAAGTCTTTTGTTCTGATCCATGAAAAACAAACTTCTTAAAGGGGCAGTATCATGTCCTGAAACCTGTACATGGACCCGCTGGAGTCCAGAAGATGCTTCTGCAAGGCATGAAGACCCTTGATGTTCTTGCTGCGTCTTCATCAGCTCATCCACTTCAGCGACGAGTTGCCTCATTCCTGCCACCATCTAGAGAAGCTTAAACATCATCCAGCTCAAACTGACGCCAACGTGGAGGTCACAGAATATGCAGTTCTGTGTAACCCCACTAGGGGCCGACCTCATAGCTGAGGGTCTCGGGTCTCACTCACCTCGTCTAAGGAATAATTTCCATTTGCTAATAGTTATAGTTATAGGGATTAAGACTGGAGTAGCTCGTCTTAATCACAGCTTCGTCATAGCTATGCTGCTATAGGCCTACACTGCAGGGGGACGCCAACATGATCTGCTGAGTGGTGTCTCCACTGCTCCTCTCCCTTTCCTTTCCTACTCCCTTCCTCCTCCTCCTCTCTGTCCTTCCTCCTCTCTCTGTCCTGTATCTGCTTTCTTTTTTTTCATTACCCAGCTGGTCTTCATCAGGAAGGTCCCTCCATATGAGCCAGGTCCTGATCAAGGTTTCTTCCTCTTAAAGTGGAGTTTTTTCTTGCCACTGTTTGGCTTAAAGGTTTTTTTCTCCCTCTGTGGGAGTTTTTCACCTGCTATTATCCTTGATTTGGATTCAATATTATGATTTTAATTAATGATATTTGCTGGGGGGTCATGATCTGGGTCTCTGTAAAGCGCCTAGAGACAACTGACATTGTAACAGACGCTATACAAATAAAACTGAACTGAACTGAATTGAGGAGCCTCCTCTTCAGTTCACTTCACTGTAGGGTTTCAGCAGCACAAAGGCCCAAACTGAAAATCAGCTGGAACATCAGGACTCAAAAAGAAGTTATAGTTCAAAGGTGAATGGAGGCAGTTTCTCTCAGGTGGAAGAGGAAAGAACCTGAGGGTCGTTCTCAGGTGAAGGCCTCATCATCAACACACCTCCTGACTGCTCTGTGGAGCATCTCTGAGTCATTAATGGATTAACTGCTGCCATAATTGTAGCTGTGTGACGGGGTATCACTGCCGCTGCAGGGCGGATGTCCTCCCAGCTCTGGGATGGACTGGAATTAAAGGCCAGGACGTCCATGACGAGGGCGGAGCCTGGATGGAGGCCTGTGAGCGTGACCTCCCCGCCGCGTCCACGCAGCACACTCAGCGCAAATATTAAGACAGGGCAGAGAACGCTAATATTTATTTTCAGTATCTGTGTGAGAGCGGATTTAACCGGCGGCCACTTATCCAGAGATAAGCCATTGTTTGTAAAAGCCTTAATCAGCTCAGATTAGCGCGCCGGCTGCTTCTCGTCTGCCAGGGCGGGAAGCTGAGCCGCTCCTGCAGCAGGGGGGGGGGCAGTACCTGTAGAAGTAAGAGCAGCCGCGGACGCTGTTGTGGCAGAAGTGCTCCTGCGTCTTCTCTGAGCCGTAGTCTTCCCCGGGGTCCGACCACAGCAGGTCGCACATCGGCCCGAACGCAGGGGGCTCCTTGAACCGGTCCAGCTGCACAGAAACGAACAGGTCAGACAGGTGACACTCAACAGAAGGAACACCTGAGCCACGCCTCCAGGTGGGACATGCACCAGGTGAGACATGCACCACTGGAGATCAGCAGCTATGAGAACAACTAGGGGTGCACGATAACTATCAGGCCGATAACAGGAAATTATGACGTCATCCCAATAAGTCAGATATCACGACAAATAGCCACAATTACATATATATTTTTGTCAACACGGCAGTGTCTCGCTCCCTCTGAGCCTTGAATGACCAGCAGTGAATGTTATGTTCAAGTGATGTCGGCATAATCAGAAAAACAATTACTCAATAAGGAAAATCAAGAATACCCCCTCATGCCAGAAAACAACTCGTTAACTCGGTCATAATTTTAGTATTTGCTGACTTTAATTGATATTTGCAGTATTTCCCCTCATGTTACACATAAAAAAAAAAAAAATAGAAAAGGCTGAAAGAACGACTAGCAAATGAGGGAACGGAAGATTTTACATTACATCTTGAATGCAGCCTGCAGCACAGCGTACTGATCACAACAAACATGGCGGCGATAGCATGATGCTTCGTTAAAGTTTCAGAAGAAGATAGTTTGGTGGTTATTTGTGACGAATCCTCCGAGTGAATTCTACGAGGAGGGAAGCAACAAGCTTTAATACGTAAAACCTGATCGGCCACCTACAACATAACAATCGCTTCCATGGAGTTTTGAAATAGCGCTAACGTGAGCTAATGCTAACGTGCGCAAGCCAGCAGCAGTCCCCCCCCCCCCATCTCACTCATCTAAAGCTTCCATGAGATAAAAAAAAACACTGAACCTTATTTACTTTAATTAAATGCATTAATTTCAATGGAACCACAATTTAAAATCCTTTAAATGTTAATCTTTTTCAGTTAGTAATTCTGATGCATGTATTTCCATCAGTTCAAGGAGCCTTTATTTTTTATATATCAGTCAGTAATGAACCTTATTTAAGTTGATGTGAGATATCAAATAGGTTTGTTTGATAGCTTTATGAAAATGTTTGAGAGGCTTGACAATAGTTTTTCAATGGAAAAAATTAATAACTGTATTCATTTAAAGAGTCCAAACTGTTTTTGGTTTTGTTCATAGTATTGATGTAATGATCTTAGGTATATGTGTGTGTTATATCGGTATCAGCCTTTAGAGCTGAAAGTTATCGGTTATCGTATCAGTTTTAAAAAACAGTTATCGTGCATCCCTACCAGAACCTCTGAGGAACGTTTCCAACACCTGGTTGGATCTATGACACCAAGGATTGAGGCGGTTCTGGAGGAGAACGGCGGTCCAACCAGGTACCTGATCACGCATCCAAATTAGCTGAATCGTGACTTTAGGAGCACAGGTGAAGGTACTGGAGTGGTCTTCAGAAAACCCAGACCTCCAGCTCCAGCAGTTTCAACATCTCCCCCTGGCTGAAGAGCTGAAACACTTCATGCATTTAAATGTCCTGTCTAGAAACAGCAGAACCCATCAGTCCTGTAGCGACCACAAAACCGATGACGTGATGAAAACCTGCAGCGTTTTGTTTTTTTAAACGGATGAGTGAGTTTCATCATCCTCCTGAGAGAAGGAACTAGAGGAGACACGCTCGAGCTCGTTAGAGGAAGCAGACCGGCGGCTTTCAGCCTGAAATAACGACCGTGAGCCTGAAAGAAAACCGCCGGCTGAACCATGAAACGACGCTTGATGAACAGAGGCGGAGCCTGCGGACCCCACTTCCCCATCAGGCTGGGAGGACCACACACACACATCCACACACACCCCGCCTTCAACCAGCCATGCAGAGCTTCTGCTTTTTCATCATTTGCCTATCAGTCCGTCTTTACATCAATGAGTCAGTGTAGCAGCAGTGGCGGCAGTGGCGGCGGTGGCTGGGCGGCGGCAGCAGCGCTGCAGGCTCCTCACCTTCCTGATGTCATCCAGGCAGGTGATCTCGGGGCTCAGACCGCCGTGCACGCACAGGAACTGCTGGTTGAGGAGGGCGGCCAGGGGCAGGCAGTCAAACGCCTCCATGCAGGCATCGTACAACCTGCTCAGAGTACTTTATTTTACCTGGAAGACACAGACACACTGAGCTGAGCAGTAGCCCCGCCCCCTCCCCCCTCCCCCAGAAACACCCGACCCCAGCGGGCGCACTTACACTCCTGCTTGAAGGTGAAGTACTCCGTGAGATGTCGGCACTCGTGGTTGCCTCTGAGGAGGAACAGGGTGTTGGGGTAGTTGATCTTCAGAGCCCACAGGTACAGTACACACTGGAGAGAGGAGCAGAGGTTAGTCCTGAACCCAGCACACCTGGACCAGAACCTGCAGACCAGATTCTTCTCACGTCCACGCGGCAACAATCAAATCAGAGTGAGATCTCCTCAGAGCCAGACCTCCTCAGAGCCTGACCTCCTCAGAGCGAGACCTCCTCAGAGCGAGACCTCCTCAGAGCGAGACCTCCTCAGAGGGAGACCTCCTCAGAGCGAGACCTCCTCAGAGCCAGACCTCCTCAGAGCCAGACCTCCTCAGAGCCAGACCTCCTCAGAGCCAGACCTCCTCAGAGCGAGACCTCCTCAGAGCCAGACCTCCTCCTCAGAGCCAGACCTCCTCAGAGCGAGACCTCCTCAGAGCGAGACCTCCTCAGAGCGAGACCTCCTCAGAGCCAGACCTCCTCAGAGCCAGACCTCCTCAGAGCCAGACCTCCTCAGAGCCAGACCTCCTCAGAGCGAGGCCTCCTCAGAGCGAGGCCTCCTCAGAGCGAGACCTCCTCAGAGCCAGACCTCCTCAGAGCCAGACCTCCTCAGAGCCAGACCTCCTCAGAGCGAGACCTCCTCAGAGCCAGACCTCCTCAGAGCCAGACCTCCTCAGAGCCAGACCTCCTCAGAGCGAGACCTCCTCAGAGCGAGACCTCCTCAGAGCCTCCTCAGAGCGAGACCTCCTCAGAGCGAGGCCTCCTCAGAGCGAGGCCTCCTCAGAGCGAGACCTCCTCAGAGTCCTCAGAGCGAGACCTCCTCAGAGCGAGACCTCCTCAGAGCGACCTCCTCAGAGGGAGACCTCCTCAGAGCGAGGCCTCCTCAGAGCGAGACCTCCTCAGAGGGAGACCTCCTCAGAGCGAGACCTCCTCAGAGCGAGACCTCCTCAGAGCGAGACCTCCTCCCAGAGAGACCTCCTCAGAGCGAGACCTCCTCAGAGCGAGACCTCCTCAGAGCGAGACCTCCTCAGAGCGAGACCTCCTCAGAGCGAGACCTCCTCAGAGCGAGACCTCCTCAGAGGGAGACCTCCTCAGAGCGAGACCTCCTCAGAGCGAGACCTCCTCAGAGCGAGACCTCCTCAGAGCCAGACCTCCTCAGAGCGAGACCTCCTCAGAGCCAGACCTCCTCAGAGCGAGACCTCCTCAGAGCCAGACCTCCTCAGAAGAACCACCTCAGATGGACAACAGCAGGAAACTCTTCAACGTACGGTCCACCAAGAACACCCTCACTGCCTCCACACGAGCTTTCAGCTGTGTGGTCGCACAATGCCAGGAGGGAAGGACATAAGCGATGGTTTTAGAGAAGCTACTGTTGCAGCACGTCAATCTGGAAAGGGTCATAAACCAGCTACAAACCGCTGAGTCATAGGGTGCATTTACCTTTCATTTCTGTTAAACCATTTATCAAATGGCGGAAACAAAAGTCATTCATCTGGATGTATTTGCCTGATATCAGGCGACGTGCCTGGAGGTGTTTGATCTGCAGCAGCTCAGAAGGTTTGGGTTTTAATAAAAGATAAGCTGGGGTTTTTATTAAAAATAAAAGTCTGGGATGTTTATGATAAACCTGACAGAAACTTTCAGTCCCCAGCTGAGAAGCAGAAACCCTCAGCTCGTGTTGTAAAGTGCGGCGGTGGTTTTTCTGATGAGACGCGTCTGGACAAAGACGCCTCCGTGCTGACAACAGGATGAGTTAACCACAGATCTGCTGAGAGGATCAGCGCAGCGACTGTCCAGGTCAAACCACCGATGAACTCACGCTGAATGAGCATAGCCTCGCGTTTCACACCGGGAGGGCTCGAAATTAGAGGAGGAGAAGAAGAAGAAGAAGAGCCAGGATGTAGATTCCCATGGTCACAGCTAGGGATGGGCATTAGGTGAAGATTTATTCATCGATCGTCGGGAGAATTAATGATTAATAATCGATTAATCATTAACATTTTTATATTGAAAATTATTCTCGTCATCAGCGTGACGTTTGTTTTCCCCTTTGGCCTGGTTGCTATGGCCTGGTTGCTATGGCCTGGTTGCTATGGCCCGCGCATGCCCAGATGTGTTCAGTAGCCCGGATGTTCGTGGTCGAGAATAACGTGACATTTCCTGTTTCTTCTCTCTAAAAAAACGATAATAAAAGAAGAGATATCGAGGAGACTACTTAACAAGGACAATTATATCAAGTCACCAGTATTACAGGCTTTTTGTTTCTTAAAAAGATTCTTAGAAAGATGCACTTGTTGTGTGCTCGATGTGCGCTGCAGCTTCTGGTCCGTGCTAACACCGAGTTGAGGCTAGGCTAGGCTAGGCTAGGCTAGGCTAGGCTGAGATAGAGATGAACCGCCTCCACCGTCCTTTACAAGGCTTGGATGCACGTTGTTCAAGTGATACATCATTGTCGTTATCGATTAATTGTATTTGTAATTTGCATTGCAGTGATTGCAGTACACTTGGTCATTTTCTAAACGAAAACGTTCCCACGCCACACTTCACCGCGACCGCTTCATGATTAGGCGATGACCTACAGAAGCTTGTAACAACTGAGGCCAGCCAGGGTAGAGTGATGGTGAAATGTTGCCCCCTGCTGCCAAATTTCTATCGGTGGCACAGCAAAATGTATCGCATTGTTTGAGGACGTGTACTGAGAACCTACGTTCGGATTGTAAAAAAACAAAAAACATTCGGTTCATCGATGAAAATTAATTTCTTCGACCAAATTCTTAATGATCAATCATCGATTAATCGATTAATGACGCCCATCCCTAGTCACAGCAGAGGCTCTGAGCTGGATCCTTCCTCCTTCCTGTAGACCTCACTGCTTCCAGATGAACTTAAAATAATTAATGGATCAAATTAAAACCCTCCTGGTCCGTTATTGTCATTACTTGACATCAAATCTACTAACGGCAGGCAGATTTATAGATAATGTCCTTAACGAGTTTCCTCTGCAGGGAGGTTGAGATGACCCCCAGAGGACGAGAAGCTTCATCATCAGGAGGGAATGACTGCTCCTCCACATGGACAGGAGCCAGCGGAGGGGTTGGGGGTGAGGGTTAACCCTCAACCCCTAATCCCTAACCCCTAACCCTGGGAAGGTGTTTCAGGCACGTCCAACCAGGCAGAGACCCAGGGACCAGACCCAGGGACCAGACCCAGGGACCAGACCCAGGGACAAGACCCCAGGAACAGACCCAGGAACAAGACCCAGGGACCAGACCCAGGAACCAGACCCAGGGACCCAGGGACAGACCCAGGGACAAGACCCAGGGACAAGACCCAGGGACCCCAGGGACAGACCCAGGGACCAGACCCAGGGACCAGACCCAGGGACCAGACCCAGGGGCCAGACCCAGGGACCAACCCAGGGGCTGGCTTGGAAACAGCTCGGTCCTGTCCCTGCAGAGCCAGAGGAGGAAGACGGGAGACAGAGACAGAGGTCTGGGTGTCTCTGCTGAAGCTGCTGCCCCCCATGACCTGATAGATGGGTGGTACTGGACTTGTAAACATTCATGAAATGTTGCCCACACGGGCCACAGTCCTTAAAACTTGCTTTCCCAAATGTTAAACCGGACCAGAGGACACAGAGACGGTGACATCCAGGGTTCACTTAAATAATTTTGGACTAGTCTATTACCAGCTGGCTGTTGCATTACTTCAGCATTCCTATCTGCCTGGTGATGAGACTGGTCCTTAAAGCTCAGCTGCTTCACACACTGATGACCTGCTTCAAGGGTTACTGAGGGGAGGGAGTGTGTACATGATCAAATTCATGTTTGCAGGGAAGCACAAAGCTGTGGGACATCTCTCTAATGAGGCACGCCTTGAAGAAGACCACGTTTGTAAAGGGAGCTCTGTGGGTCAATTCATTCAGGATCAACACTTCAGCTCCAGCTCGGAGCATTCCTGCATTCGTCAGGCCACCAAACGGTCTGGAAACCCTGAACTGGACTTGGGCTCATCAGCTGCTCCAAACTGTGTCTGAATGTGACGCCGGAGAAGCACATCAACCAGGGACGGTACCAGGATGTCCAGTAATCCTGAACCAGGACGCACGGCAGCAGCCAATAAAAACAAGACGGGCAGACAACTCCCAGCCTGCAAACAACTGGCCCTGCCCTCCGATTGGCTGCAGCCGCGGCCCGGCGGCAGGACCGAGGTGGGTGTTTGGGCTCGTGTCTAACAGCCTGTTTGTGTCTGGGTGGGGGAGGAGGGTGGCAGTGGGGGGCTGAGGAGGCCAACAGTACCCTCTTTCATTTCTGTCACTATTTAAAGACACTTCAAAGTTCAAGAGAGTTTCTGCAGCTCCTGGAGCCTAAACAAACCATCTGAACATCACGAACAAGGCTGCACGATTCATGCGTCACGCTTCCGGTGACAAAAACTGCCGGTTGATCAGGCAGCAGGGGCTGGATTAAAGGCAAGGCAGCACAAATCAGCAACAAAACACGCTTGTAAAAACCCCTCCCCCCCAAATACTTTTATTCTAGGAAGGATGAACTTGACAAACCTCGATGCTGAAGTAGCCTCGGTCAACGTAGTCTCCCAGGAACAGGTAGCGGGTGCTGCTGGGGGACCCGCCCACCTCGAAAAGCTTCATCAGGTCGAAGAACTGGCCATGGACGTCCCCGCACACTGGAGACAGGAGAACGAGTGGTGAGACCGGTGAGAAACGGACAATCCTGCTGCGGATTATTCACAAACACTCGTCACCAGAACAAGTTTTCATCTGAGCGTTGAAGGGCGAACACAGAGACGCAGACATCAGCCAACCACCGGGTTTGGAAAGGCGTTAGTATTCATGAAACTGCAGCGGAGCGTTGGACGAGGCGGTTGGGTTTCACGGTCGTCACGGGTCTGGTGCGTTTACATGGGAAGTTTAATTCCTCTTTAATTCAGAATTAAAGTTAAAGCTGAATAAAAGTTCCCATGTAAACACTTAATTCCATATGAAAATGTCAATTTCGAATTAAACTTAATTCCGAAGTAAGTGGCTGGTTTATTCCCATTTTAATTCAGAATTAAATAATTCCACAGTCATATATACACTCATTCCTGTTTAAATTAATTCCCGTCTTTCTGCGCATGCTCGTTCTCTTGCCCGTCTGTCGCGATGACGCTTATATTCCGCGCTGGGTTTGTTTTCAAAACAAAGTTTTAAAATGGCAGCACGCAGTAAACGGTGTTCAAGAGCAGAGACAATTTATCTAATAAATAGCTTGGAGGAACTGGAAATAATTAAAAGAACAGATGGCAGGACACATAAAAATTGTGAGCTTTTCAAAGCGGCCAGGTTAAATGAAGGAGGTTTCGCAGATAGAGACGCCACCCAGGTCAAAAATAAGTGGAATGTTGTTGCTAATCGAGTTGTTGCTAAGTTTGTTTTCTTCCGGTAGATGTAAAGACGTCCGCCCCCCCCATCCAATCAGAACCCTTCCCAACCCCCAGACCTAAAGCGGAGTTGGATAAAGCCGAACAAACGTGTTTTCCACGTAAACCTCAATTCGGAATTACTATTTCCATGTAAACTCGAAGGAAAATAGTTTAATTCGGAATTATTTAATTCCTAATTATTAGTTCCGAATTAAAAAACATCATGTAACCACAGCCAGTGCTTCACCAGACAGCAGGGTGGTGGTGGTGGTGGTGGTGGTGGGGGGGGGGGGGGGCTCTGCTGGGAGCCAGGCAGGACGCTTCAGACCGTGTCAGCGCTGGGTTAGCTTCATGCCTTCCAGGCTGTGAAAACCTTCAACAAGCCTTCTGGTAACCGCGTCATCACAGTCAAATAACTGATAGGGTGACACGTTTGGTGCCCTGCGTAAATAAATAACCCAAATAAACATCTTCAAGGCCGTGGGCATGATGCACGTGATTAAGAGATGGATGGTATCAGCAGCCAGGCTGATATCCTGGCTGATATCCTGGCCGATCGATTCAACTCCAGCTCTGAACTCAGGATCATTTCTGTCTCTAAACCTTAATACAAGCATATTCCCTCCGGCAAGGTCCTGCAGATGTCCTCTAGTCATTTTCAGCATTTTAAAAGTGAGTTTTGCTGGTTGGTGACACTTTTCTGGATAACAGAGGTTAAATAAAAAAAACATGAAACCATGTCGTCTGTGTGACGACACACTTAAAAAAAACCAAAACCTCCTCCTCGTCATCCTCAACATTATCATCAGTATACCTCCTCCTCGTCATCCTCAACATCATCATCAGTAAACCTCCTCCTCGTCATCCTCAACATCATCATCAGTAAACCTCCTCCTCGTCATCCTCAACATCATCATCAGTAAACCTCCTCCTCGTCATCCTCAACATCATCATCAGTAAACCTCCTCCTCGTCATCGGCCACCTTCTAGTTCCCCATCTAGTCACAGTAACAGGATTAAAAATGGAGGCTATGCAGGCTTTTCTGCAGAAATGTTCTGGTATTAGACGACCTTCAGTTACCAGTTACGCTCCCTGAAAGGCAGATTAAATTAAGGGATTCAAAAGTTTCTTTGGTTGTTTTAATCCATTTCTACCCGAGCTTCATCTTCAAAGCTCAACGACCAGAACCAACTGTGTCCACAAAGCCATGGTCAACAACAACAACTTTACCTCACAGGCAGAAACATCTGTGGAGATGTCTCAGAAACTGAAGCACAACAATCATGTCAGATCCACAGGGATGAAATGTTCTCCATCCACGGGGACGGGAGCAGAGTCCATCCCTGCGGAGACATGAACCGGGCTTCGTAGTCTACTGGAAGTCCTGCCCTTGAGAAGAACATGATCAGACAAGATAATTCTGCCCTCTATGTTATCAGAGAGAGCGAAAGTTGGAGAAAAGCTCCCCCAGGATGAAGCGTGGATGCATCCTGAAACTTGGATATTCTGCACTACAACATACGTTTACCGGGTTTTTGTAAGCTTTCGGTCACATGTTAGATGACAAGACATAAACAGACCGATGCAGCCGCAGCAACAGACTGATGCAGCTGCAGAAACACTGATGCAGCTGCAGAAACACTGATGCAGCTGCAGAAACACTGATGCAGCTGCAGAAACAGACTGATGCAGCTGCAGAAACAGACTGATGCAGCTGCAGAAACAGACTGATGCAGCTGCAGAAACACTGATGCAGCTGTAGAAACAGACTGATGCAGCTGTAGTAGAAACAGACTGATGCAGCTGCAGTAGAAACAGACTGATGCAGCTGTAGTAGAAACAGACTGATGCAGCTGTAGAAACAGACTGATGCAGCTGCAGTAGAAACAGACTAATGCAGCTGCAGTAGAAACAGACTGATGCAGCTGCAGTAGAAACAGACTGATGCAGCTGTAGAAACAGACTGATGCAGCTGCAGTAGAAACAGACTGATGCAGCTGCAGTAGAAACAGACTAATGCAGCTGTAGTAGCAACAGACTGATGCAGCTGCAGTAGAAACAGACTAATGCAGCTGCAGTAGAAACAGACTGATGCAGCTGCAGTAGAAACAGACTGATGCAGCTGTAGAAACAGACTGATGCAGCTGTAGTAGAAACAGACATTGATGCAGCTGCAGTAGAAACAGACTGATGCAGCTGCAGAAACAGACTGATGCAGCTGCAGAAACAGACTGATGCAGCTGCAGAAACACTGATGCAGCTGCAGAAACACTGATGCAGCTGTAGAAACAGACTGATGCAGCTGTAGTAGAAACAGACTGATGCAGCTGCAGTAGAAACAGACTGATGCAGCTGTAGTAGAAACAGCTGAGTAGAAACAGACTGCAGCTGCAGTAGAAACAGACCGATGCAGCTGCAGTAGAAACAGACCGATGCAGCAGTGAGCAGCAGATGCAGCTGCAGTAGAAACAGACCGATGCAGCTGCAGTAGAAACAGACATGATGCAGCTGCAGTAGAAACAGACTGATGCAGCTGCAGTAGAAACAGACTGATGCAGCTGCAGTAGAAACAGACTGATGCAGCTGCAGTAGAAACAGACTGATGCAGTAGCAGACTGATGCAGCTGTAGTAGAAACAGACTGATGCAGCTGTAGTAGAAACAGACTGATGCAGCTGTAGTAGAAACACTGATGCAGCTGTAGAAACAGACTGATGCAGCTGTAGAAACAGACAGAGAGTAGAAACAGACTGATGCAGCTGTAGAGAAACAGACATTGATGCAGCTGCAGTAGAAACAGACTGATGCAGCTGCAGTAGAAACAGACTGATGCAGCTGCAGTAGAAACAGACTGATGCAGCTGCAGTAGAAACAGACTGATGCAGCTGTAGTAAAACAGACTGATGCAGCTGTAGTAGAAAGACTGATGCAGCTGTAGTAGAAAACAGACTGATGCAGCTGCAGTAGAAACAGACTGATGCAGCTGCAGTAGAAACAGACTGATGCAGCTGCAGTAGAAACAGACTGATGCAGCTGCAGTAGAAACAGACTGATGCAGCTGCAGTAGAAACAGACATTGATGCAGCTGTAGTAGAAACAGACTGATGCAGCTGTAGTAGAAACAGACTGATGCAGCTGTAGTAGAAACAGACTGATGCAGCTGTAGTAGAAACAGACATTGATGCAGCTGTAGTAGAAACAGACATTGATGCAGCTGTAGTAGAAACAGACTGATGCAGCTGTAGTAGAAACAGACTGATGCAGCTGTAGTAGAAACAGACTGATGCAGCTGCAGTAGAAACAGACTGATGCAGCTGCAGTAGAAACAGACTGATGCAGCTGCAGTAGAAACAGACTGATGCAGCTGTAGTAGAAACAGACATTGATGCAGCTGCAGTAGAAACAGACTGATGCAGCTGTAGTAGAAACAGACTGATGCAGCTGTAGTAGAAACAGACTGATGCAGCTGTAGTAGAAACAGACTGATGCAGCTGTAGTAGAAACAGACAGCAGCTGCAGTAGAACAGACTGATGCAGCTGTAGTAGAAACAGACTGAGATGCAGCTGTAGTAGAAACAGACTGATGCAGCTGCAGTAGAAACAGACTGATGCAGCTGTAGTAGAAACAGACTGATGCAGCTGTGCAGTAGAAACAGACTGATGCAGCTGCAGTAGAAACAGACTAATGCAGCTGTAGTAGAAACAGACTGATGCAGCTGTAGAAACAGACTGATGCAGCTGTAGTAGAAACAGACTGATGCAGCTGTAGTAGAAACAGACTGATGCAGCTGTAGTAGAAACAGACTGATGCAGCTGCAGTAGAAACAGACTGATGCAGCTGTAGTAGAAACAGACTGATGCAGCTGCAGTAGAAAAGACAGATGCATGCTGTAGTAGTAGAAACAGACTGATGCAGCTGTAGTAGAAACAGACTGATGCAGCTGTAGTAGAAACAGACTGATGCAGCTGTAGTAGAAACAGACTGATGCAGCTGTGTAGAAACAGACTGATGCAGCTGTAGTAGAAACAGACTGATGCAGCTGTAGAAACAGACTGATGCAGCTGTAGAAACAGACTGATGCAGCTGTAGAAACAGACCGATGCAGCTGCAGTAGAAACAGACTAATGCAGCTGTAGTAGAAAAAACAGACTGATGCAGCTGTAGAAAACAGACTGATGCAGCTGTAGTAGAAACAGACTGATGCAGAGAAACAGACTGATAGAGAAACAGACTGATGCAGCTGTAGTAGAAACAGACTGATGCAGCTGTAGTAGAAACAGACTGATGCAGCTGTAGAAAAACAGACTGATGCAGCTGTAGTAGAAACAGACCGATGCAGCTGCAGTAGAAACAGACTAATGCAGCTGTAGTAGAAACAGACTGATGCAGCTGTAGAAACAGACTGATGCAGCTGTAGTAGAAACAGACTGACGCAGCTGTAGTAGAAACAGACTGATGCAGCTGTAGAAACAGACCGATGCAGCTGCAGTAGAAACAGACTAATGCAGCTGTAGTAGAAACAGACTGATGCAGCTGTAGAAACAGACTGATGCAGCTGTAGTAGAAACAGACTGACGCAGCTGTAGTAGAAACAGACTGATGCAGCTGTAGAAACAGACTGATGCAGCTGTAGAAAAACAGACTGATGCAGCTGTAGTAGAAACAGACTGATGCAGCTGCAGTAGAAACAGACTGATGCAGCTGTAGTAGAAACAGACTGAATGCAGCTGTAGTAGAAACAGACTGATGCAGCTGTAGAAACAGACTGATGCAGCTGTAGTAGAAACAGACTGATGCAGCTGCAGTAGAAACAGACTGATGCAGCTGCAGTAGAAACAGACTGATGCAGCTGTAGTAGAATCAGACTGATGCAGCTGTAGTAGAAACAGACTGATGCAGCTGTAGTAGAAACAGACTGATGCAGCTGTAGTAGAAACAGACTGATGCAGCTGTAGTAGAAACAGACTGATGCAGCTGTAGTAGAAACAGACTGATGCAGCTGTAGTAGAAACAGACTGATGCAGCTGTAGCTGTAGAAACAGACTGAGCAGCAGCTGTAGAAAACAGACTGATGCAGCTGTAGTAGAACAGACTGATGCAGCAGCTGTAGTAGAAACAGACTGACGCAGCTGTAGAAACAGACTGATGCAGCTGTAGAAACAGACTGATGCAGCTGTAGAAACAGACTGATGCAGCTGCAGTAGAAACAGACTGATGCAGCTGTAGTAGAAACAGACTGATGCAGCTGTAGTAGAAACAGACTGATGCAGCTGTAGAAACAGACTGATGCAGCTGTAGTAGAAACAGACTGATGCAGCTGCAGTAGAAACAGACTGATGCAGCTGCAGTAGAAACAGACTGATGCAGCTGTAGTAGAAACAGACTGATGCAGCTGTAGTAGAAACAGACTGATGCAGCTGTAGTAGAAACAGACTGATGCAGCTGTAGTAGAAACAGACCGATGCAGCTGTAGTAGAAACAGACCGATGCAGCTGTAGTAGAAACAGACTGATGCAGCTGTAGTAGAAACAGACTGATGCAGCTGTAGTAGAAACAGACTGATGCAGCTGTAGTAGAAACAGACTGATGCAGCTGTAGTAGAAACAGACTGATGCAGCTGTAGTAGAAACAGACTAATGCAGCCGCTGAAACAGACTGATGCAGCTGTAGAAACAGACTGATGCAGCTGTAGTAGAAACAGACCGATGCAGCTGTAGTAGAAACAGACCGATGCAGCTGTAGTAGAAACAGACCGATGCAGCTGTAGTAGAAACAGACTAATGCAGCCGCTGAAACAGACCGATGCAGCTGTAGTAGAAACAGACTGATGCAGCTGTAGTAGAAACAGACTGATGCAGCTGCAGTAGAAACAGACTGATGCAGTCATCCCCAGAAAGCCTCAGAGTGATCTCAGCTGGTGTTAGGTGTATGTGGATGGCGTACCTGTGATGGGAGCTTCCACTTCCAGCATGCACTTCTCCTGGCGCAGGATGGCGGCTCCCTCGTTGATGATCCGCAGAGCTGCCTCCTCCTCCAGCCGGCCCTCCTTCACCAGATGGGCCTTCAGCAGGTCCAGGCTGGGCCTCCCGTCCACGTACAGGTCTTTGACCGTCAGGCGTATACCGGGAGGATATGGCACCGCTGCAAACACGAGGAGACAGTTGGGTGAGCACAAACACAAACGCTCTGATAGAGCTAAGGTTCACCGCCAGGTCAGCATCTGCTCTGACTTTTATCCTGCACAAGAACGACGCTTCACAGCTTTTATCAAAGATAGGATGAGCATGAAATTCTTGCTCAATTCATGTCACAAACTCGACAGAAAATTTGTCAGAAAAGCACGCAGACTGCTGAAAAAGACATCCTCAGTTTTATTCAGCTTCCATGAAGCAGCTAATCATGTGATTTGAAGGCAGTTTAATCCTCAAGAATCTAAAAAAACCCGACTCCCATCCTGTCACGTTTCCAGAGTAAAATAAGACTGCTGAAACATCTGCTCCTGGAGGGCAGAAGGCTTTCAGAAGAAACAGGAAAGCTCCCCAGCAAGGACTCAAAGTCACAACCATGAAATACCAGAGCACCGCGTCCCTCTGTGGAGACAAGGACACCGAGACTGCTGCTACAAGTTCATCAAAAACAGAACCACTGAGTTCTTAGCAGCGCAGCCTTGGCTTTTTATCAGCTGATAACATTTCACAGAAAAGAGAAAAAAAAAAGTTGCAAGTTGAAGCACTTTCTCAGGAAAACCTCAGACGATGCATGATCCTTCTGCCATGTAATGCAACCATTAAAGGAGCATCCAGAGTCAAATCCCCCCCGGGCCTGTCGTTAGGTGGTCAGGACTGTGAACGCCCCCCAGGGCCCGAAGCAAAAGCAGAGAACCGAAGCAGCTCTGAGTGGGAACAGAGACCCAGACTACCGACGTTACCACGGGGAGAAACAGCTGTCTAAATGTCATTGCCCCGACAGACTCAGAGGCATCATCCCACCTAAGTGATGGTGGACAGGGGTCTTCACAGTCCGCTGGTCCAGAGCATTCATGTGTTAACACAATGCAAAACGAGGACAGACATCAGCAGTGATCTGAGAGAAGCAACTGTTGCTGCCCGTCAGTCTGAGGAGGCTTATAAGGACATTTATAGGGATGCACGATAACTGTTTTTTTTTTTAAACCAATACCGATAACCTATAACTTTCAGCTCTTAAAGGCCAATAACTGATAAACACATATACCTTAGATCAGTAATTTTCAACCCTGGTCCTCGAGGCACACTATCCAGCAGGTTTTAGATGTTTCCCTCCTTCTTCACACCATGATACAAGTGGCTGTGTCATCAACAGACTTGTGCAGACTTTGAGGACAACCTGATAATGACCATTAATTAAAATCAGGTGTGTTGAAGCTGGGAAACCTCTAAAACCTGCTGGATAGTGTGCCTCGAGGACCAGGGTTGAAAATCACTGCCTTAGATAACTAAATCAATATTATGAACAAAAGTCTTTAGGGTCTTTAAATGAACAGATCTTTATTTTTTTCCATTGAAAAACTATTGGCAAGCCTCTCAAACATTTTCTTAAAGCTATCAAACAAACGTATTTGATATCTCACATAAACTTAAATAAGGTTCATTACTGACTGATATAAAAAAATAAAGGCTCCTTGAACTGATGGAAATACCTGCATCAGAATTACTAACTGAAAAAGATTAACATTTAAAGGATTTTGACTTGTGGTTCCATTTAATTAAAGTAATGAGGTTCAGTGATTTTTTTTTTTTTAATCTCATAGAAGCTTTAGATGAGAGAGATGAGGGGAGGGGACACTTGCTGCTGGCTTGCGTACATTAGCATTAGCTTCCGTTAGCTCACGTTAGCGCAATTTCAAACCTCCATGGAAGTGATTGTTATGTTGTAGGTGGCTGATCAGGTTTTACGTATTAAAGCTTCTGCTTCCCTCCTCGTAGAATTCTCTCGGAAGCATTCGTCACAAATAACCACCAAACTATCTTTTCAGAAACTTTAATGATGTTCCATGCCATCGCCGCCATGTTTGTTGTGATCAGCACAATGCATGCTGCATTCAAGGTGTAACGTAAATTCCTACGTTCCCTCATTTGCTAGTCGTTCTTTCAGCCTTTTCTATTTTTTTTTTTCTTTTTTATGTGTAACATGTGGGAAAATACTGCGAATATCAATTAAAGTTAGTAACTACTAAAATTATGACCGACTTAATGAAGTTGTTTTCCTGGCATGAGGGGGTATTCTTGATTTTCCTGATTGAGAAATCGTTTTTCTGAATATGCCGACGTCACTTGAACATAACATTCATTGCTGGTCATTCAAAGCTCAGAGGGAGCGAGGCACTGCCGTGTTGACAGAAAATATATATGTTATCGGGGCTATTTGTCATGATATCGGACTTATCAGAATGACGTCATAATTTCCTGTTATCGGCCCGATAGTTATTGGTCCGATAGTTATCGGTCACCCCTAGTCTTCACAGTCCGCTGGTCTGGAGCATTCATGTGTTAACACAATGCAAAACGAGGACAGACATCAGCAGTGATCTGAGAGAAGCAACTGTTGCTGCCCGTCAGTCTGAGGAGGCTTATAAGGACATTTATAATCTATTTAGAGCCTAAAACATTCAGGACGCTGGTCGGCAAAGATCCGGGTGTATTTTAAGGCGGAGAAGAGCTCGTCTACCCGCGTTTACGTCACTCATCACCTTCACATTTCCAAGCACGTCTGAGTCACATGAACGGGGAGAATCTGATCCGTCTGTTTAGACAGTAGATGCAAATACTTGATGCTTATCAGCTTCATGTCTGCGTATGAATGAGGCCTGAGATGAATGCTGCCACGCCCACTCCTGCTGGAGGAAGACACCAGCGCAGGCAGGACTGGCTGGGTAGAGGTCTACCCTGGACCGGTGTGAGCGCTGGCCCCCTGCACCTCCTCTTCATCCATTAATCGTGGTATTGATTTGGGGCTGTTGGACCGTCACAGATCTGGAGGCGCTGCAGTCGCTACTCCGACCACCAGAGGACTCTGGGTCTGACAGACGGCTGAAGCTGTATCTGCGTCACCCAACAAGCCGACGCTTGCAGACACAGCGGCGGGCAAGCAGAGAGGAGCATCTGGGTTTGGATTGAACTTCCCGATAAGATCAGCAGCAGCAGTGCTGGTTCTGGTTCTGGTTGAGCTCCACTCAGCCTCAGGCTCCCTGAATGAATATCATAGCACAAACACAAAGCTGGCTCTCATTCACGTATCTAATCACCACTTCCAGGGTTTTAATCGCTTCGATCAGGCTGTTAAAAAGATCAATGAAGACACAGAGGAGGATTCAGACATCTTCAAAGCTTCTTTGTTTCATCATGTGGGAAATCTAAGACGTTGGTGGCCACCGACAGAAGACCAGCGTCCTCCACCCGGCGGCTCCTGGAGGACCTGCCTCTGTCAGGGAGGGGCGCCTTTATTCTGCGGGCGTGCACCGCCGACAGTCACGTCCCACAGCTTCCTCAGCTCTCCGGTCGGGTGAGTAACATTTAGCGGCGTGTCGAGGCTCGACCAGAAACTGCGGCAGTTCGGCCCATCCCCTGGAGGAAATACCAAGCAGCTTCACCTGTGGAAACTACCAGGTTCACAGGAGATCGACAGATTAGGAAAGGAGGAAAAGATCGGTTTTCATCTACGCTGAACGAGAAGGAAATGGACATGTCCACAACATGATTTAGTGCTCTCTGCAGACACCCAGTCCAAGTGGAGGATGGTTTGATGAAACCCTGATGACACGAACCTCTGATGAAGATCTGAATAGCAGGGTTCATCAGATCTGAGGAGCTTCTGAACTCTACAACCGTCCAAAAATCTCCCTTCACTTTCAGGACGAAGACCTTCAGTCAGGAGGACTGGGTGGTCGCTCGTCCAGGTGGACAACGTTTTACACGCAGCTACGTATGGACAGATATTTCTAAGACTATGACTTGTTTTTAGGGATGCACAATAAATGTTTTTTAAAACCAATAACCAATAACCTTCAGCTCCTAAAGGCCGATAACCGATAACACACACATATACCTAAGATCATTACATCAATACTATGAACAAAACCAAAAACTGTTTTGACTCTTTAAATGATCAGTTATTTATTTTTTCCAATGGAAAACTATTGTCAAGCCTCTCAAACATTTTCATAAAGCTATCAAACAAACCTATTTGATATCTCACATCAACTTAAATAAGGTTCATTACTGACTGATATAAAAAATAAAGGCTCCTTGAACTGATGGAAATACACGCATCAGAATTACTAAACTGAAAAAGGTGACTTCCAGGAGTTTACAAAAAATAAATATACATAGAAAATTAATGCACTGACACAAGTTAGATTCAAACATTTCTACCTTCTACACATTTCTCCTTTGACCCTGGGTCATCTTTGAAAATTTCCTGGATTTTTCAAAAGCCTTGCTGATGTGTGATAGTCCTGGTGAATTCTCTACTGCTGGCTAGCTCATGTTAGCGTTAGCTCGTGTTTAGGGGTGCTCCGATCGATCGGTGACCTGATCGGATCGGCCGATATGCATATGATCGGGATCGGTCAGAATTGTCATTAAAGCCGATCAAAAGAGCCGATCAAAAACGCTCTATTCTCGTGCGCATACACTGTCTATAGACCTTTTCGGGCCAGCCCCCCAGGAAGTACCCCGTCCTCCATTGCGGGGTTGTGCTACAGAGCGACACTTTCACCGGCTCGCAGATTAACCAGTGTTTTTCTCTTTGTACAAATAGATATTTTTATAATGTCGAGTCGGTCGAGTGGGAATACATGTTCCGTCATAAACTGTGCCAACAATGGCGTGAAAATTCAACAATGGAAGAAGAAAGTATGAAATACACAAGCCTTTACTGCACGAAGGCTGCCTTGTTTGCAGCCATACAGTTTGCACCGATTTCCTGGGCGCACCGACAACCAAGAAGTTAGGAAGACGTGGGTGAAAAATATCAACAGAAAGAACTTTGTTCCAAATAAATACAGCCGGGTGAGTTTTCGTTAACATTCAATCTCGTACTACTCATAGTCTCGCTGAGAGTCCCGGACGATTCTGGCCGAAAGAACAGCAGTATGAGGCTACTGTAGCCCTCGGCACTAGCACAAGCCTATAAATGAATGAATGAATGAATGAATGACTTAGGAGAATGATTAAATAAATTAAATATAACATTAACACATAGCATAATTTACCGCTAGCGTTAACGTTACAGTAGCATAATCTTTATGGCTTGTTGACGTTAGTTATAGCCAACGTTGCAGCGTTCCACAGTTTTTAGTGTTTGATTATGGGAATAGATCATGCTATTTCCATAACCAATCATTAAAAACAGCGATAAACTACCTTCATCTGTAACTGGAGGCCACTGCCTAACATCATCAATCCAAGACATGTCTGCGTTATCAGTAACAAATGCTCCACGCTGCTGTGTTTGGGTTAGTTGGTGGAGCACCGCACACTCCAGTTAGGGCGGGGCCACTAGGGGGCGCATGTCCACAATTTTCAAGTCGAAAAGGTCTAAGACAGCAAGAAACAAAGGGAAATAAATACGATCGGTGATCGGTATCGGATCGGCCGATATTGATTTCAGTGATCGGTGATCGGCCCCAAAAACCCTGATCGGAGCACCCCTACTCGTGTTAGCACGATTTCAAAACTTTCATAACTTTTGGTTATGTTTCAGGTGGCTGATCAGGTTTGACGTATTAAAGCTTGTGCTATTTTCCCTCCTTTGCTTGGAGGATTTGTCACAAATAACCAGCGAACTATCTTCCTCTGAAACTAAAGAAGTTCCATACCATCGCCGCCATGTTTGTTGTATCAGTACGCTGTGCTGCAGGCTGCATTCAAGGTGTAACGTAAATTCCTCGGTTCCCTCATTTGCTAGTCGTTCTTTCAGCCTTTTCTATTTCTTCTATTTTTTTATGTGTAACATGTGGAAAAATAATGCAAATATTAATGTAAGTCAGCAACTACTAAAATTATGACCGAGTTAATGAGTTGTTTTCTGGCATGAGGGGTATTCTTGATTTTCCTGAGTAATAGTTTTTCTGAATATGTCAACGTCACTTGAACATAACATTCACTGCCAGTTATTTGGGTCTCAGAGGGAGCGAGGCACTGCCGTGTTGACAAAAATATATGTGTTATCGGGGCTGTTCGTCATGATATCGGACTTATCGGGATGACGTCATAATTTCCTGTTATTGGGACAATAATTATACTTGTTTTTACATTTGTATTTTCTACAGATGCACAAACCTGAGGCTTTCATGAGGACCATCCTACATTCAGGTCCAACAGCTGAGCCACACCAGACTCCTTTAACGTTTTACAAAGAAAACTCACATTTTTAGCAAAAGAAGAAGTCTTGCACACAGCAGCTCCATAATACAGGAGTAAATGACTTTCTTTATAACACAAAGCTCAAACGGCATCTTTGTTAGGCCAAAACACACACACACTCTCCTGGCCCAGTGATCCACTTCAGAGCTCTGTTCTGAAACCAAACCAGGTTGCACACACACAGCCAGTCCCGCCAGTGCTGCTGAACTGGTTCATCACCAGCAGACTGGAAACCATCCCAGCTGGATGCAGACGAGGGCCCCAGTTTCTGAGGAGGGGGAAACCAAACCACAGCTGAGAGGAAACGGCCTCACGGACCGCAGAGGGAAGCGGTAATCAAAGAAGCAGCAGGGACAGACCTGGTCCGGTCTGGATCTGGTGGTCAACACCTGACCCCCGCATCCCACAGGATCTTTCAGGGGGTCCTTTCCTCAGTCCCTCCAGGTTTTAGACCACAGGAGCCAAACAGAGCTCTGGGGTTAGCAGAAGTCCTGAGGTTACCTTGAACCTTTGAGGCGGTGCTTGAAGAGCTCGGAACATCTGACTGGTCCAGTTCTCCCAATGTTTTAGCCTCAGTCATTTCAGGTTTACTATCCACTGTGGCTCTTAAACTCCTTAACCTCACAGGAGTTTTACCATCGTTGCTTATGAAGGAAGATTCATGCAGCTTTAATCAGCTGGGAAGATCCAGGTGAGCTGCAGAATGGATGTGGCAAAGTTCTGGCACCAGAGCAGGAAAACTCCCATCTCTGGTTCATTTACCCTCTCTGACACCTGGGCACTGGGTTCTGGTTGATACTGGGTTCTGGTCAGTACTGAGACAGCTCTGATCAAGGTGACAAACGATATTCGCCTGAACACATATGCAGGCAAAGTCTCAGTCCTGGTTCTGCTGGACCTCAGCGCTGCCTTTGACACAGTTGACCATGTGATCTTATTACAGAGATTTGAAGACTGGGGGGAATCTCTGGAACCACTTTAAACTGGTTCAGGTCCTACCTCAGGGACAGAAGATACTTTGTTGAAATTGGTAACTGTGTCTCAGACCAAATGTCCATGACCTGTGGGGTTCCCCAGGGGTCAATCCTGGGACCCCTATTGTTCATTCTGTACATGCTTCCATTAGGCCGCTAATACGCAGCTATAATGTGTCCGACCACAACTATGCAGATGATACTCAGATCTATGTGTCACTGACAGCAGGAGAACATGGGCCTGTAGATTCATTGTGTCTGGGTACTGGTCGGTGCTGGGTACTGGTTGATGATGGGTTCTGGTCCAATACGAATGTTATGTTATTTATTTATCTAAGGTTTATTCTAATTGTCTGTCGTTGCTCTGGGTTTCTGGCTTTCTCTAGGAAATTCCTCACATTTCTGAAAAATTCCAGACTCCTCCCCCTTGACTCAACCAGGTCCTCTCGCTCTTTACCGCGATGGCTCCTGAAGTGCTTAATAAAGTTTGCCCGTCTTATTCTCAGCAACATTCGTGCCAACTGTGGAAACCGCAGCCCTGCGTAAGGAGGATGCTGCAGTTTTCCAGCCTAACAAGGCGCCAGATCACCAACTAAATGCTAATGAACAACCCACACGCTGCTGCTTCTCCACCTGGTGACTCAAAACAGGAAGTTGCAAGACCGCGCTTCCTGTGGTGGCTTTTAGAGAAATAAGAAGAAAAAAAAAGAAGAAAAAAAGAACTGGGTTTCTTTCCAAAAAAACAAAAATGTGTGGTATGAGCCGGTCCCCAGGAGTAAAGACTGACAGATCACTGATTTCAACAGCTGGAGGAACAGCTGTGACCAGGGAGGACCGCTCCTCTACAGACCCAGATCTGCTCTCAGACCCAGAACAGACAGGACTCAGACTTTTAGATTCTCCAAAGAGCCACAGGGAGGTCCGGTCCAGGCCACTCTGAGGACAGAGCTGGTAGTTTGTGGTCTGTGCTCTCAATCCAGGACCTCAGTTTAGTCTCGTACGCTGGTTCCTCCACGCCTCACCTTGTCCTTCCAGCTAGTCCACTTTCAGACCTCACCGGTTTCAGAGCCGGAAAAACACGAGAGGAAATGAGGTGCAACCAAGCACAGAAGAGCAGCTGATTCTCTGAAAAAGGTCTGGGGGACGAAACCAGCAGAGCAGGCTGTCAGGAGATGATCTGTTCCTCAGGAGAACAGAGCAAACCTGAGTAAAGGAATGAATGAACTCAGAGACGGTCTCGTCCTCTGGTAAGGTCTCCTTGATCCTCTCCTCCTTGCTTACATCATCCCAGCCTTGGTTTCTCCATGGCTACAGCTGGAATGGGAGGTCACCCAGCAACATCAGATGCTCAGCGTTCCTGGTCTCTCAGGCGTCTCTGAAGAGGTCCTTCCCTCCCCCAGACCTGGAAGCCGACCAGCAACTGCTCACCACTTTGATGAACTTCACATTCATCTTCCTCAACATGTGTTTCAGAGCCGGCTGAACTTTGAGACCGCCGACTAGAAGTTCTCCACTTTGAGAAGGTGAAGCAGGCGACGGAAATGCTGCAATAATGAATTATGAAAGTGCGGAGCCGTAACGTTCAGTAGTAGGGTTGGGAATCAAGAACCGGTTCCTGTAGAGAACTGGTTCCGTGTGTTTCAATTCCATGGAATCGTTTAGCAGTTTATCCAGCGATTCTCTTATCGATTCTAACCAGCAAGAATCTCACGTAATTTCCGCAAGTTACGCACAGTCAATTCCAGAAAGCACTTACATGATTAAGTTACAGCAGCGTCCCAGTTGGCAGCACAGCAATGGATGCGCTGGTATGGCCATCTCAAAAGACTCCCTCCCGAACACCCCACTCACGCTATCCTCCACTTTGACCCCGAATCTGCCGGCTGGAAACGCCCCTGTGGTGCCCCCCGCACATGATGGATGGATGCTGTTACCAGGGACCTACACCAACTAGGCCTGTCGCTGACTGAAGCCGAGCCTCTAGCACTGGACCGACACAAATGGAGAAGATTGGTGAAACTGACTGGCTCTACGCATGGCATCACCCCCGCCGCCGAGAAAGAGACCCGATGATGATGATGATGATGATAAAGTTACGTCGGTTTAGCACGCACATTGCAGTTGTAAACAACAATGGCGCCCACCAAGTTCAAACGCTCCAAAGTTTGGCTTCACTTCACCAAAGAAAGATGGCAACAAGGCAACTAGCAGTCATTGTAAAGTGGAGATAACAGCATCAGGAGGGAACACGGCTAACATGTAGAAACATTTGAACACACAACATGTGATAACGAGTGTCGTGTTTTTGACGCTTCGGACTGATGGATCTCAACCCAGCAGCAGTAGCCAAGCTAAGATCACCTCTGGTAACTCTGGTAAGTAGCTATCCCACTGCCTATGTGCTTCTTTGTAAAACACGCTATAACATTAACGCTATGCTATTAAACGAATGCCTTCTGCATTACATTTAGAAGATGACCGTGACGAGAGAGAGAGTCTGGCTGGTTCAGAGGCTGGAAGACATGATTATTTTTCTGTAAAAGAATTGTTAATTCTTCATAGTATTTGCAGATTTGCACTATGCACTGTTACATTGTATGATTTATATTTTTGAGTGCTTAGTGAGCTCATATATCCTTTTAAAAGGGATATTTTTTCATTTCTATTAGGAAAAATCTGTTAGTAAAATGTTACACATTCTTGTGTATTTGCACAGTTACATATTACAACAGTTAACACGTTATCCAGGCTTTGGGCCTCTTTTGACCTCGCTGTTGAGTTTGTAAGGTTGTGATTTCTAAGTAAAAAAATAAAGATGCTAATAAAACTGTTAGTTCTTCCTTTTCCCCAAATTAGAATCGATAAGAGAACAGATAAAGAATTGAATCGATAATGGAATCGGAATGGGAAAAATCTTATCAATTCCCATCCCTATTTAGCAGTAACCACACAGGTGACAACAGTAGCACCTGTCTGGGGCCAGTGGACTGCTTCTCTGCTGGTGGGACGACCGGCGCACTGCTGTATCCTCCAACCACCAGAACCTGCCTGTCAGGTCCACCAGCACGGCCACCACGCCATCACTCTTCAGTCCTCTCTGTTCCCTCAGCTGTCACCAGAGAGAAAAGGTGACTCACTCAAATCTCATCTGGTCCAGTCATCTGAAGACGACGACGGCGCCGTCCGCCATTTCTTGTTGTTGGAGAGTTCTCTACTTTTGTGACTTTCCTTTGAATAGTCTGTTGCATGAACTCAAAGAGTTGCAGGACAGGTCCAACCCTGGTTGGGGGGCCTCTGTCCCGGGGCCCACGGCAGGACGCTGAGGCCGCCCGTCCCCAGGAGCTGCTCCATCAATCATAGATGAAGACACAGCCGCTACACGTGGCAGACAATGATTCGATTACCATCAGTAACTAAAGCAAAGGACCGACGCAGCCAGAGGGATCCATCAGTGTCTGCGCACACACCTGCACACGGGCCATCACCAGGGGCCGGGGGGCCAGCGGGGTGCTGTGATGCAAGTCACAACACTTTCTCTGCTTCTCAGGCGGCTGTTCACAGATAAATCATTTCAGAGACCAGATTTATAACTGAAACCAGAGTATTTCCCCAGGAGGCAAACTGGAACCTGCAGACCATCTCAGGTTAATTGGTGAGTCTAAATTACCCGTACGAGTGGCTGTGTGTGTGTGTGTGTGTGTGTGTGTGTGTGTGTGTGTGTGTGTGTGTGTGTGGCCCAGGTCTCCGGCGTAAAACAGATCATTGATCTCAATGGGACTAACCTGGTTAGATAAAGGTTAATAAATTAATAAAATAGACTAGTGCTGGGCGATATGACGATACATATCGTGGGGACGATAGAAGATAAATGGCACGATACACACTTTTCTATCGTTTCTAACCTAATTTTATCAATTATTACAGCAAATATGTAATTAAATAACCTGCAATGATAAATTTGATAGAATCATATCTACTTCTACAAAGTAGCCTTTTATGTTTGCACTTTTATTCATGGTTAATGCCTCAAACAGAGTTCTCTTCAACCCTGATGTTTACTTTAGACACTTTATATTGGTTTGCAAACTTTGCACATCAAGGTTACAGATTTCAGAATGTTGAAAAATAATTTGTGTTTATTTTTTATAGCTGAACTTCAGTGCAAAAATGTGTTTTTCCTCTCAGAAACTGTTGTGCACTTTAAAAAAATGTGAAAGCTACTGTACCTCTGTACCTACCTGTTTTTGCTGCACTAAAATGTATGTTTGTGACAGTTCAGCTAAATGTCCTTTCAAAATAAAGTTGAAAAGTAAGCAATGAAATTTTTGTCAAACTTTTCAGAGAATAACTGAAAACATACTTTATTATGGTATATCGTGATATATATCGTTATCGTGATATAAAATAGTCCATATCGTGATATATGATTTTTTCCATATCGCCCAGCACTAAAATAGACAGTGGGTTTAACATCCCAGAACAGAAAGACGACCAGATGAACAGTCCTGGAGGTTCCTGGAGAACAGTTTAAGACTGGTCGTTGTCAGCAGCAACCGCAGTTACACAGAAAACGGACAAATGGGCGTAACGACGAGCCTGGCAGTGGGTGAGAGCAGACCCTAGTGGTCTTTAGAGGAACCGCAGACCCTAGTGGTCTTTAGAGGAACCGCAGACCCTAGTGGTCTTTAGAGGAACCGCAGACCCTAGTGGTCTTTAGAGGAACCGCAGACCCTAGTGGTCTAGAGGAACCGCAGACCCTAGTGGTCTGAAGAGGAACCGCAGACCCTAGTGGTCTATAGAGGAACCGCAGACCCTAGTGGTCTATAGAGGAACCGCAGACCCTAGTGGTTTGTAGAGGAACCGTAGACCCTAGTGGTCTTTAGAGGAACCACAGACCCTAGTGGTCTGGAGAGGAACCATACCCCTAGTGGTCTTTAGAGGAACCGCAGACCCTAGTGGTCTTTAGAGGAACCGCAGACCCTAGTGGTATATAGAGGAACCACAGACCCTAGTGGTCTTTAGAGGAACCGTAGACCCTAGTGGTCTTTATAGGAACCACAGACCCTAGTGGTCTGGAGAGGAACCGTAGACCCTAGTGGTCTTTAGAGGAACCGCAGACCCTAGTGGTCTTTAGAGGAACCGCAGACCCTAGTGGTATATAGAGGAACCAGAGACCCTAGTGGTCTGTGGAGGAACCGTAGACCCTAGTGGTCTTTAGAGGAACCACAGACCCTAGTGGTCTGAAGAGGAACCGTAGACCCTAGTGGTCTTTAGAGGAACCGCAGACCCTAGTGGTCTTTAGAGGAACCACAGACCCTAGTGGTCTGGAGAGGAACCACAAACCCTAGTGGTCTTTAGAGGAACCGTAGACCCTAGTGGTCTTTAGAGGAACCGCAGACCCTAGTGGTCTTTAGAGGAACCGCAGACCCTAGTGGTATATAGAGGAACCACAAACCCTAGTGGTCTGGAGAGGAACCGTAGACCCTAGTGGTCATTAGAGGAACCGTAGACCCTAGTGGTCTTTAGAGCAGGGATCTCAAACTCATTCCTGAAAGGGCCGTGTGGCTGCAGGTTTTTGTTCCAACTATGCAGAAACACAGCTGAGTTGTTTCATCCAATCAACTGAACTGGTTCAGACCTTCAGTGAGGACAACTAGTTGATTGACTAAAACAACTCAGCTGTGTTTCTGCATGGTTGGAATAAAAACCTGCAGCCACACGGCCCTTTCAGGAATGAGTTTGAGACCCCTGCTTTAGAGGAACCGCAGACCCTAGTGGTCTTTAGAGGAACAGCAGACCCTAGTGGTCTTTAGAGGAACCGCAGACCCTAGTGGTCTTTAGAGGAACCGCAGACCCTAGTGGTCTTTAGAGGAACCGCAGACCCTAGTGGTCTTTAGAGGAACCGTAGACCCTAGTGGTCTTTAGAGGAACCGCAGACCCTAGTGGTCTTTAGAGGAACCGCAGACCCTAGTGGTCTTTAGAGGAACCGCAGACCCTAGTGGTCTATAGAGGAACCACAGACCCTAGTGGTCTGTAGAGGAACCGTAGACCCTAGTGGTCTGCAGAGTAACTGCAGCCTCTAGTGGTCTGTAGAGTGGTCTTTAGAGGAACCGCAGACCCTAGTGGTCTTTAGAGGAACCGCAGACCCTAGTGGTCTTTAGAGGAACCGCAGACCCTAGTGGTCTATAGAGGAACCACAGACCCTAGTGGTCTGTAGAGGAACCGTAGACCCTAGTGGTCTGTAGAGGAACTGCAGCCTCTAGTGGTCTGTAGAGGAACCACAGACCCCAGTGGTCTGTAGAGGAACCGTAGACCCTAGTGGTCTGCAGAGGAACTGCAGCCTCTAGTGGTCTGTAGAGGAACCACAGACCCTAGTGGTCTGTAGAGGAACCGTAGACCCTAGTGGTCTGTAGAGGAACTGCAGCCTCTAGTGGTCTGTAGAGGAACCACAGACCCCAGTGGTCTGTAGAGGAACCGTAGACCCTAGTGGTCTGTAGAGGAACTGCAGTCTACTTCCATGTTGGCATCATAAAGGGAACCAGAGGCTTCTGGATCTAAGCAGTACCGGGGGAATAAAGTTCTGTGGGAAGCAGAAGGTGAGTCGACAGACTGACTGAGGTCTCGTTGATCAACCTGAACGTCTCAACATGTCTCACCATCATTTTATTAGTTTGATTCAGACCTGACTGTGGACCAGACATGTCCACCTGCCAGTTACATTCCTCTGCAGTAAAATCTCTCTTTCAACTCAAGTCTCAGAAAACAGTCACACGATTTCCCTGATGTGACATTGAAAGTTTCCGTTGTTATGGAAACAGGCGGTAGAAACATTTTGTTGAGGCTGCTGCTGAAAGAGCTGACGGAGGTGTGGAGGCTGTGGAGGTGAAGCCAATCAGAGGCGGTCCACTCAGAGACCGGGCCGAGCCAGCTTTAAGGACGGGACGCTCCTAAGCTGCTTTAACCCGCTCAGCTGATCATACACTGGACCCGCTTCAGGCCATGCTCAGAACCACCAACGACCCAGACCAGGTACTGGAAACTGGCGGGCCTGCAGGGAGCAGTCACTAATCTGTTTGGTTCTGGAACTGGAAGACAACAGCACAGACACGGGCTGAACCGCGGTGGGAAACCTCCGGGTTACAGCTCAAATAAGGCGAGTAAGTCAAGTCAGGCTGTTCCAGTTCAGTTTCCTTCCAGGAGCAGTCGGGGGGGGGGGGGGGGGGGGGGGGGGGGGGGGGGGGGGGAACCTCCCCACGTCTCCAGGATCCATCCTTGCCCAGACTTGTACATGCAGCGGATGACGAGTAACCAATTAAAACAACAAACTGAACCAGAATACACTGATTCACATCAACGTTAACTATCGTACCGATAACAGGAAATGATGACGTCATCCCGATAAGTCCGATATCACGACGAATAGCCCGATAACATATATATTTTTGTCAACACAGCAGTGCCTCGCTCCCTCTGAGCCTTGAATGACCAGCAGTGAATGTTATGTTCAAGTGACGTCATCATAATCAGAAAAACAATTTCTCAATAAGTAAAATCAAGAATACCCCCTCATGCCAGAAAACAACTTGTTAACTCGGTAATAATACTTTGGTAGTTGATGACTTGAACTTGATATTCACAGTATTTCTCCTCATGTTACACATAAAAAAAGAAAAAAATAGAAAAGGCTGAAAGAACGACTAGCAAACAAGAGGAACGCAGGAATTTACGTTACAGCTTGAATGCAGCCTGCAGCACAGCGCTGATCACAACAAACATGGCGGCGTGGAACTTCGTTAAAGTTTCAGAAGAAGATAGTTTGGTGGTTATTTGTGACGAATCCTCTGAGTGAATTCTACGAGGAGGGAAACAAGCTTTAATACGTAAAACCTGATCAGCCACCTACAACATAACAATCGCTTCCATGGAGTTTTGAAATCGTGCTAATGTGAGCTAACGTGAGCTAATGCTAATGTGCGCAAGCCAGCAGCAGTCTCTCCTCTTCCTCATTCCTCTCATCTAAAGCTTCCATGAGATTAAAAAATAAAAAACAAAAACTACTGAATCTCATTTACTTTAATTAAAGGTATTAATTTAAATGGAACCACAAGCCAAAATCCTTTAAATGTTAATCTTTTTCAGTTAGTAATTCTGATGCATGTATTTCCATCAGTTCAAGGAGACTTTATTTTTTATATCAGTCAGTAATGAACCTTATTTAAGTTAATGTGAGATATCAAATAGGTTTGTTTGATAACTTTAAGAAAATGTTTGGGAGGTTTGACAATAGTTTTTCATTGGAAAAAATAAATATCTGAACATTTAAAGAGTCAAAACTGTTTTTGGTTTTGTTCATAGTATTGATGTAATGATCTTAGGTATATGTGTGTGTTATCTGTTATCGGTATCGGTATCGGCCTTTAGGAGCTGAAAGTTATCGGTTATCGGTTTTAAAAAACAGTTATCGTGCATCCCTAAAAAAGAACAGCAATGAAGCAAAATCAGAAGGCTGGAAAAGTAAATGAACGGATGAACAGAGGTCCACCGGTCTGAGGAAGACCTGCATCTACAACATCCTGAATAAAAACCATCAGAATAATCTTCCACAGCACCACGCTGCATCCGTTCATCAGAAATCTCTGAGTATTTGGAGAAATCTCTGTGTGTCCGGGACAGAAGCAGTCTGAGATCTTTGTCCCCTCTGGCAGCGCTGCATTAAAACCAGACCTTACTCTGTAATTAAATCACTGCGTGGACTCAGGAAGTCCTCCAGATATCGCTGTTTGAGAACACGGCCGGACGCACTTTTGACAAATGCAGGTAAAAAAAAAAAAGAAAAAAGAAAAAAAGAAAAGTCATGTGAGCGTATGACCCAAAACCACTGCACCACGGCTCCATTAAAGCAGACTGGGGCTCTGGTTCTGGGAACCACAGACGCTGCATCCTCCAGTAGAGGGACGGGAGCATCCAGCTCATCACCGCATCACCAGCATCTGTGGTCATGGGGGGGGGGGGGGGGGGGGGGGGGGGTGCATCAGTCCACATCTGGAACGTTAACCCTGCTGGACTGCTGGTTTTAGAGCCATCCAGACATCTTCCAAAGAGACGATGCTCCACCACGCGCCGGGTATTGATCCCAGCTCTGTGGTGATGAACGGGCCCGTCTGCACCTTGAAATGAAGAACACCTCAAAGAGGAGCAGCTGCAGTCCTCTATCGGACAGGACCGAGACACAGGTCTCCTGGTCCCCACAGGGTTCTGGACGTAAGGAGGACCACCACCTGCTGAAAATTATCTCTTTATTTCCCGTTAAAATGGAAGATTAGATGGTAGATTAAATCAGTTTAAACACTCTATATGTTCTGCTGTGAGCTAAATATAGATTTATGGGATCAGCAAATCATTTAATTCTAATTATCTGGGTTGAATTAGTCTATTTTCGTTAGTAGAATATTATCTCCAGCTTTTCCAGAACCTTCTTGTGCCTTTTACAGGAACCCAGTTCAGGACAGTTTTGAGTTTTCTAAGGACCTAGAAGTGTGCGAACCCTTCCACGCACATCTGCGGGATTGCGCTGCGTTTACCCGCAGAAATGCTTCTTTTTCGTCCGCATCCAGCGGCTCCGTTTCCTCCGGGGCAGGAGCCGTGAGCCCGGGTGAACCTGTGACAAACATCCGGCACCCTCCACCGCGGAGCTAAAGGGCTAACTCGTTAGCCGCGGCTGCATCGATTACCTGGCTGATTGATCAACCTGCTGGCCTCTTTCCGTCGCCATCGCCCGGCTTCCGCGCCGACGGCAACCCGAGCGAAGCGGATGTTCGCCGGGACCGGCGGCCGCCGCAGCCCCGCCGCTATCGCTTAGCCCCGCGGCTAGCCCCGCACCGACTCCCCGCTGACTTCCTGCGCCCGGAGGAAACGCTACCGACGTGAAAGTCACGTACCTTTGATGGGTCGCTCGACGGTGGAGAGTTTGTTCTGGTCTTTGGCCGACATCCTCCCTCCCTGCGGAACCTCTCGCGGATTTTACGAACCGAACTCGACGAATTTGAGTCCAGCTAGCAGGCTAGCCGGAGCGAGCTAGCCGCGCTAGCAGGCGGTGCGCGTCCCGAGCAGCGGACCGGACAGCCCGGGCTCGACTTTCAGGCTGAGCTGGAGCCAACCCTCCACCGGGAGCGGGAGCGGGAACGGGGAGGGAGGGGGTGCGTTTATCCGGCGAGAATACGAGCGTTGACTCCGCGCGGCGCTCCGCGGTGCAGCGATGCCGAGCCGCTGTCACTGCGGCGGATGAATCGAAGGTTGAAGGAAGCGGCCCGGGCAGCGCCGATCTGCTCCAGCAGCTCCAGCAGCTCCGCGCCGCGCGTCAGATCATATCCCGACCTGATCCCTTTATTCTTGGACGAGCTGCATCTGTCACAGGCCGCTGCGCTTTGGGTTTTTTTTAATGTCGTGATCCGATGTGTCGTCCAGACCCTCTGTCGGATTACAATAATCCGCCGCAAGCGGATTTCCTACAACAGAGACTCGACGCGGGGAGTTGTGGGTAATGTAGTACTGATGTGATCTTTACGCGCCGCCCTCAGTAAAGCTGAACACCCAGCAGCTCAAAGCTCTGCAGCACCAGCCAAGAGGCTTTCATTGACTTGTGAAAAAATGACAAGGAGCTGGCTTTAGAAAATAAATGAATCTTTAAAAACGGTGGTTTAATCAAATAAACGTGTCACTGTGGAAAATAATACATTCTTTATTAAATTAATACATTCCTAAATAAACAAACTACACACACACATTTTATAAATATGTACAGTCATGGAAAGAATTATTAGACCACCCTTGTTTTCTTCAGTTTCTTGTTCATTTTAATGCCTGGTACAACTAAAGGTACATTTGTTTGGACAAACATAACGATAACCACAAAGATTGCTCATAAGAGTTTTATTTAAGAGCTGATATCTTACCATTTTCCATGGTTTTCTTGATTATAACCTAAATCACTTAAGTTTTTACATCAATAGCTATGGCGTTTGTACTGCCAAAACACTGCTTTTATGCATTCAGTGTTTTCTTTTCTGTCTGTTTTAGTCACATGATGACGTTTAGTGGTACCAGGTATTAAAATGAACAAAAAGTGAAGAAAAAATAGTGGTCTAATAATTTTTTCCATGACTGTATATTAATTATTCGTCTCACCCATCTGGGCGATGTTGTCTTCTTCCAGTTCTGGTCCTCTACAAGAGGTCTGGGAGCCTGAGGGTTCTCCAGGATCTTAGCAGTTCCCAATGCCTCAGATGTTGTTCCTGGTATCTGCTGGATCCTCCAGTCCAGTTTGGGGGTTTCAGCTCCCAGTGCCTCCATCACTACTGGCACCACTGCTGCCTTCACACTCCACATCTTCTCCAGCTCTTCCTTCAGTCCTAGAGCTTTTCATGTTCCTTCTTCCTGATGTTGATGTTGACCCTGGGACCTCCAGTCCATCCTGGTCCAGATGTTCCTGTGTATTATTCCTGCTACCTGGTTGTTTCATGTCTCTTTACCTGCCATCATCTTCCACCCTGCTGTGATGTCCTGCTCTGGTTCAGGGTCTTCTCTCCACAGCCTCCATCTGGGCTCCTGTCCAGTCTGGTAGACCTCTACAGATCTGGTGTTTTAGGACCTGTTCTTCTGCAGCCAGGATCAGAGCCTCTGTGGCGTCTGTCAGTCCAGCTTTTTCCAGCCACTGGTTTGTTTTTCTGATGTCAGCCACCTTTTCAGTTTGGTGGTGGTCCATCCATGCAGGTGCTTATCCATCCATGATGACTGCTCTGGTTCCTCCTCCATGATGACCCCTCTGGTTCCTCCTCCATGACGACCCCTCTGGTTCCTCCTCCATGATACGACCCCTCTGGTTCCTCCTCCATCCCATGACTCTGGGACTTCAGTTGGTCTGACGTCATTAACTCAGCAGATCATCAGTGGGTCCATCTTCTTGATGTGTTCCTGGAGGTCTCCTCCGCTGTTCCACCTCCTCCTGGATAGTAGCTCTGGTTCCTCCTCCATGACTCTGGTTCTTATCTGGTTCAGACGACCCCTCTGGTCCTCCGACGACCCCATCTACCATGTTGCCTTCTGGTAGTTCAGCCCCTTCAGTTCTGATCATCCTTTCTCCCTGAGATACCACCTGTCCACAATTATCCAGTCCAAATGACATCCTGATGTTGTTGCTGTAGATCCTGGTGAGGTGAATCAGGAAGTCGATGTCAAGCTCTTTATTGGCGTTGTAGCTTGATGTCATCGACGTAGAGGAGGTGGCTGATGCTCGCCCCATTTTGGAATTTGTACCTGTAGCTGCTGTTGTTGATGATCTGACTGAGGGGATTCAGGTCTCTGCAGAACAGCAGGAGGACAGGACACCTCCTTGGTATAACCACATTTGATGCTCACCAGTGCCACTGGTTTCCAGTTGACCTCCAGAGTTGACCTCCAGAGTTGTCTTCTACAGCCTCATGGAGTTCTGGTGAAGCCAGTCAGTGTCCTGTTGACCAGTGCACAGGTTGGTGCTTCTGGACTTGCAGTCGTGTGGAACTGATCTGTCCACCAGCAGCTGGTTTCCACCTCTCTGGTGTGTCTCTTGAGGCAGTGCCTAGGGCTGTGAGCCTTTGTCTGGCCATGTCCAGTGTCTCTGCTGTGGACACCAGTGTCTCTTCTGTGGACACCAGTGTCTCTACAGTGGACATCAGTGCCTCTGCTGTGGACACTAGTGTCTCTGCTGTGGACACCAGTGCCTCTGCTGTGGACACCAGTGCCTGTGGACACTACTGTGGACACCAGTGCCTCTGCTGTGGACACCAGTGTCTCTACTGTGGACACCAGTGTCTCTGCTGTGGACACCAGTGCCTCTGCTGTGGACACCAGTGCCTCTGCTGTGGACACTAGTGTCTCTACTGTGGACACCAGTGCCTCTGCTGTGGACACCAGTGTCTCTACTGTGGACACCAGTGTCTGTTGACACCAGTGCCTCTGCTGTGGACACCAGTGCCTCTGCTGTGGACACTAGTGTCTCTACTGTGGACACCAGTGCCTCTGCTGTGGACACCAGTGTCTCTACTCACTAGTGTCTTTGCTGTGGACACCAGTGTCTCTGCTGTGGACATCAGTGCCTCTGCTGTGGACACTAGTGTCTCTGTCGCTGCTCTTCTGGACTTGCAGTCGTGTGGAACTGATCTGTCCACCAGCAGCTGGTTTCCACCTCTCTGGTGTATCTCTTGAGGCAGTGCCTAGGGCTGTGAGCCTTTGTCTGGCCATGTCCAGTGTCTCTGCTGTGGACACCAGTGTCTCTTCTGTGGACACCAGTGTCTCTACAGTGGACATCAGTGCCTCTGCTGTGGACACCAGTGCCTCTGCTGTGGACACCAGTGCCTCTGCTGTGGACACTAGTGTCTCTACTGTGGACACCAGTGCCTCTACTGTGGACACTAGTGTCTCTACTGTGGACACCAGTGCCTCTGCTGTGGACACCAGTGTCTCTACTGTGGACACTAGCTGGTGGACAACTCTGCTGTGGACACCAGTGCCTCTGCTGTGGACACTAGTGTCTCTACTGTGGACACCAGTGCCTCTGCTGTGGACACTAGTGTCTCTGCTGTGGACACCAGTGCCTCTGTGGACTGTGGACAACCAGTGGACCTCTACTGTTGACACTGTGCCTCTCTGTGGACACCAGTGTCTGTGACACCAGTGTCTCTACTGTGGACACTTTGTGTCTCTGGGACACCAGTGTCCTACACCAGTGCCTCTGCTGTGGACACCAGTGTCTCTACTGTGGACACCAGTGCCTCTGTGGCTGCCTCTGCTGTGGACACCAGTGTCTCTACTGTGGACCCAGTGCCTCTACATCAGTGCCCTGCTGTGGACACCAGTGTCTCTAGTGTCTCTACTGTGGACACCAGTCCTCTGTGTGACACCAGTGTCTCTACTGTGGACACCAGTGCCTCTGCTGTGGACACCAGTGCCTCTGCTGTGGACACTAGTGTCTCTACTGTGGACACCAGTGCCTCTGCTGTGGACACCAGTGTCTCTACTCACTAGTGTCTCTGCTGTGGACACTGTGCTGTGGACACCAGTGTCTCTACTGTGGACAACCAGTGCTCTGGTGACAGTGTCTGTGACTGTGTCTCTACTGTGGACACCAGTGCCTCTGCTGTGGACACCATTCTGGTCTCTGCTGTGGACCCAGTGTCTCTGCTGTGGACACAGTGTCTCTACTGTGGACACCAGTCCTCTGGCTGTGGACACCAGTCCCTACTGTGACCCAGTGCCTCTGCTGTGGACACTGTGACCCTCTCTGACTCTGTGACACCTCTGCTGCACTAGTTCCTCTACTGTGGACACCAGTGTCTCTGTGGACACTCCTCACCAGTGTCTCCACGTGACTGTTCACAGTGACTCTACCCACTGTCTCTACTGTGGACACCAGTCCTCTGCTGTGGACACCAGTGTCTCTACTGTGGACAATGCCTCTGCTGTGGACCAGTGCCTCTGCTGTGGACACCAGTCTCTCTGTGGACCCCTCTGCTGTGGACACCAGTTCCTTGTCTCTGTGGACACCAGTGCCTCTGCTGTGGACACCAGTGGTTCTATGTGACACCAGTCTCTGCTGTGGACACCAGTGTTCTGTGGACACTGATGCCTCTTCTGTGACACTGTTCTCTCCTGGACACCAGTGCCTCTGCTGTGGACACCAGTGTCTCTACTGTGGACACTAGTGTCTCTACTGTGGACACCAGTGTCTCTGCTGTGGACACCAGTGTCTCTGCTGTGGACCCTATGTCTCTACTGTGGACACCAGTGCCTCTACTGTGGACACTAGTGTCTCTACTGTGGACACCAGTGCCTCTGCTGTGGACACAAGTGTCTCTACTGTGGACACTAGTGTCTCTGCTGTGGACACCAGTGTCTCTACTGTGGACACCAGTGTCTCTACAGTGGACACTAGTCTCTAGCTGTGGACACCAGTGCCTCTGCTGTGGACACCAGTGTCTCTACTGTGGACACCAGTGTCTCTGCTGTGGACACCAGTGCCTCTGCTGTGGACATCAGTGCCTCTGCTGTGGACACTAGTGTCTCTACTGTGGACACCAGTGCTCTCTGACACCACTCTAATGTGGACACTAGTGTCATCTCAGTGGACACCAGTGCCTCTGCTGTGGACACCACCTACTCTACTTGGACACCAATGTTGCTGTGGTTCCACATCTGGTGGACTCATGCCTCTGCTGGACACCAGTTCTGGGCTGCAGTGTTCTCTCTCCACACCTAGTGCTCTCTGTGGACACCAGTGTCCACAAGTTCTCAGTGTCCTCTGTCGTGCTGGGATGTCATGGTGTCTTGTTCTACTGATGACCTGTGGTCTCTACTTTGGACACCAGTGTCTCTGCTGTGGACACCAGTGTGGAGCTTTGTGACTATGTCTGTGACTCTGCTGCCTACTGGTGTGCCTCTGACTACCAGTGCTCAGTGGACTTGTCTCTACTCAAGTGTCCTGTGGACACCAAGTCTTGGCACCTGTACAAGTGTCTCTATGCCTGTGTCTCTGCTGTGAACACCAGTGGTCTCTACTGATGTCTCTGCTGTGGACACCACATTAGCAGGCTCTCTGTTGCTCACAAATGCACATGAGTGTTCTGGGATTGTCAGGGACTCCTCTGTGTGCACGTGCCTCTAACTGTGGACACCCATTCTACTGTGGACATAGTGTCTCTGTGGACAACCAGTGCTCACGTGTTCTCTCCTGACACTCAGTGTCTCTGACAGTGTCTCAGTGACACCAGACCAGGTTCTAGTGTCCACCACCAGTGCCCTCCAGCAGTGGACACAGTGTCAATGGACATGCACTGTGTCTCTGCTGGGACCCCCTGTTTGTGTCAGCTGTGGACACCAGTGTCCAGTCTAATGTGGACACCAGTACTGTAGTGCCTCTCTGTGGACACCAGTGCTCTATGTGACACATGCTCTGCACCAGTGTGTGGGACACTACTGTGGAGTGCTTCTGTTCTACTGTGGACACCAGTGCTTTGTGGACTCTGCTGGAACCAGTGCTCTACTGGCATCAGTGGACACCCCTGTGCCTCACCAGTGTCTCTCTGCTGTGGACACCAGTGTCTAGTTCTAACTGTGGACACTAGTGTCTCTGCTGTGGACACCAGTGCCTCTGCTGTGGACACTAGTGTCTCTACTGTGGCCTGTGGACATGGACACCTCTGCTGACATCAGTGTCTGCTGTGAACCTAGTGTCTCTACTGTGGTGGACACTAGTGTCAGTGCCTCTGCTGTGTGACACCAGTGTCTCTACTGTGGACACCAGTGTCTCTGCTGTGGACACCAGTGTCTCTGTGGACTGTGGACACCACTGTGCCTCTCTGCTGTGGACACCAGTGTCTCTGCTACACAGTGTCTCTGCTGTGGACACCAGTGTCTCTGTGGACTGCACTAGTGTCTCTGCTGTGGACACCAGTGCCTCTGCTGTGGACACCAGTGTCTCTGCTGTGGCACCAGTGCCTTTGTGGACTCAGTGCCTCTTGGACACTAGTTCTACTGTGGACACCAGTGCCTCTGCTGTGGACATCAGTGCCTCTACAGTGGACACCAGTGTCTCTACTGTGGACACTAGTGTCTCTGCTGTGGACACCAGTGCCTCTGCTGTGGACACCAGTGTCTCTACTGGACTAGTGTCTCTGCTGTGGACACCAGTGTCTCTACTGTGGACACAGTGTCTCTACTCACAGTGTCCTCTGTGGACATCAGTGCCTCTGCTGTGGACACTAGTGTCTCTACTGTGGACATCAGTGCCTCTGCTGTGGACATCAGTGTCTCTACTGTGGACACCAGTGTCTCTACTGTGGACACTAGTGTCTCTATGTGGACACAGTGTCTCTGCTGTGGACACCAGTGTCTCTACTCACTAGTGTCTCTACAGTGGACACCAGTGTCTCTACTCACTAGTGTCTCTACTGTGGACACCAGTGCCTCTGCTGTGGACACCAGTGTCTCTACTGTGGACACCAGTAGTGTCTCTGCTGTGGACACCAGTGCCTCTGCTGTGGACACCAGTGTCTCTACTCACAGTGTCTCTACAGTGGACACCAGTGTCTCTACTCACTAGTGTCTCTACTGTGGACACCAGTGCCTCTGCTGTGGACACCAGTGTCTCTACTCACTAGTGTCTCTGCTGTGGACACCAGTGTCTCTACAGTGGACACCAGTGTCTCTACTCACTAGTGTCTCTGTGTGGACACCAGTGTCTCTGCTGTGGACACCAGTGTCTCTACTGTGGACACTAGTGTCTCTGCTGTGGACACCAGTGCCTCTGCTGTGGACACCAGTGTCTCTACTCACTAGTGTCTCTACAGTGGACACCAGTGTCTCACTAGTGGCTCTACTGTGGACACCAGTGTCTCTGCTGTGGACACCAGTGTCTCTACTCACTAGTGTCTCTACTGTGGACACCAGTGTCTCTGCTGTGGACACCAGTGTCTCTGCTGTGGACACCAGTGTGTGAGTGTATATGTGTGGTTGTGTTTAAAACAGGAGTGTGAGTAAAGCTTAAAATCCTTTTAACTTTTATTTCCATACATGTAAATGCATTGGGAACATCGCCCATTCTGTTCTAAACCAAATCATGAAGAAAAATGTATCTAATTTGTTATTACTAGGGCTGGGCAAGTTAACGCGTTATATTGCGTTAACTCATTAATTTATTAACGGCAACATTTATTTTTATCACGCATTAACGCATGTTGCTCACATGCTTTTGTTTTGAAAAGTCTGTTACTGGCTGCTGCAGAACTGGAAAACAATTAGCAGGTAAACATGCAGAAAAGCTAAAACAGACATGGAGAACGGTAAAAATCAGTGTACTTTACAGTTCAGGTAGCAACTCAGGTAGCAATATTAACAATTCTGTCTAAAAAAATAATTCTGGACTGCAACAAAACTTTGTCGTCATTCCTCCATGTTCCATCAGATCTGCTCCATGTGTTCACTGTCCTGCTGTTCTCTAGCTGGTTACTGCAGTGCGGCTCCATCTAGTGGCACAGATGTGTAATGACAACAGAAAGTCCAGTCCCTCCATTATAAAACTAATTCAGTTCTGTGGCCCGTTTTTAATTTTGTATTTTTGATCCAAGTTTAAAATTGAAATATAAAAAAAAAATCAGGCATTTTTTTTCATTTTTTTGTGTTAGATTAAAAAACGAAAAATGTAATAAAATGTCACTTTTTATTTTTTATTATTTGATTGACAATTCAAAATGGAAAGAATGAATGATACACGGATTGGTAAAGTTACAGAACTTTAACATTTTCATTTTAAAGTTTTCCCAGACGGAGGATTCAACAGAAACAAGATTATTTGTAACAACTGACAAGTTGAACTCCCCGTTAAAAGTTTCTGCTGTTACCTCAGAAATTACCTGTTTTAATGTTCTGATTGTGCTGAGACACAATCATTTTGTTGGATTTTGTTTGTAGACTTTATTTTTTTTTTTTTTTTATAAAAAACAGGATGACATTAATGTCCTGGCAGTAGCAATAAGCTTTATTTTATTTTACATTTTTATAGATGAGATTTACACTAAATATGTGTTACTGACAAGTGCTGATGTTAAAAGTGTTTCAACAACAAATGTTATGACACTTTAGTTCATAAGGCAGCAGAACATTTAAATAAAAGTGACCTTTACACTACTTTTGAATTAATTATTTGATTTTTGTATACAATGCAATTAATTGTGATTAATCAGGGAAATAATGCGATTAATTGCGATTAAAAATTTCAATCGTTGCCCAGCCCTAGTTATTACTTCACAGAAAGTGAGGAAAAATTGATATTTGTTTGTTCCAAAAGATATCAGTGTCTGCATCAGTGTTTCCGCTAGAAAAAATTGCCACCGGACAATGTGACCGGCAGGTTTTCAATTTACCGGACAAATGTTTTTTGTTGAAAAACAGGCTATTTCAAATAAAATAAGTCCCGTCAATTGACTCACGAGCATAACTTCAAAAAAATAAATAAATATTGCAGAAGCTTGCGCTCTTCTGACGCATGAATGAACATAAAAAGATGAAGGCCTATATACTGTAAGATAAAACAATTTGCAAACAACGTTTTAGAAAATAGCTTTTGAGATTGGCCTGTTTCGCCATGTCAACGACCTCTCTGTTGTGGTGCGCCGTTTGTCAGATTTAATGAAACAAATGTGACAAGTTTTGCAGAAAAAAAGTTTTGTTCCACATGTAGGCTACATTCATTCATTCACACACACACACACACATACACTACTCATTCGTAAAAAAAAGTATGTTTTTTCATAAAATGATGTGGAAATTACCCATTTCCACCTGATGTTTCCTCTGAATCTCTGGACTCATCTTCAGTTGGAGAACAGCTGTTTCTGACAGCTGCTCCACATCTGGGTTCATGGAGTCACCTGTGAACAGGTGTTCCAGTCCAGGACCACTGGTTTCTCCTCAGAACCAGTAGCTCTGGTGTCTCCAGTCCTCTACTGGATCCAGGTCTGACGTTAGGTCTTGGTTGGTCTGGAACCAGGATGCTGACTGGTGTGTTTGGACTCGTTGTCTTGGTGAAAGACCTGTTTAAGAACATTTCCTCTTCAGCATCAGACAACACGACCTCTTCAAGTATCCTGATGTCTCCAGACTGATCCAGGATCCAGACACCATCCCAGATCATGATGATGCCTCCACCGTGCTTCACTGTCTTCAGGGCTCTGTAGTTCAGTGTTTGGGGGTCATCTAGACCCAACCAGAACCATCTAGCTTCCATCAGTCCATAGCTGTTCCTCCATGTGTCTTCAGTCAGGGTTCTTTGGGGAACTGGAACCTCTTCAGAACATGTGGATTTTTCAGGGGCTCATTGTTGATATCTTGGCTGATATCTTGGCTTCACATTGACGTCTTCTAATCGTTCCAGCCTTCACAGGTAACTGTAGATCTTCGTTGATCATCCTGGAGCTGATCATTTGTCTGTTCTTCATCCATTCCAGTGGTAGTTTTCTGGTTTCTTCCAGCTCTTTCTGGCTTTGGTTTCATTTTAGAGCGTTTGAGATGATTTTAGCTGAGGAGCCTCATTCTCTGCTCTTCTTCATTTGTTTTCCCTCTCAAATCAGCCAAAATATACGGTTCTTCTGAACGTTTTACTCAGATGTTCAGAGAAATGCTCTTTAACCAGCAGGAACGTTGCTGCCTTCATCCTTAAATAAGAATCAGGTGATTGTGTATCAATCAACCAGTACCATACCAGGAGGCTAACTGGTTTGGTGACCTGGCCCCAGGAGGAGACGGAGACCACTGATGCCAAGACAAGATGCACCATGAGAGTCTCCACCAGGTGGAAGGAGACATCCTGGGGATCAGTGAACATCAGAGCAACCATCCAGGCTCAGGTTTCTGAAGGACGTGTGCGTTCACCTGCTGCTGCCAGGCTGAGGCCCACTCACGGAGCTGAGACGCTGGGCTGCAGCGCCCTCCTGTGGACCGCATTAAAAATGAAGTGGAGGGTTCAGGTCACGTCTCCAGAGACACCGGCAGCTTAAGCACCAACATCACCATCAGACCAGGACTCCACTGCTCTTTTCTTCTTCTACACTGTAAAATAACATTTTAATATAACAGAATTTTACTGTCTATTTTACAGATTTCTACTGTATTTTTACAAAAAACATTTAATTTACAAAAATAGACTTTGATTTTACATGTCAAATGTAAAATAACATTAAATCACTGTAACTGTGAAAACACACCATATTTCTGTTCTTATATTTATTGTTAAAATACGTTCACAAATGCATCGTAATTTCACAAATATTTGTCTGTTATTTAAAGGAATAAACTGTATAATTAAACTTTAAAACTCTAAAAAAAAAAAAAAAAGGAAAACATCATTTAAAATTACTGAGGAATTAAAAGTAAAAATGTGTACATTTTCTATATATTCTTTGTTAATTAACTAATATTTTCATTGAAAATAACTACAATTACTCTCATGTCTAGATTATAAGATTTATTAACATTATATTAATAAATGATTATTAATGATATTTATTTTGAAAGGACATCTAAAGAGACATAGGGAAAGGGGAAAGCTTGAGAGGGTGAATAATAAAGAGTTGGACTTGAACTTAGGGTTACTGCCTCTGCTGATGGAGCATCAGCTCTACCAAGTGAGCTGCAAGTAAATGCTTTCAATAAAACATTTCTCTGATAGATATGCTGCTGGTGATCTGGCAGGTCCTTTTGGGTTGTTTCCCAGCATCCTTTGCAGCCCTGGTTGTTTAGGTGCTTATCTGTGTTTATTTGTTAGCTATTTGATTTAATGCTGCCATGTAAAGTCTGTTGCTGGTTTGACCCCCTGTTGATTCATACCCCTTACATTTAACATGTTCATTTGTGTCACCCTGAGTTAAGTCTGTCTGTGTTCGAATGAGTACCCGTGAGTTTATTTTATAAAGTGTATAAAACAAAACTTGTGCTGAGCAAAAACCAAGAAGTTGACAAAATACTCCTTTAGCTAGCACCATGGCTCTGTCAGGTGTTACAGACCATGATCCACTACAATACAAAGGCTACAGTCCTTAAAATTGTAGCAATTTTAAACACCGTATCTAGTTTTTTAACAATTTTTTGACATGTTTTGAAGGATGAATCACATTATTTTTTGTCATATACTGTTATATTACATCAATCACAAATTATACAACTTCTTTACATAAAATAATGTCATTGAAACCAATTAATAACAGCGCATTTCTGTAAATCTAAGCATTATTATTCATAATACAGCATTTATTTACCATATTTCTAGGTAATTTAATTGTTTTAAAATGTGAAAATGTTTCCAATCAATTGTTAAAAACAACCTGAAAATGAGGCAAAATCTTGTTAAAATTACAACTACAAACTGTATTTTAATTATGGAAAAAACTGTATTTTATGAGAAAGTAATTTTCTGTTATTTCACGGTATTTTTCTGGTGCCCCAGCTGCCGGAAAATTACCTTTTTTAACGATTATTTTTCTTACAATGTACAGTTTGTGAACTCCCTCACAAACGTCTTGGTCCTTTCCGTTGGGCTGGTTCTGACCAAAGACACCTCTGTTGGATCGTTTTTGAAAGCTCTCACCTGCGTCCTCCATGAAGACGTCCCGTATTCACTGCATGTCCATGTTTTGGTGGATGTTCCTCCCAATGCAACACTGATGATGACTCCTGCTCACAGCTTCTGTAGGAGACGTTGACAGCAGCAGTAAACTGCAGGATGAGCTGCTGGAGGATAGTTAGCTTTGATCTCTGCAGTGGTTGTTGGGTCTATATATGCTCATATTTACACCAAAGTACAATTGTTTGTTGCAGAACAGAATCCCAGGTCTGTTTTTCTACATTCCCTGTTGTGAACACGTTTGGTCTGGAGTGGTAGGATTACATAGGGTGCCTTTAATGCTGTAGCTGAAGCTCAGAGCGTCCATGAACATGCAGCTGATAATGACGGTCTATATAACTTCACCACCCACAGAAGGAAGAGCAACAAACTGAAAACAACACTCGTGAGTGAAAGAGATTCTTTATTTGGTGTAAAATAAAAACAAGTGACATGAGATCTGACTTGGAACGTGCCGAGCAGTTAACACGAAAACGCTCCTGATGGCTGAAGATGAGTTAGTTTAGTTCCTGTTGATCAGTCAGATCATCCTAAAGCAGTCAATTAACTCTTAAATCTATTTTTATGAAAAGAGGTGCACCACAGGGCTCGAGACGAGGACCCCTGTTCTCTTTAAGAGAGCAACTCCCGGTTGTCAGAATGTCATATAAACGGAGGTGAATGTCAGGGTGAAGCTGAGGAGGCAGTAATCTGCCACCCAGACCTGTAGAGGTGGACTTCCTTCAGCACCCTGGTCTGCAGCTCCTACAACAGCCCACCTGCAGGAAAGAAACGAGCAGCCACAACCTCTGAGAGCTTCTGAAAGCCTTTCATGTGTCCAGAATCAGAGATGAAAAACTGCTGCTTCTGACAGCTGGAGCAACACCAGATGTTTATGAGCTTATTTATGGCCTCACCTGCCTTTAACCAACACATCTGGCCAAATTATGCAGGTTTCTTGTGTCACCTGAGGTTGATCTGTTCCAGAGGAAGCATTTAAGAGAACATTAATGTTTTAATACAGAGAGGTCCCGAGGTTTAAATCATGAACATCTCCACCTGAGTGGAACAGAATCAAGGAGCCTCTAGTAGAGACAACATCTTCTATAAATAAGGCACAGCAGAGTGATTTAGAAAAGGAGAAACAGGTCCAGGTCCAGGTCCAGGTTCAGTCTGCTGGTGGATCATCTGCAGGTCTCAGGAGCACCAGAAGGGTCTGAGCCGCCGTCAGCGTCAGCGGCAGGCCGCCACCCGGGCGTCCACGAACACGAAGAAGGCCAGAGAGAAGGCAGGAAGCTGCAGGTGGTCGGCTGCAGGCAGACGGGCTCCGCCCAGCTCAGGGAGGGTCCGATCGTCCACCATCTTCAGCAGAACTCCGTTCAGTTTCACGGACCTCCAGGAGAGACAGAGCAGACGCAGTTCACCGACAAGACCAGACCAGACCAGACCAGAGAGCCCCAACAGAAGCTCACCCTAACCCTCCTTCCCCTCCCCCGACACACCCTAACCCCCGCTCTGAGCTGGAGGACCAGTCTCCTCCTTCCCCTCCACCCGCCGCGGTTTCAGGCGTCTCCTCTCCACCCGCCGCGGTTTCAGGCGTCTCCCCCCCACCCTCCGCGGTTTCAGGCGTTTCAGGCGTCTCCCCCCCACCCGTCCCCCCTCCACCCTCCGCGGTTTTCAGGCGTCTCAGGCGGTTCCCCCCCCTCCACCCTCCGCAGTTTCAGGCGTTCCCCCTCCTCTGACTCCAGTCTGACACCACCAGAGCGAAGCGCCACCGTCAGCACTGCTGCTGCATTCAGAGGGATGAACACCCGTCAGCTCCATCACAATAGCAGCCCAGCTGTCACCGACAGCTGCGAACATCCTGCCGCAGCTTTTCAAAGGTCCACCTGCTCCACCATCAGCCCAGACCAGGTGGGTCTGACTGCTTTTCATCAGCTCTCTGAGGTGACGGGGTTTCTACTGAGCATCTGCAGGGGTTTAACTGCCTCACATTCCAAGTCCCTCTACATACTCGTCCCAGAGGATCGGAGCCCGACGTTCCCCATGGCTCTGCAGACTCACCTGGACAGGAGTCCCTCCTCCCCCGCCGGGTCGGACTGCAGGACGAAAGCGTCCACGGTGCTGCTGGACAGGAGAGCAGGGACGGAGATGCTGGCTGGTTTCTTACTCATGTTCATGGCCAGTAAGACGACGGCTCCACTGCTGCAGCTGCAGAGACGGACGGCAGCAGGAAGAGTCGTCACGACGCTGGAAACATCTCGTATTCGTTTAAACGAAAGACGTGACTGCAGCGTCCAACCCAGCAGAAGCTCAGACTCCAGCCTGTGGAGCTCCTGGTGACCTGGACAGCTGTTACCTCTTTCTGCTGGCGCAGTGCAGGTACACCCTGACCCGTTTACTTCGACCCGAACCAGAAACCGCCTGGACTTTCAGAACCTCCGGTCCGACGAGTTTCTTGTGAAGAAGCGACAGCCAGTAGTCCTGGAAGAAGACAGGAGACGGTCAGTTCTTCTTTCGTCCACACGGTGGCAGCAGCTGCTCATCTTCAGGCCTGGACGAGCCCCGATCACCTGACCAGCCTCTGGCCACATCTGGATCTGACTCCAGCTGTGAGGGTCTAACCCAGTTTCACTGATTCTTAACAACAAAGACACAAATATGATTTTCCAGTTTATTGATTCTAGAAGACAACGTTCGGCCACATCAACACCAGACCAGAAAGAAAGAAAGTCTCACAGGAAGAGGGTCCAGGTTGTCGTCCACCAGGTGGTAGCTCCCAGAACCCACCAGCACCTGCCGCATCAGCACGTCCAGGCCCAGTCTGGCCCCCAGGCCCAGTTTATCCAGCCACCTGCACGAGGACACGTTCACCTGTGAGACACGTCGCCTCCACCAGGACACCAAAAACACCTGAAGATCCCAACGGGACTCATCTGAGATCAAAGATAAAAGAGATAAAACCAGGCAGGCTGATCTGAGACAAGACTGATCTGAGACCAGGCTGAACTGAGACCAGGCTGATCCGAGACCAGACTGATCCGAGACCAGACTGATCCGAGACCAGGCTGAACTGAGACCAGGCTGATCCAAGAAAAGGCTGATCCGACACTAGACTGATCTGAGACCAGACTGAACCGAGACCAGGCTATTCCGAGAAAAGGCTGATCCGAGACCAGGCTGATCCGAGACCAGGCTGATCAGAGACCAGGCTGATCAGAGACCAGGCTGATCAGAGACCAGGCTGATCAGAGACCAGGCTGATCAGAGACCAGGCTGATCTGAGACCAGGCTGATCTGAGACCAGACTGATCTGAGACCAGACTGATCAGAGACCAGGCTGATCAGAGACCAGGCTGATCGGAGACCAGGCTGATCGGAGACCAGACTGATCTGAGACCAGACTGATCTGAGACCAGACTGATCCGAGACCAGGCTGATCCGAGACCAGAATGATCCGAGACCAGACTGATCTGAGACCAGACTGATCCGAGACCAGGCTGATCTGAGACCAGACTGATCTGAAATCAGGCTGATCTGAGACCAGGCTGATCTGAGACCAGGCCGATGCTCCCACACGGCTCAGCTCCACATACAGGACCATCTATGGTCCCGGTCGTCTCAGGCAGGATCACCAGGGCGCTGCAGAGTCCCAGATCTGTCCAGCAGACACTCTGGCCTTGTTGTGAGTCATGAGACCTGGTAATCAGTAAACTCAATCAGCCAGATTGAGTTTACTGATTACCCCAGATTAGTGTCTGTCCCTCAGACCCGATCAAGAGAACGACTGGCCTTGTGCTCCTCTGGAACCTCAGCTGAGGTGGAGCTGATGAGGAGCACGTGGTTCCTCCAGAAGCTTCAAACCTGGTTTTCCAACCGTTTGCTGTTCTCAGCTGACAGCAGAGACTCCTGCTGAGGTCTCTGCTGCTGGAGAACATCTGCTTCAAGGTTCAGAGATGGTCTGCAGATCTTGGTTGCATCATCTCCAACCATCAACAGCTGGACATCTTCTCTCTCTCTGGGACCATCCTCTGGAAACCCTGGAGATGGTTGTGGAGAAGATCCCACTAGATCAGAAGTTTCTGGAACACTCAGACCAACAGCCAGGACAGGTTCTTTCTTCTTCCATCCTGACGCTGGTCTGAACTTCAGCAGCTGGTCTGGACCAGGTCTACATGAGGTCTACCTGTGTTAACGAGCAGCTGGACAGCTGGAGCTGATGACGTGGCTGGTGAGGGAACACCAGTGAGACCAGTAAGACCAGTGACAGTGTGACACCAGTGACACCAGGTGACACCGGTGACACCGGTGACACCAGTGACACCAGTGACACCAGTGACACCAATGACACCAGTGAGATCAGTGACACCAATGACACCAGTGAGATGACACCAGTGACACCAGTGACACCAATGACACCAGTGAGATCAGTGACACCAATGACACCAGTGACACCAGTGACACCAATGACACCAATGACACCAATGACACCAATGACACCAGTGAGATCAGTGACACCAGTGACACCAGTGACACCAATGACACCAATGACACCAATGACACCAATGACACCAATGACACCAATGACACCAGTGACACCAGTGACACCAGTGACACCACCAGTGACACCAATGACACCAATGACACCAATGACACCAATGACACCAATGACACCAATGACACCAATGACACCAGTGAGATCAGTGACACCAATGACACCAGTGAGATCAGTGACACCAGTGACACCAGTGACACCAGTGACACCAGTGACACCAGTGACACCAGTGACACCAGTGACACCAGTGACACCAATGACACCAATGACACCAGTGAGATCAGTGACACCAGTGACACCAGTGACACCAGTGACACCAGTGACACCAGTGACACCAGTGACACCAGTGAGATCAGTGACACCAGTGACACCAGTGACACCAGTGACACCAGTGACACCAGTGACACCAGTGACACCAATGACACCAGTGACACCAGTGACACCAGTGACACCAGTGACACCAGTGACACCAGTGACACCAGTGACACCAGTGACACCAATGACACCAATGACACCAATGACACCAATGACACCAATGACACCAGTGAGATCAGTGACACCGGTGACACCAGTGACACCAATGACACCAATGACACCAATGACACCAGTGAGATCAGTGACACCGGTGACACCAGTGACACCAATGACACCAATGACACCAATGACACCAATGACACCAGTGAGATCAGTGACACCAGTGACACCAGTGACACCAATGACACCAATGACACCAATGACACCAATGACACCAATGACACCAGTGACACCAGTGACACCAGTGACACCAATGACACCAATGACACCAATGACACCAATGACACCAGTGAGATCAGTGACACCAATGACACCAGTGAGATCAGTGACACCAGGTGACACCAGTGACACCAGTGACACCAGTGACACCAGTGACACCAGTGACACCAGTGACACCAGTGACACCAATGACACCAATGACACCAGTGAGATCAGTGACACCAATGACACCAGTGAGATCAGTGACACCAGTGACACCAGTGACACCAGTGACACCAGTGACACCAGTGACACCAGTGAGATCAGTGACACCAATGACACCAGTGAGATCAGTGACACCAATGACACCAGTGAGATCAGTGACACCAGTGACACCAGTGACACCAGTGACACCAGTGAGATCAGTGACACCAATGACACCAGTGAGATCAGTGACACCAGTGACACCAGTGAGATCAGTGACACCAGTGAGATCAGTGACACCAATGACACCAGTGACACCAGTGAGATCAGTGTCACTGGTGTCACCAATGACACCAGTTCAACCAGTGACCACGATGTGGCCCGGGGTGAAACAGAGCCCGACACCCCCGATTCAAGGACACATTTGAGCCTAACCTGGGACACCTGGGACACCTGGGCCAGGTAGGGCTCAGTCCCAGTCCTGGTGAGACTGGACGGGCCAGTCGGTGGCCCGGCGGTCCACAGCAGATACGGGTCTGACCCGTTTCTACCAGGCCGGGTCTGTTCTCCACTCACATGAATCCTGCGGCGAAGGTGTCCGACAGTCCCGGGGCTCCTCCCCCGAAGGCTGAACTGGTCTCCCCCAGCCACACCGACTTCCCAGGAGACGCCTCCTCCACCTCCTGGAGCAGAAAACACAGACTGTGACATCACCATCTCTGAACGCCATAGCAACCAGGGACGCACCAACCTTCAGAACTTCACTGGTCTTCAGGGCCAGGGTGTCCAGAACTTCAGGATCCAGGAAGTCCTCCAGAGACGTGTCGCGCCCGTTCACATAATAACTAGGAATTAAAAAATTAAAAACGCTGAGGTCACTGAGGTCACACACACACAGGACAGCTGGAGGAACGGCGTGCAGGTGAGCAGCAGGTGAACTCACTGGTGCCAGGTGCAGGCGTCCACGGCCTCGGCTCCGCTCTGCAGGAAGCTGCAGACACAAACGTCTCCATCAGTGATGCAGCTCACACGTTAGTCACTTACAGACAGACGCACGGCCGGGACGTCCTGGACAACGTCCTGCAGGACGTTGTCCAGGACGTCCTGGACAACGTCCTGGACAACGTCCTGGACAACGTCCTGGACAACGTCCTGGACAACGTCCTGCAGGACGTCCTGGACAACGTCCTGCAGTCCTGAGGTTTTAGACAATAAACTAAACAGCGGACTGGTCGTCACGACGACTGACTTCCACGTTTACGCAGCTTCGTTTGCGTTTGGCCCGGTGGTCTGTGATGAGCAGAACCAGGACCAGCTCACCATCCCTCCACGGGTTTGGGTCAACTCCAGTTCAACCAGTCTTCTAGTGGACCTCTCACCCCTTCAGGAGGTCCCTCCCGTGGTCCCGCGGCTGGCCCACGTCCGGCCCGTACAGCCCGGCGTCCCGGTAGAGTTCGGACTCCGACATCATGTCCCTGAGCCGGGTGAAGTCCAGTCCCAGCTGATGTCCGTCCACCCGGATCCCGGCCTTCTTCTCAAAGCTGTTGGGCTCTGAGGACACAGGAGACACCTTCAGGACACAGGAGACACCTTCAGGACACAGCTATGATGACATCACGACCTTGTGGGTCCTGGTACTGGACTGTAGACATCATGGTCTATAATGTTTCTGGTATGTTCTGGGTTCCTCCTGTCTCTCAGTCATCGTGGACACCTGGGGGGTCCACGGTCATGAGATGGGGGAGGGGAGATAGAGACACGCCTCCTGAATGGGGCGTGTCTACTCATGGAGCGGCGGAGGGCGGAGTTTTGTTCAAATATCAGCTGATATGATGTCATTTAAAAATTCCTTACCCTGCCTTTAACATCAGGAATCAGATTTTTGGAACATTTCTATTATTTTTGACATTTTACTTACTTACTTAGTATTCACCTGACATTTTTGTAAAAAGGAACTTTCTACATCTTATAGATTTATTGTGGACATTTTATCAAAAGGGATTTTTTTTCCACATTTATTCTAAATATTATTTACTGTTTTATTTTTAAAAATCAAACTTTTCCTGTTTTAATATTTTCATTGAATGCTTCTTTTTAGTCATTTTACTTTTTAGAAATATTTTTGTGCAGTTCATCAATGAAAATTTTAACTTTTATCATTTACTGTATATTTAGTTTTATTTTAATCTTTTTTACATCTTCTATAAATAATTTTGGACATTTTATCAGTCCAGATGATCTGAATTTCTTTTAATTTTTTTAGCTTTACATGCTCAACATTTTAATTAAGATTATTTTTCTATCCAATTTTAATTTTAGAGTAAATATTCTGACGTGTGTTAGTGAACTGCATGAACTTTTTTTAATTTTTAAATTAATCTGACGTTAAATCATTAAGTGAGGCCCGTTCTGGACCCCTGAGGCCCGTTCTGGACCCCTGAGGCCTGTTCTGGACCTCTGAGGCATGTTCTGGACCTCTGAGGCATGTTCTGGACCTCCTGAGGCGTGTTCTGGATCCCCGAGGCCCGCTCTGGACCCCCCCAGGCCCGCGTTCTGGACCCCCCAGGCCCGCTCTGGACCCCCGAGGCCCGCTCTGGTCCCCTGAGGCGTGTTCTGGACCCCTGAGGCCCGTTCTGGACCCCTGAGGCCCGTTCTGAACCCCTGAGGCCAGTTCTGGAACCCCTGAGGCCAGTTCTGAACCCCTGAGGCCCGCTCTGGACCCCCGAGGCCCGCTCTGGTCCCCTGAGGCGTGTTCTGGACCTCTGAGGTCGGCTCTGGACTCCTGAAGGCCCGTTCTGAACCCCTGAGGCGTGCTCTGGACTCACCGTTTCCCAGCTCCCAGGACATCCGGTACCGTCTGGACTCGCAGTACTGCAGCAGCGTGCGTGCGTTGCTGCTGTTCCAGCTGTTGTCGGCGGTCCGGAGCAGAGCGTTGAGGCCGAAGACCAGGTCCAGACCGGAGCAGCTGCTGAAGGAGTGCAGCATGTCCACCGTGAGCTCTGAAGGAGGAGGAGCAGAGTCAGCGGAGGGTCTCTGGACCTGGAGGAGACCCGCCCAGGACCCACCTGAGAACAGGATCCTCTTGTACTTCCTCTGCAGCTGCTCCCTGAGCAGAACCGGCTGCAGCTGGGTCCAGTCGGCCTTCAGCCTCTCCTCCAGCCACCAGGGCAGCCGCACGGCGCCGCACGACTCTGACGACACACCGGCAGGTCATCACCGACGGCTCTGCAGGTTCTGACCCAGAACCAGCAGAGCTGTCGTGTTCACGGACACATGAACCTTTCAGGGTTTCCAGAGTGCACTTTACCGAAGATGATTTCATTTTCTGAGCTGCAGCAGAACAAGTTTAGTGCAGAACCGTATCTGAAAACCAGACAGACAGGTACCAAAGAAGGAAAAAAGATCCAGATCTAGGTCCAGACCCAGGTCCAGGTCCAGACCCAGACCAGCGTCTCCCTGTAATACACCGTCATCTATTCTGCCGGAGAAGAGCTCAATTCTCTAGAAATATTTGCTACTGTAAACGTGTAAAGACTTAAAGAGTCGGGTCCAAACGAGCAGTAAAGAGACACTGACGGAGGTTCTGGTTCACCTGTGGGGTCAGCAGGAACACCTGCAGGCGGCTGCAGCCTCCTCTCAGGTCTGAACACCATGAAGTCCTGGCGGGTTCCTCCAAACCTCAAAAAGGCCGGACTCAGAGCTCGGGCCAGAGTCCGGATCTTCTCAGACCTGCAGAAGACAAACGGGTCCAGAGGTGAAGAAGATGAAGGTCTGAGGGTCACCGGTCACTTTCACTGGAACTTCTGGGAACTACTGGTAACTTAAATAACCCTGGTAACTCTGGTCCATCATCTCTCCAGTGATACGTCACACTGAGATCCAGAACAAGTTAAAAAGGTCAAAAACATTTTTCAGAAACATCTGTCAGCTGGTTCTGGCTTCATTCTTCAGAACCTTCTTCACCTCCAGGACTTATTTTTTTTTTAAATAAGTGAACCCAGACTGGGTTCTGCTGATCGGAGCGACCCGGACCTGAGTCCCGGATCATGAACCGCTCCTCCGGTCAGACCGGTTCGGTACTTTACTAAAACCAGGAACTTCCTCTCCTCCAGGAGAGGAAGCGGATCCGGTTCCAGCAGGTACCTGAGCAGCAGCATGAACCTCTCCTCGGCCGCCAGGCTCGCGTCGATGGTGACGGACAGGAACCGCGGGTCCACGCGGTGAAACACGGCCGACGCGTCCACGTCCAGGTCCAGAACCTGGAGCCCCGGAGAGCTGCTGTTGGAGTACCGGTCCGCGCCGACGCGGGACCCGAGCAGCACCAGGAGCAGCGGCACCGCGGACGTCATGACTCTCACACACTTCCTGCACCGCCTCCGGTTTCACACCGGAGCCGGTGTTCTGAAATTACCGGGTCTTTACCGGGACCGCTCCACCGACTCAGCTGACGGACACCGACACTAATCAGACAGCAAATGACAGAAATGAAGAAGCTCCTCCGGTCAACACCGGAACAGACGCCTTTACTGACACCTGCTGTCGGAAATGAGAACTGCACCTTCACAGACGCGATCAAAGATATTTAAATTAAAATATCCCAGAATACTGAAGTGGATAAACGTGGCTGATTCAGTAAATACATTTAAAAAGTCGCAACAAAAACATCCATATTTAATTTCATTTATGTCTAAAACCCAAAATATACATATAATTTCAGAAAATGATCGTCTCTACAAACAGAAAAAATGCTCATCCTGAATTATAACGGACTGTTAAATACTGATGAGATGTCCACACAAACAATTAAAAAAATTAAAAATGAGTGACTAAAGTCCCCAAAATACACAATAAAATGTAGATAAAAATGACCTGTTTGGATCACACAGCTCAAAAAAACTGTAGTAAAAAAATACACATTTAAGTTTTATTTTGCAAAAATTGTGACTGAAGAAAGAATGAGGTAAAGACTGTTATCTGTGTGAAGAGAAGGCCAGCAGACGGTCAGCTGGAAGCATGAGACCTTCCTGGAGTTCAGAGCAGCAGCTAAAGCTCTCAGGACATCAGACACTGCTGGTGAAGACCTCAGACCGGCTGATGAAGACCTCAGACCGGCTGATGAAGACCTCAGACCGGCTGGTGAAGACCTCAGACCGGCTGAGGAAGACCTCAGACCGGCTGAGGAAGACATTAGACCGGCTGATCACACTAATGAAGGTCCTGCTGTCTTCTACATCAATGAAAACAAGAGCGTTTCCTGGCAGCTGCTAGAAGGCGCAGCTGCTTCAGGAAGTCGTGGTTGATCAGAACCACAAACAGGAAGTCAAGAAGACTTCAGAGTTCTAAAAGCTAAAAAACAGCAGACCGTTTAAAAGCACATAAATGTCTGTCAGTTTATAACAGGGTCAGACTCCTGCTTGGACATCGATTTTAATCAGAATCTGAAGGTTAAAAACACGAGCAGCAGCAGAAGACATAAAAGCTGAGGTGCTGCTGTTGCTGGTTCATAGCTGCAGCAGGTCTGGAGGCAGTCACAGATGACGGGGTGGTGCGTCTTCATGTCTGGGGCAGGTCTGGAGGCAGTCACAGATGACGGGGTGGTGCGTCTTCACATCTGCAGCAGGTCTGGAGGCAGTCACAGTTTTTGGGGTGGTGCGTCTTCACGGCTGCAGCAGGTCTGGAGGCAGTCACAGATGACGGGGTGGTGCGTCTTCACGGCTGGGGCAGGTCTGGAGGCAGTCACTGATGACGGGGTGGTGCGTCTTCACGGCTGGGGCAGGTCTGGAGGCAGTCACTGATGACGGGGTGGTGCGTCTTCACGGCTGGGGCAGGTCTGGAGGTCTGACGGTGGGGCTGGAGGCTCACGATGACGGGTGGGGTCTGGTGGAGTCAGTCACTGGTGGTCTTCACAGGGGGCAGGTCTGGAGGCAGTCACAGATGACGGGTGGTGCGTCTCACGGCTGGGGCAGGTCTGGAGGCAGTCACTGATGACGGGGTGGTGCGTCTTCACGGCTGGGGCAGGTCTGGAGGCAGTCACAGATGACGGGGTGGTGCGTCTTCACGGCTGGGGCAGGTCGGAGGCTCACAGATGACGGGGTGGTGCTCTTCACAGCTGGGGCAGGTCTGGAGGCAGTCACAGATGACGGGGTGGTGCGTCTTCACGTCTGCGGCAGGTCTGGAGGCAGTCACAGATGACGGGGTGGTGCGTCTTCACGTCTGGGGCAGGTCTGGAGGCAGTCACAGATGACGGGGTGGTGCGTCTTCACGTCTGGGGCAGGTCTGGAGGCAGTCACAGTTGACGGGGTGGTGCTTCTTCACGTCTGCAGTAGGTTTGGAGGCAGTCACAGATGACGGGGTGGTGCGTCTTCACGTCTGCAGTAGGTCTGGAGGCAGTCACAGTTGACGGGGTGGTGCGTCTTCACGTCTGGGGCAGGTCTGCGGGGAGCATCAACAGCTCGTCCACTTCCTCCTGAAGCGCTGCAGCCTTCTCATTCAGAAGCATCTGGAAGACAGAGACAGTTCACGGCTCATCATCATCAACAACAGAGAGTCCTGGTTCAGACCTTGATCATGTGACCCGGGACAAGCAGAACCAGGATCAGGCAGCAGGACAGACGGGACTCTGACCTTAGCTGAGGCCACCATCAGGGTGGCTTGTTTCTTGTAGAGGTTTTCGATGGTCCTGCAGAGCACGGCGGGGTCGGCGTTGGCCAGGTGGGTCAGCGTCTTGTAGCCGGCGTTGTACAGCTGCTTCGCTCTGGACTGTGGAGGAGGAGGAGAATGAAACACCTGCAGCAAGCATGGCCAGGTAGGTGAACGCAGCACGGCGTCGGCTGACCTCCATGACTCCTGCCACCTCCATCAGAGGAATAAGCTCCGCCTTCACGCAGTAACTCAGCCGCCGCGTCAGCTCGGTCAGCAGAGCTTTGAAGGGCCAGAACTCCTCCAGCTCCTGAACACGCACAGAGCAGCATGGGGGGCGTGTCACGTGTTCAAACGATCATGTTTAACACAGAACAAGCGTCTGTATTTGGTTGAGGTCATGGTGGGCGGCGCCGGTACCTCTGTGAAGTGCAGCACGCAGGAGCAGAAGGCGGAGGCGGAGCTTAGCAGTGTCTGGACGAAGCCTCGGCTCAGCTGGAAGCGCTCAGCAACGTTCCACACGCTGGTCTCCTTCAGCAGGGTGAAGAGCACCAGAGCCAGGTACATCCGGCTCACCGCCGCCACGTTCACGTTCTGGAACGCAAAAAGCAAGCGGCGAGCTTGGTGACGCGTCAGCACCGACGGACCAGACCGGGAACCGGTGCCACAGAGGGCGCGTTACCTTTTTCACCGTCTGCCCCGCAGCTTTTCTGGCCACGAAGCTCTCGGGGACGCCGACGGCGGCGGACATCTTCTGCTCTGCTGCAGACAGCAGGGTGAACTGTGGGGAAAGGACGAGCGGTCAGCAGAGAGCAGCGAGGACGTGGCGACGATGACAACACCGTACCTGTCTGAAGAAGATCATCCAGTCGGGTTTGCACTGCTGGATGAGCTCGTACGGAGTCACCAGGTACACCAGGTGCAGGTAGCTGTTGAGCAGCAGACCTCCAGACCTCTGCTCAGGTCTTTGTAGAGGACGTCACAGTAGGTCAGATCCACCGAGCCTGAGGAGCACAGGAGACACATGAGGGACTGCTCCTGAGCTGCAGCGGCCCGCTGGCCCCACCTCCTCCCTGCTGGGCCCACCCCCTCCCTGGCCCCACCCCTCCCTGTTGCTCCACCTCCTCCACTGGCCCAACTCCCCACGGGCCCACAACCTCCTCCCCCTGCTGGCCCCACCTCCTCCCTACTGGCCCCACCTCCTCCCTGCTGGCCCCACCTCCTCCGAATGGCCCCACCTCCTCCCTACTGGCTCCACCACCTCCTCCCTGTTGGCTCCACCTCCTCCACTGGCCCCAACTCCCCACGCTGGCCACACCTCCTCCCCGCTGGCCCCACCTCCTCCCCGCTGGCCTCACTTCCTCCACTGGCCCCACCTCTGAGCTGCTGGCCCCACTTCCTCCATTGGCCCCAACTCCTCCCTACTGGCCCCACTTCCTCCACTGGCCCCAACTCCTCCCAACTGGCCCCACCTCCTCCCTACTGGCTCCACCTCCTCCCAGCTGGCCCCACCTCCTCCCCTGCTGGCCCCCCCCCTCCTCCCCGCTGGCCCACCTCCTCCCTACTGGCCCACTTCCTCCACTGGCCCCAACTCCTCCCTGCTGGCCCCACCTCCTCCCTGCTGGCCCCACTTCCTCCACTGGCCCCAACTCCTCCCAACTGGCCCCACCTCCTCCCTACTGGCCCCACCTCCTCCCTGCTGGCTCCACCTCCTCCCAACTGGCCCCACCTCCTCCTACTGGCTCCACCTCCTCCCTGCTGGCCCCGCTTCCTCCACTGCCCCAAACCTCCCAACTGGCCCCACCTCCTCCCTACTGGCTCCACCTCCTCCACTGGCCCCACCTCCTCCCCGCTGGCCCCACCTCCTCCCGCTGGCCCCACCTCCTCCCCGCTGGCCCACTCCCCACTGGCCCCACTCCTCCCTGGCCCCAACTCCTCCCAACTGGCCCCCACTCCCCACTGGCCCCACTCCTCCCTACTGGCTTCCCACCTCCTCCACTGCCCCACCTCCTCCCTGCTGCCCCACCTCCTCCCCGCTGGCCCCACCTCCTCCCCTGCTGGCCCCACCTCTCCCTGCTGGCCCCACTTCCTCCCACTGGCCCCACTCCTCCCGTGGCCCCCCTCCCCCCCCCTCCCCTTGCTGGCCCCACTCTGATGCGGGCCTCCACCTCCCCCCTTGTTGACTCCACCTTTACCCTGTTAGCCCCACCTCTACCTGCTTGCCCCACCTTTACCCCCTGTTGGCCCCACCTCTACTGCTGCCCTGATGATGAAAAAGTTAATGAACCAATATTCTAATTAACTCAATAAAAGTGGAATCAATAGTCTGTGTGATATGTTTGTGTCACACCCAACTACTTTTGTGTATTTAAAGTAATAAAAAAGACGCAGCGTCCCCTGAAAGCTACCTGTCCCGTGGAGGCCTCACCTTTGTACGTGGCCCTGCCCAGCTCCGTGACCTGCAGGGAGGGACCGTGTGAGTCGGCGGCGGCGGCTGTGATGAGGCCCTTCTCCGCCAGCGCGTCGACGCTCCGCTGCACGGCGTCCCACAGGCTGGTCTGCACACACAGCTGCTGCTGCTGCACGAACAGCAGCGTTCCACGCAGGAAGTCGTGGATCTGCTGCAGCGACGTGGTCATCTGCAGAAACACCACTGTTTTTACGAGGCACGGAGACTGCTGTGATATACAATTAGATGAGATCAACAGGAGCACGTCTGATTCAGCAGATAAATAAATGACGGATTCACCTCTAATCCGATCAGTGACAGGATGAGACTCAGGATTCCTTTTCCATCGTCGTGCATCAGGTGGCTGTAACAGTTCTCCATGGGAGCGCAGACGAGCTGTCTGGCCTGAAACAGCAGCAGGAGCAGCTCACTGATCCAACTCATCATCAGATCAGCGTTTCTGGGGCTAAAGTTCAAGTTCTAAACATTTATAGAAGCTGATGCCTGAAATCAACACAACCAGCTACATTCATTAAGACAAACTGTCGTTACCGTAATACCACGATAACTATCGGGCCAGGAAATTAGGAAATCATCATCTCGATAAGTATCGACGAATAGCCCCGATAGCCCATAACGTATATATTTCTGTCAACACAGCAGTGTCTCGCTCCCTCTGAGACCTGAATAACCAGCAGTGAATGTTATGTTCAAGTGACGTCGGCAAAATCAGAAAAACGATTACTCAATAAGGAAAATCAAGAATACCCCCTCATGCCAGAAAACAACTCGTTAACTCGGTCATAATTTTGGTAGTTGCTGACTTTAATTGATATTCGCAGTATTCTCCCACAAGAAGATAGTTTGGTGGTTATTTGTGACGAAACCTCCAGTGTTTTCACAACTTTTGAAAGTAGAAGTTGCGTTGAGTGAAGTAGGAGTTGCAAGGCCCGAATTTTGAAATTCTAGACTCTCGGAGACGTATTTTCCAGCATTTTGAGACGCAAAATGGGATGTTCAGATACCTTTTTTTTATTAAAATAACCCTAGCCATAACGTTGCATGTCTTTTGTTAAACAAGAGTAAAGAAAGTAATTGCAAGTTTGAAAGAGCAAAGTGTGACACATGTATTTAATAACAAATCAAATGAAAATAAACTGGTTATTTTATAACTCCATGTTTGCTTGGTTCATGATAACATTAACGTCCTTGATATTAATCTGATTCTACAATACATTAGAATGGGCCTTGAAGTTACAAGAGGCTAAACAACATGTATGTAGTTCATTACAAGTTTGGCTAGTCTCTAATTTACTAACATTCTTACACATTCATCTTTAATTTGGAATGAAAAAGTACAGTTAAAAATGACACATTTATCTGAAATCTGTGCCTAATTTGTGTTAATTATTTATTACATCCTGGTACACCTGTTACATCCTTTTTCCTTTTGGTTTTTGGCGCTGCTAGCTGCCACATCTCAGCCAGCCCACGCTGTCGCTTTTCCGCCATTTTGCTCGTCTTGGAATACAGAATATTGTAGCAACCCTGACATTATGTTCATGTTATGATGCTCTGTGATTGTTTAGATGTTCTGTTTGTTTCGGATTACATGAGTTCTTTGAATGCATCTCGAGCTGAGCAGGCAGGTATAGGGTAGAGGAGGTAGGGGGCGGGAACAAAGAGCCGAAGCCTGTGTGTTATTGTGGGAGAGCCCGAGAGCGCTTACCTGATGAGCCACTGTGTTATTCTCCTGTACTGCTGTCTTTTATTTTTGGTGTGGTTACGGCTGACAGTTCTGGTTCTGAAAAAGCGATGGTTGAGCACCTTTTCGTCCCTTTCTTTCTATCGCCGTCCAGCCGGACGCTACAATATGTTGTCTTGAGTCTGTTTCCTTTGCTGAACGTTCGATCGACGTATGCAAGCAGATTCAAGCGATGGTGTGGTGATATTCTCAACGAAACTTTCAAGTTTATTAACTCAAAAACCTTTGTGGACACTTGGCTCTTTTACGAAAACTTTATTTATTTCATAATTTATTTACCCAAGAAAAAGTAGGCGTCGCAAATGGAAAATTTGCCGATGGATGCGACAGCCGACTGCTGTTTTTGAAAACACTGACCTCTGTGCGAATTCTACGAGGAGGGAAGCACAAGTACAAACTTTAATACGTTAACCTGATCGGCCACCTACAACATAACAATCACTTCCATGGACTTTTGAAATCACGCTAAGGGAAGCTAATGCTAACGTGCGCAAGCTAGCAGCAGTCTCACCTCCCCTTATTCCTCTCATCTAAAGCTTCCATGAGATTAAAAAATAAAAAACAAAAACTACTGAACCTCATTTACTTTAATTAAAGGTATTAATTTAAATGGAACCACAAGTCAAAATCCTTTAAATATTAATCTTTTTCAGTTAGAAACTATGATGCATGTATTTCCATCAGTTCAAGGAGCCTTTATTTTTTATATCAGTCAGTAATGATCCTTATTTAAGTTGATGTGAGATATCAAATAGGTTTGTTTTATAGCTTTACAAAAATGTTTGAGACTTAACAATAATTTTTCTTTGGAAAAAATAAATATCTGTTCATTTAAAAATTAAAAACTAGTTTTGATTTTGTTCATAGTATTGATGTAATGATGTTAGGTATATGTGTGTGTTATCAGTATCAGCCTTTAGGAGCTGAAAGTTATCGGTATCGGTTTTAAAAACAGTTATCCTGCATCTCCAGTAATAACGAGGTCATGTTTCCTCCAACGTGCTCCATGAATGATTTCTCCTGATTCACCTTCTGGCAGCTGACACTTAGAGGTGCAACATCAAAACAGACTTTACATGAATAAAGTATGATTTAATAACATAAACTGCAGGGTTTGATCCTCTCATCCTGACCCGTCCGTCCTGGTCTATTTATCCAGAACCTGTGGAGGTTCCTGGACCAGGCAGCAGCTGGTCTCTAGTCCTGGTTTCAGTCTCTTCTTATCTTTTAGTCATGTGTTCACTTCATGCTGGAATTTGAACCTCTTATCTTATCTTGTCCGTGTCATGTTTGGTACACCTAAAACAGCCTGGGTGACCTCTGTGTGACCTTCCCCTGATGAACCTGGGATTAAAGGTAGAGATCGACCGATTATGGGTCGGGCCGATTATCGGCGCCGATATTTGGAAATTTGACGTTATATCGGCATCAGCCTTTTTTTTAATCGGACCGGCCGATATGAAGAAATCAATTTATAACTGGGTTATTTGGGCTCAGATGCAGCCGCCTCTCTCTCCTGCCTGCTGTCTCCTGCATTATTCACCTCGTCCTCTGATTGGTTGAGCAGCAGAGGCGGAGCCTCAAAGTAGAAGCTGTCATCACAAACACAGGAGAGTGAGAGGGAAAGTTTTCTTGTGTGAGAAGCTCCGGACAGAAACACGTGTCAAAGGTAAATGCAGAAAGCTCTTCCGTAATAGTAATAAACATCCCAGAACTCTGCATCTCACAACTACTACTAACGTTACAGTGAGCAGCAGAATAACGGAAGAGCAGAGTAAACCTTAGCGGCAGCTCTGCTAACTCGTATTATGTCCCAACATGTCTGTGAATGATTTAAAAGAAGACTGCTGATAATATCGACATGGAAACAGTCCATGATAGAAAAGCATGTGTGTGTGATTAAGAGAGCGCATAAAAAACTCAGTTCACTTGTTTTAGGGAGCGCTAAGGTGGAGGCTGCTTAGCTTTTACCATAAAATTAGTTTGTCGATCTAAACGCTCTGCAGACTATGTATTAGCAACGGGGAAAATACACCGTACTTTCTGACAGTAAGCCGTTACTTTTTCTCACGGTTTGAACCCTACAGCTTATACAACGATGTGGCTAATGTATAGATTTCTACGGGCCAGCTTCATGCTGTCAATACGTTTATCCTCGTCAGAATTAAATTGCCGAACCGGTCACAGTGGACCAATGAAACGGATGTTCAGATTCGTGGTCGTCCCCCCCCCGAGAAGTATTCCACGCATTGTATCACCTGCTTCTACGACAAGGCACTTATTTTTATCGTTAACACAGTCATAGTCAAAGAAATCCCAAATAGGACTGAGACGCTTTCACCCAACTATTGCTGCAGCCATCACTGCTGATCACTTTAGTTGTTTTTTTTTTGTGGTTGTTGTTATACGACGGAGCTAAGTTAATAGATTTCAAATGTTTATGAGAACAAAAAAATTACAAATACGAAAATGAAGGACGTTCTTGATCAGTCTTGATCAGTATTATTAGTTAATTTTAGTTCGTTTTATTAACACATAACACAGTTTCAGTTAGTTATCGTTTTTTATCTTTTTTTTTTCGTTATTTCGTTCGTTTTTGTTAACGATAATAACCTTGGCAAAAAACTCTACAACTCACGACTACTAACGTTGCTATGAGCTTTCTGGTTCTGTGATCTGAAAATGAACGGGAAGATGAGAGAGTAAAATTCAGAAATGATTCATCTGAACAAAGTGGTGGAACATTTTAAATACTGTGTGAGCTCATTAAAGCCTCATTAAAGGCTTTTTGTCCTGTCAGGAGTTTAATTGCACTCATAGCAACTATTATACTTTTTTTTAATGTAGCCTTTGTCTTATTAATCATTAATAATGTCAGTTTTGAATGACAGGGTCCTTGTTGAAACAAATGTTTCTGAGTCGAGAAAATTCAGGCACTTCTGGAGCTATTCTTTTCTATTTGTGTGATTCAATAAACATCCTTTCAGTGTTTGCATTATTCAAATTTTTTACGCCAATTTTTACACTTTTACTGCAAATTAATATCGTCTCCAAGTATCGGTTATCGGCCTCCTCTAACTACTAATAATCAGTATCGGTATCGGCCCTGAAAAACCCATATCGGTCGATCTCTCATTAAAGGACCCCTGGGAGGCTCAGTTACCAGGTTCCGGTCCTTCTCCTGCAGGATCAGGATGCTCTCCCATGCTGTCGATGCCGGCCCGACCGGCCCGGCCCACCATCTGCTTGTACTGGCTCCTCTTCAGGAAGTCCGTGGCCACGTAGGGCGAGCGCAGCAGCACCCTGCGGGTGGGACAGAGACGGGTCAGGTCTGACGTGCGGCTGCAGCTCCAGGCTGACGTGGAGGCGGTGAAAGCGCCGGCGGACCTGCGGGCCGGTAGGTTGATCCCTGCGGCCAGGGTGGAGGTGCAGGTGAGGAGGCAGAGCACGCCGGCGGAGTAGGCCTCCTCCACCAGCTTCCTCTCCTCAGAGGTCAGGCCGCTGTGGTGGTAGGCCACGCCGTACGGCACTGTCCTCCGGAGCACCGGACACAACGAGCCGTCCCCGCTGTCCCTCAGCTCCCTGAGGAGGACGGCCTTCTCCGCCTCACGGTGCTGCAGGAACTCCCTGACGGGGGACAGAAGACGTGAGGACGCCGGAGCAGCTGTGGACGGGAGGACGGCTGTCGGACCCACTCACCCTTTCAGATACTTGCAGATCATGGCGGCCACGTTCTCACAGTTCTTCTTGGTGGGACAGAAGACCAGACAGGAATGGTTGGGGATGATCTCAGTCACCAGGGCGATGATGTGATCCGGGTCCGTCTTCTGCATGGAGCTGGAGTACTGACGGGTCAAGAGATGGAAACGTTACTGTGGTTCAGAGAAACAGAAGAACACAACCCCCAAACCAGAGACATGCTCTCAGAGACAGGGGAGGGTCCACGAAGACCTGAGTCCCTGAGGAGGGAGGACGGTCTCCCAGACAGGGGAGGGTCCACGAAGACCTGAGTCCCTGAGGAGGGAGGACGGTCTCCCAGACAGGGGAGGGTCCACGAAGACCTGAGTCCCTGAGGAGGGAGGACGGTCGTCCAGACAGGGGAGGGTCCACGAAGACCTGAGTCCCTGAGGAGGGAGGACAGTCTTCCAGACTGGGGAGGGTCCACGAAGACCTGAGTCCCTGAGGAGGGAGGACGGTCGTCCAGACAGGGGAGGGTCCACGAAGACCTGAGTCCCTGAGGAGGGACGACGGTCTTCCAGACGGGGGAGGGTCCACGAAGACCTGAGTCCCTGAGGAGGGAGGACGGTCTCCCAGACAGGGGAGGGTCCACGAAGACCTGAGTCCCTGAGGAGGGAGGACGGTCGTCCAGACAGGGGAGGGTCCACGAAGACCTGAGTCCCTGAGGAGGGAGGACAGTCTTCCAGACTGGGGAGGGTCCACGAAGACCTGAGTCCCTGAGGAGGGAGGACGGTCGTCCAGACAGGGGAGGGTCCACGAAGACCTGAGTCCCTGAGGAGGGAGGACAGTCTTCCAGACTGGGGAGGGTCCACAAAGACCTGAGTCCCCGAGGAGGGAGGATGGTCTTCCAGACGGGGGAGGGTCCACGAAGACCTGAGTCCCTGAGGAGGGAGGACGGTCTCCCAGACGGGGGAGGGTCCACGAAGACCTGAGTCCCTGAGGAGGGGGGACGGTCTTCCAGACGGGGGAGGGTCCACGAAGACCTGAGTCCCTGAGGAGGGGGGACGGTCTTCCAGACGGGGGAGGGTCCACCAAGACCTGAGTCCCTGAGGAGGGAGGACGGTCGTCCAGACGGGGGAGGGTCCACGAAGACCTGAGTCCCTGAGGAGGGAGGACGGTCGTCCAGACGGGGGAGGGTCCACGAAGACCTGAGTCCCTGAGGAGGGAGTACGGTCTTCCAGACGGGGGAGGGTCCACGAAGACCTGAGTCCCTGAGGAGGGAGGACGGTCTTCCAGACGGGGGAGGGTCCACGGAGACCTGAGTCCCTGAGGAGGGAGGACGGTCTCCCAGACGGGGGAGGGTCCACGGAGACCTGAGTCCCTGAGGAGGGAGTACGGTCTTCCAGACGGGGGAGGGTCCACGAAGACCTGAGTCCCTGAGGAGGGAGGACGGTCTTCCAGACGGGGGAGGGTCCACGAAGACCTGAGTCCCTGAGGAGGGACGACGGTCTTCCAGACGGGGGAGGGTCCACGAAGACCTGAGTCCCTGAGGAGGGAGGACGGTCGTCCAGACAGGGGAGGGTCCACGAAGACCTGAGTCCCTGAGGAGGGAGGACGGTCTCCCAGACAGGGGAGGGTCCACGAAGACCTGAGTCCCTGAGGAGGGAGGACGGTCGTCCAGACAGGGGAGGGTCCACGAAGACCTGAGTCCCTGAGGAGGGAGGACAGTCTTCCAGACTGGGGAGGGTCCACAAAGACCTGAGTCCCCGAGGAGGGAGGACGGTCTTCCAGACGGGGGAGGGTCCACGAAGACCTGAGTCCCTGAGGAGGGAGGACGGTCTCCCAGACGGGGGAGGGTCCACGAAGACCTGAGTCCCTGAGGAGGGAGGACGGTCTTCCAGACGGGGGAGGGTCCACGAAGACCTGAGTCCCTGAGGAGGGAGGACGGTCTTCCAGACGGGGGAGGGTCCACGAAGACCTGAGTCCCTGAGGAGGGAGGACGGTCTCCCAGACGGGGGAGGGTCCACGGAGACCTGAGTCCCTGAGGAGGGAGTACGGTCTTCCAGACGGGGGAGGGTCCACGAAGACCTGAGTCCCTGAAGAGGGAGGACGGTCTTCCAAACAGGGGAGGGTCCACGAAGACATGAGGAGACCTGAGGAGGGAGGACAGTCTCCCAGACAGGGGAGGGTCCACGAAGACCTGAGGATACCTGAGGAGGGAGGACGGTCTCCCAGACGGGGGAGGGTCCACGAAGACCTGAGTCCCTGAAGAGGGAGGACGGTCTTCCAGACGGGGGAGGGTCCACGAAGACCTGAGTCCCTGAGGAGGGAGGACGGTCGTCCAGACGGGGGAGGGTCCACGAAGACCTGAGTCCCTGAGGAGGGAGGACGGTCTCCCAGACAGGGGAGGGTCCACGAAGACCCGAGTCCCCGAGGAGGGAGGACGGTCTCCCAGAAGGGGGAGGGTCCACGAAGACCTGAGTCCCTGAAGAGGGAGGACGGTCTTCCAGACGGGGGAGGGTCCACGGAGACCTGAGTCCCTGAGGAGGGAGGACGGTCGTCCAGACGGGGGAGGGTCCACGGAGACCTGAGTCCCTGAAGAGGGAGGACGGTCTTCCAAACAGGGGAGGGTCCACGAAGACATGAGGAGACCTGAGGAGGGAGGACGGTCTCCCAGACGGGGGAGGGTCCACGGAGACCTGAGGAGATCTGAGAGTCCCTGAGGAGGGACGATGGACAGAAGATCTGTGATGTGAGGAAGAAATATTCCTCACTGAAGAGTCTAAAACCAGCATGGGTCAACTAAAGACCAGCAGGGTTCTGGTCTTTTTCTTTCTGGAGGCCAGGGTGTCATTAAACAGGTCCTGGTCGGACACTGTCCTGGACTGTCCTGGTCCTAGAATGACCTGGACTGACCTGGTCCTGGACTGTCCTGGTCCTGGACTGACCTGGTCCAGGACCGACCTAGCCCAGATTGTCCTGGTCCTGGACTGACCTTCGTCTCGGACTGACCTGGTCCTGGACTGTCCTGGTCCTGGACGTGCCTGGTCCTGGACTGTCCTGGTCTTGGACTGACCTGGTCCTGGACTGACCTGGTCCTGGACGTGCCTGGTCCTGGACTGTCCTGGTCTTGGACTGACCTGGTCCTGGACTGACCTGGTCCAGGACCGACCTGGTCCTGGACGGGCCTGGTCCTGGACGTGCCTGGTCCTGGACTGTCCTGGTCTTGGACTGACCTGGTCCTGGACTGACCTGGTCCAGGACCGACCTAGCCCAGATTGTCCTGGTCCTGGACTGACCTTCGTCTCGGACTGACCTGGTCCTGGACTGACCTGGTCCTGGACGTGCCTGGTCCTGGACTGTCCTGGTCTTGGACTGACCTGGTCCTGGACTGACCTGGTCCTGGACTGACCTGGTCCTGGACGTGCCTGGTCCTGGACTGACCTGGTCCTGGACGTGCCTGGTCCTGGACTGACTGCTAGAAGCTGGATCTTCTCTTGAGTCAGGTTCCTGTGTGGCTGAATGATCAGGGCCCGGTTCAGACCGCTGCAGGGTCCTCACCTGAGGAACCGTCCTGGCTCCCTGTAGGAGTCTTGGACCTGCAGGCTTCAGTGAGGGTGAAAAGGAGGATCTCACCTTGAAGTTGAGCAGACGAGAGAACCTGAAGCAGTTCTCCTCTGTGGGGTCCACTTCATAGATGGTGTCGTTCACCTTGACGTACTCTTTCAGCTCAACCTGGACAGTGATGGAACGTTTTACAGCCCTGATGAACAGAACATTTATTTCAGAGAGCAGCTGGTGCTTACGGGTCTGAAGTTGTTGGTGTAATTCTCTGCCCTCAGGAACGCCTGCAGGTCCGTGATGTTTCCCAGGGTGGCGCTCATCCCAATGATCTGAGTCGTTTCTGGACACACGGGATACGGGGTGCACGATAACTATCGGACCGATAACTATCGGGCCGATAACAGGAAATTATGACGTCATCCCGATAAGTCCGATATCACAACAAATAGCCCAGATAACATATATATTTGTCAACACAGCAGTGCCTCGCTCCCTCTGAGTCTTGAATAACCGACAGTGAATGTTATGTTCAAGTAACGTCGGCATAATCAGAAAAACGATTACTCAATCAGGAAAATCAAGAATACCCCCTCATGCCAGAAAACAACTTGTTAACTCTGTAATAATTTTAGTAGTTGCTGACTTGAACTGATATTCGCAGTATTCTCCCACATGTTACAGATAAAAATAGAAAAAAAATAGAAAAGGCTGAAAGAACGACTAGCAAACGAGGGAATGTGGGAATTTACGTTACACCTTGAATGCAGCCTGCAGCACAGCGTACTGATCACAACAAACATGGCGGCGTGGAACTTCGTTAAAGTTTCAGAAGAAGATAGTTTGGTGGTTATTTGTGACGAATCCTCCGAGCAAATTTTACGAGGAGGGAGGAACAAGCTTTAATACGTAAAACCTGATCGGCCACCTACAACATAATCGCTTCCATGGAGTTTTAAAATCACGCTAATGTGAGCTAACGCAAGCTAATGCTAACGTGCGCAAGCCAACAGCAGTCTCCCCTCCCTTCTCCTCTCCCTCATTCCTCTCATCTAAAGCTTCCATGAGATTAAAAAATAAAAACTACTGAACCTCATTGACTTTAATTAAAGGTATTAATTTAAATGGAACCACAAGCCAAAAACCTTTAAATGTTAATTTTTTTCAGTTTGTAATTTTTTTTTTAAATTTTTTTAATTTTTTTTATATCAGTCAGAAATAAACCTTATTTAAGTTAATGTGAGATATCAAATAGGTTTGTTTGATAGCTTTAAGAAAATGTTTGAGAGGTGTGCCAGTAGTTTTTATTTGGAAAAAATAAAGATCTGTTCATTTAAAAAGTCAAAAACTATTTTTGATTTTGTTCATACTATTGATGTAATGATCTTAGGTATATGTGTGTGTAATATCGGTATCGGCCTTTAGGAGCTGAAAGTTATCGGTATCAGTTTTAAAAAACAGTTATCGTGCATCCCTAACACAGGAGCATCATCTGATTCAGAGGCCGAGCGTTAAAGGGTGAAACACACTGAAGGAGACACTTACTGCTCAGGTACTGGACTTTGGCCAGAGTCATTTCAATCACAGCCCCTCTGCTGCCGTCGCCCAGCATGTGAAGCTGCAGCAGAAACAACAAGCCATCAAACCTCCACACCTGAACCAGCTTCCATTCACGCCACGCTGAAGGGAGCTCCCACCTCATCAACCACCACCAGACCCAGGTCCTGCAGCCGCCCGCTCTCTATCAGGGAGTTGACCAGGCTGTGGGCCTTCTCGATGGTGGCCACGTACAGGGACTTCTTGTTTCGTCTCTTCACAGGAGGAAACCTGCCCTTGCTGGCAGCGTACTCCTCCACCATGAAGTCCAGCTCCAGGCCGAAGCTGGCCAGCCCACGCACCTGGAGAAAACGAACCGCCAACAGGTCAGAATGAGCTGAGGCTCTGAAACGGTGGCCCACAGGGCTCCGTGACCGGCCCCTTTTGATTTAAACCAGTCACCTTATAAAGGACAGATTAACATGGGTTATATAAACTGTTAACGGTTGCCGCCACCAGGTCAGAATGAGCCTTGGCTCTGAAACGGTGGCCCACAGGGCTCCGTGACCGGCCCCTTTTGATTTAAACCAGTCACCTTATAAAGGACAGATTAACATGGGTTATATAAACTGTTAACGGTTGCCGCCACCAGGTCAGAATGAGCCTTGGCTCTGAAACGGTGGCCCACAGGGCTCCGTGACCGGCCCCTTTTGATTTAAACCAGTCACCTTATAAAGGACAGATTAACATGGGTTATATAAACTGTTAACGGTTGCCGCCACCAGGTCAGAATGAGCCTTGGCTCTGAAACGGTGGCCCACAGGGCTCCGTGACCGGCCCCTTTTGATTTAAACCAGTCACCTTATAAAGGACAGATTTACACGGGTTATATAAACTTAACAGTTGCTGTGAGTGTCACACACCTTCTCCTGAACCAGCGATATGTACGGTAGGATGAAGAGGCAGTCCTTCTTCCTGCACAGCAGCTCTCTGAGGATGAGGATCTCCGCCACCAGAGTCTTCCCTCCGCTGGTGGGAAGAGAGTAGATCAGGTTCTTCCTCCGCTGAACGCAGTCCAGGTTCAGACACGTCACCTGCCAGTCTGACAACACAAACCCAGTCACAACGCTTCGTCTTGGCTCCACGCCAGGCCGAGAGGAAAAGACACTGGTTCCTCGTTAGGACTAGGGATGGGCATTTGGTCGAGATTTATTCGTCGATCATCGGGAGAATTAATGATTAATAATCGATTAATCATTAACATTTTTATATTGAAAACTATCACAAATATTCTCGATATCGGCGTGACGTTTGTTTTCCCCTTTGGCCTGGTTGCTATGGCCCGCGCATCCGCAGATGTGTTCAGTGGCCCGGATGTTGTGGTCGAGAATAATGTGACATTTCCTGTTTCTTTTCTTTAAAAAAACAACGATAATAAAAGAAGAGATATCGAGGAGACTACGTAACAAGGACAATTTATATCAAGGTGCCAGTATTACAGGCTTTTTGTTTCTTAAAAAGATGCGCTTGTTGTGTGCTCGATGTGCGCTGCAGCTCCTTCTGGTCCGTGCTAACACTGAGTTGAGGCTAGGCTAGGCTAGGCTAGGCTGATGATGAACCGCCTCCACCGTCCTTTATAAGGCTTGGATGCGCGTTGTTCAAGAGATACATCATTGTCGTTGTCGATCAATTGTATTTGTAATTTGCATTGCAGTGATTGCAGTACACTTGCTCCTTTTCTAAACGAAAATGGTCCCACGCCACACTTCGCCGCGACCGCTTCATGATTAGGCGATGACAGAAGCTCGCATGTAACAACTGAGTCCAGTCAGGGTAGTGTGATGGTGAAATGTTGCCCCCTGCTGCCAAATTTCTATCGGTGGCACAGAGAAATGCATCGCATTGTTTGAGGACGTGCACTGAGAACCTACATTTGGATTGTTTAAAAAAAAAAAAAAAAAAGTTCGGTTCATCGACGAAAAATTAATTTCTTCGACCAAATTCTTAATGATCAATCATCGATTAATTATGCCCATCCCTAGTTAGGACACAGAAAAGCTGCAGCCGCCTATAAATCAATGATGTCATCCAGTTTAATTCTGGAACAATGAGTGTTGTTGGATTTCTAACGATGACGTCTGGATGGAACAGTAACATTTAAACATCAAATGAGATCTGCAGCTTCCATACAGCAGGAAGCAGAGGTGGACAGATCATCAAATGTACTGTCGGTCATCCCGATAAGTCCGATATCACAACCAATAGCCCCCTTAACATATATATTTGTCAACACAGCAGTGCCTCGCTCCCTGAGCCTTGAATAACCGGCAGTGAATGTTATGTTCAAGTGACGTCGGCATAATCAGAAAAACGATTACTCAATAAGGAAAATCAAGAATACCCCCTCATGCCAGAAAACAACTCGTTAACTCGGTCATAATTTTGGTAGTTGCTGACTTGAATTGATATTTGCAGTATTTTCCCACATGTTACACACAAAAAAAATAAAAAAATAGAAAAGGCTGAAAGAACGACTAGCAAACGAGGGAACGTGGGAATTTACGTTACCCCTTGAATACAGCCTGCAGCACAGCTACTGATCACAACAAACATGGCGACGTGGAACTTCGTTAAAGTTTCAGAAGAAGATAGTTTGGTGGTTATTTGTGACGAATCCTCCGAGCAAATTTTACGAGGAGGGAAGCACAAGCTTTAAAACGTAAAACCTGATCAGCCATCTACAACATAACAATCACTTCCATGGAGGTTTGAAATCGCGCTAACGTGAGCTAACAGAAGCTAATGCTAACGTGCGCCCTTATTCCTCTCATCTAAAGCTTCCATGAGATTAAAAAATAAAAAACAAAAACTACTGAATTTAATTTACTTTAATTAAAGGTATTAATTTAAATGGAACCACAAGCCAAAATCCTTTAAATGTTAATTTTTTTCAGTTTGTAATTTTGATGCAGGTATTTCCATCAGTTCAAAGAGCCTTTATTTGTTTGTTTAAGAGGCTTGACAGTAGTTTTTCTTTGGAAAAAATAAATATCTGTTCATTTAGAAAGTCAAAACTATTTTTGATTTTGTTCATATTATTGATGTAATGATCTTAGGTATATGTGTGTGTTATCGGTTATTGGTATCAGCCTTTAGGAGCTGAAAGTTATCGGTATCGGTTTTAAAAAAGTTATCATGCATCGCTAAGATCAATCACAGCTAACTCCACCTGAACTGAAATAAATGGCTTCAGGAGTCGCCATACCATATAACTTGTGGATTCCTCTCAGCTTCTCCATCAGCTCCTTCACTTTGCCTGGGGAGTCCGAAGAAAGGTCCGAGGTCAGGCGCCTCAGCAGATATGGTTTCCATGGCCTGCATGGCGACGCCGATCTCCTCAGAAACCACCGCTTCTTTCAGCGCCGCACGGTTCGAGAAACGCTGGCAGGAGCTGCTGCGTTCTCCAGCATCGTCCTCTTCAGCTGCTCCGTCACGCTCCTCCTCCCTCTGCTCCTCCTGCCGCTGTCGTCCATCGGTGGTCCGATGGCTCTCTGGAGAGGCGTGGAGGTCTGGTCTGCGCCCTGCAGTCGGCTCCTCTTCGCCCGCTCTTTGACTTGCTCCTGAAACTGCACCTGGCTGGCCGGCAGCTCCTCGAAAGGCTCATCTCCGAGCTGGTCAACGATGGAGTCGGTGAGACGGACCTCACGGGCTCGGTTCTGAGTGTCCGCTGTGACGTCCGCCTGGTCCACAGCTCGCCGTCTTTCATCTTGTTCGGCGTCGTCTAGCTTTGCCAGGAGAGAGGTGTCCTCCAAGATGCTGTCGTAGTCCCCGAACAAATCCTCGCTGTCGCTGCAGTACTGGCGACAAAACACAAGAGGTCAGACATCTGGAGTCTTTTTCTTTTCCAAACCTTTCTAACCACTGCACCTGTCTGAATACGGCCCGGTTACACTGACACCCACCATCCTGAAATGCTGCATCCTGCAGCACGTCAAGGACAGCATCCCCCTGACCTACACAGACACCTGTCCATCTACCTGAGGAGCTGGTTAATGGATGACGTTGTCACTGTAGCGCCTCACCTGCATCTTCACACAGATGTTAGCATGCTACTCACTAGCTTCAACACAGGAACCCTCATAAACCTGTAATTAGGGATAACTGTTTTTTATAGCCGATACCGATAACCAATAACACACACACATATACCTAAGATCATTACATCAATACTATGAACAAAATCAAAAACAGTTTTGACTCTTTAAATGTTCAGATATTTATTTTTTTCCAAAGAAAAACTATTGGCAAACCTCTCAAACATTTTCTTAAAAAATATCAAACAAACCTATTTGATATCTCACATCAACTTAAATAAGGTTCATTACTGACTGATATAAAAAAATAAAGGCTCCTTGAACTGATGCATCAGAATTACTAACTGAAAAAGATTCACATTTAAAGGATTTTGGCTCGTGGTTCCATTTAAATTAATACCTTTAATTAAAGTAAATGAGGTTCAGTAGTTTTTGTTTTTTATTTTTTAATCTCATGGAAGCTTTAGATGAGAGGAATGAGGGGGAGGGGAGAGGAGAGGAGAGACTGCTGCTGGCTTGCGCACGTTAGCATTAGCTTCCGCGATTTCAAAACTCCATGGAAGTGATTGTTATGTTGTAGGTGGCTGATCAGGTTTTACGTATTAAAGCTTGTGCTTCCCTCCTCGTAGAATTTGCTCTGAGGATTCGTCACAAATAACCACCAAACTATCTTCTTCTGAAACTTTAACGAAGTTCCACGCCACCATGTTTGTTGTGATCAGCGCTGTGCTGCAGGCTGCATTCAAGGTGTAACGTAAATTCCCACATTCCCTAGTCCTTCTTTCAGCCTTTTCTATTTTTTTATGTGTAATATGTGGGAGAAATACTGCGAATATCAATTCAAGTCAGCAACTACTAAAATTATGACCGAGTTAACAAGTTTTTCAGGCATGAGGGGGTATTCTTGATATTCCTGATTGAGAAATCGTTTTTCTGATTATGCCAACGTCACTTGAACATAACATTCACTGCTGGTCATTCAAGGCTCAGAGGGAGCGAGGCCCTGCTGTGTTGACAAATATGTATATGTTATCAGAGGCTATTGGTTGTGATATCGGAGTTATAGGGATGATGTCATAGTTTCCTGTTATCGCCCCGATAATTATCGTGCACCCCTAGTTATTACAGTAACGACAGTTTGTCTTAGTTATCGTGCACCCCTATAAAATCAGGGTCTAAAAGACTGACTCCTCTGACTGATTTTAGTCGGTCATTAAACTCTCCAACATGTCTCCGCTGTGTGAGACATCATCCAGTACATCTGCCTGACGATGTTTCAGCGTTGTTTCAGCAGGACTGGACCTGAAAGGTGATCATGAAACGAGTCAGCGGACCGCTTCATCTGAGACGCTGAGCATGAACGGAGGTTAGAAGCTCAGCGCAAGCTTCCATCACGATCTAGAAAGATACCACGGTGGTTTAAAATCATCTGGAAAGCCTGGATATGGACTTGACACATGTTGCCTGGCTGTGCATCTCCCTGATCACGGACGGGTCCTGGTCCTGGTTCTGGTCCTGGTCCCATCCAGAACTGGATCAGTTCTCGCTCTGACTGCTGCATCAGGACACGTCAGGTGCTCACACATTTATCTATGGTATTTATGTGGTGATAAGGCCACAGCATCACTCTAATTAATGTTTTAATCTTTTTCTATTAAAAAAAAAAAAAATTGCATTCTGAAATGTGTTTGTTTTACAAACCCACATTAAAAGTAAAACACAAAAATATCTCAATAATAAATACAATATCTAATAAATTGGTTTCAGAAATGTGAAGCCTTGATGGATTTCTCTGATCGATTTTCTATCGGTTAAATCGATTAATCGGCAGTGACGTACCTCCGCAGCTCGACTGTCAGTCATGATGCCGCTGATCCTCTGGTCCTGGACGCATGTCGGTGGACCGAGTCCGTGTCCTCGGCGGGCAGGTGTCAGGTGAGTCTTGGGGGCATCCCTGGACCTCTTCCTCGCGCAGACTCGCTTTATCTTGACCTCGAGCCTGCCGGAGCTCATCCCTGCCCGCGTTCAGCCGCTAACAGAGCTAACAGACCCCTGCACGGCGACCAGCACTTGTACTGTTTGATTACAACCCGGCAGTAACATAGTTAAAGACGTTAACATTGGAATTAAACTTTAAAACAGACCTCTTCGGTTTGTGGCGAGCTAACAGTCATCACTTTTACTCCTCAGCTTCTTCCAGCTACAAAATAAACCGATGCAAACACAACTAATGAGTCTGAGAAGCTCATGGCCAGCAGAATAATTCAGAAAACGAAGTAATTTAGACAACAAAACTGATATAAACATTCAGTTAACGACCCGGGCGACAGTTAACAGCGCGTATCACATTCAAAATGTTCCCTTTCAGAGTTTGAACAAGAGACAAATCCCACCATCACTTCCGTTTTCGCTTCGGCCAACAACCAAATAAACTATAACTTTTCCCCCCTCTAAAAGGGTGATGTTTGAAAATTATGAGTAATCTAACAGACCAAATTTTGTATTTAAAAACTCAAACTCACATGGATCGTAATTTCGTTTCCAAGAAGATATTAACTCCGTCCAAATATCTGCAGTCTATGTGCTAACGGTGCTAACGGTAGAGCATTATCACAAGAGGAGTTACAATTAGTTGTAAAACCTCTGGAGATCGAGATATTTAGCATCTAGGTTATTAGAAGACCTTCAGAGTATATCTAAGATATGCTTCCCGATCAGTGTACTTTAAAACGATTTGCCGCTTTAAAAAAAAAAAAAGGCTAATACACTGAGAAAAAGAAAGATTAACCGTAGATTTCTTGTCACCAAGGGATATCCATCTTGTCTTGTTGGGTCTCTGAAGTGAGTGACGTAAAATGTGAACCATGAAATCCATCTTAAACTTCCAAAGAAACGTGCAGTAAAATTGAATAACGTGTTAACATGTGATGGTGTTTTTAACCACAGTTTTTAATTTCCAGACACTGATGAATTTTGCAGAGGTCGCAGGAACCAATGTTCCCGGAGACGCGGCAGTCGGAGTCCTTTCTGCGCGTAACCACTTCCTGTCTAGTGTCAGGTCAAGATGTTGTGCGCGAGGACGCTGCAGCGGCTCAAACCCGCTCTGTATCTCCATGGAAACACAGGTAGGCGCCCATGTCATGTCCACATGAACGTGTTCCAGCCGTTTACTGTCAGACCTGATCTTTGGTGGTGATTTTAGTCAGAGACGTCCGGTAAACTGCGATGCTAACATGCTAATGTTGCGTGTGCTGCTCACCTGTGCAGGTTACAGGAGTCTGACGTCAGGGGCGGTCCAGCACGAGAACGAAACGGTAGGTCACCTGTGGACTGTGACGTCATGGCGCTGAGCGGCGGGCAGTGACGCGGTGTTTTTGTTCTGCAGCTGGTGACACTGGAGAACCCCTACAAGGAGCCCAAGAGCGCATGCGTGCTCTGCAACGTCGCTGTGGACTTCAAAAACATTCAGGTGAGTCGGATGAAGGCGTGGCTTACCTGAGCCACACACAGATAAGATAACGGTCTATTAGCGTGACTCTTGGGGAGAAAAACAGATGCAATTATTGTGATAAATGTTTAACATTTATCTGGAGGTTTCGGTGAATAAATGATGAAGTCATTAATTTGATCAGATTAGTCGGGCTTCCGTCTCAGAAAGGAGGTTCTGTTGAAACAGTCAGGGGAACCCCTACATGAAGCTGAAAGGGGTTTCATGATCATCAGATGATTGGTCTGATGACATGCAGGTCCTTTTACTGACCGAAGAGGCTCAGCTGTATGGAGCCCCGTTTGGGTCATAATTCAATGAATAAATGAGTCTGTTATTATGAAATACAGGCGTTTATTATTATGAAATACTAGGGCTGTCAAAGTTAACGCGTTAACGCGTGATTAACGCAAAATAATTTTAACGCAACTAATTTTTTAAACGCGGATTAATGCGAGCCTTAGCCTGGCCTTTGATGTACAATAGTAGAGAGGAGAGTAGGTTTAATGAGCCTCGGGCCCCGCCGTAGTTGTAGTCCTGTAGTCCTCCGTAGTCCTGTCAAAACAGGAAGCCATGCACTGACATTGACGGCCATGCCGCAGACAGACAGACGTAAACATACCTCCGTTAGCAGTAGTTGGGATAAAAATGGATACAAAAGATACTATTTTGAACGGTAAGTTTAGCTTCAAAACCTTGCCTGATGGCTAACTCCACAAGATAAATGTTGTTTGTGTTTGCTGTTAATGTGAATTTAGTTACCACCGGAGTCCTGACTACTGAAATATCACTTGTCGGCTAATCAGAGCGCTGATGCAGAGAGCCCCCCACCCCCCCGTTTGAAGCAAACCACGAAAATATTTTGTATGAAGAACATAAGAGAAAATATTGAGTATATACATATATATATATATATATATATATATATATATATATGATATATAATGGATTTGGCATGCATGGCATTTGGCAAATAAACATGCATTTGTTTTGCATAAGGCAAGCATTTGTGTACTCTCATATTAGCCAAGGCAACTTTATTTGTAGAGCACAATTAGTACACAAGGCAATTCAAAGTGCTTTACAGATGCATAAAATCACAAGAAGGCAAATAGAATCATTCCATACAAGCATAAAAATAATCAATAATAAATAAAATTAATTTATAAAAAAATTAATTAATTAAATTAAAAATGAACAGTGCAGATAAAATCCTTCCAGTCATCCCCTTCACATCTAAACAGAACTGTTTTCAGTCTGGATCTGAACATTGTCAGAGTTCAGGTCTGTCTCACATCTTCTGGAAGACTGGTCCAGATTTTAGGAGCATAAAACTGAAATGCAGCTTCACCTTGTTTAGTCCTGACTCTGGACACCAGCAGGAGACCACTACCTGAGGATCTCAGAGTCCAGGTTGGTTCATATGGCTCTAACATGTCAGAGATGGACTTTGGAGCCATGAAGAGACTTGAACACAAGTAGAGCTGTTTTAAAGTCTATTCTCTGAGTGACAGGAAGCCAGAGACCTCAGAACTGGACTAATATGGTCATATTTCCTGGTTCTAGTCAGGACTCGTATTAATAAGAGTAATACAACTTGAAAAAGATCTGTATAAGGTAGATCTAGAACAGATAAAAATATGCGATTAATTTGCGATTAATCATGATTAACTATTGACAGTCATGCGATTAATCTGATTAATTATTTTGAGAAATTGACAGCCCTATGAAATACGTATCCATTATTATGAAATGTTTCCCATTATTATGAAATACATGTTTATTATTATGAAATATTTACCATTATTATGAAAAAAAGTAATTATTATGAAATATATTTTTATTATTACTTAATTTTAGTTTAATGCATAATAGTTTATTTCAGAATGGTTTTTTTTTTAATTATCTAAGAATGAGTTTTTTGCTTCCTTTTTCATAAGAATGAGCTTTTATATAATAATGACATTTTGCCAGTGGGCGGGACCAGTGGTTGACCTGCACGCTCATTGGCTGATCCTTCTCCATTCTACACTCTGACATCGACTAGTTTTGGCCGTGAGGTCCCGTTAGCAGCGGGCCGTGGCGTCATCAAGGTGCGCTCCTAGTCCGATATTAGCTATGGCAGCTTGGACTGAGCTACGGGAAACCTTGACCAGGTTAGCAGACAATATCGAAAATGATAATTTATCAGGCGATACTATTTTGACCCGATTTGACCGTAAACTGAGGTGCATTCTGCCACCTACTGGCCTGGAGTATATACATTGCACCTCTCGCCCACTATCGATATTCACTGTTCTGTTGCTTATGCTGAATGAAAGAGCAGCCAATCACATAAATGGCTCCGCCCTCTCTGCTGTGATTGACACACAAATCATTCTTATCAAAAACGAAACCATTATCATAATAATGGAAATATTTCATAATAATAAATGCCTGTATTTCATAATAATAGACTCATTTATTAATTGAATTATGACCCAACCGGGGCTCCATACTCCTGGTCTGATGGAAAACGTTTGTGCTCAGATAACGTTTTACAGTTTTAATTTATGTCCAGATTAGTCAGGCTCTGAACTCCTTGGGAACATCTTGTGGAGGTCAGTCCCGGGGTCCGACCGCGGGTCGGTCCTGGGGTCGGTCCTGGGGTTTGACCGCGGGTCGGTCCCGGGGTCTGACTGCGGGTCAGGAGCTTCTCTCCAGCAGCTGTTGAACGTGCTGATGCAGTAACATCTGTCTGTGCCTCCACAGCTGCTGTCTCAGTTCATCTCTCCTCACACCGGCAGGATCTACAGCCGACACATCACAGGTGAGGCTCTGCAGGTCCACCAGGTCCCGGTCGGGCCCACCAGGTCCCGGTCGGGCCCACCAGGTCCGGTCGGACCCTGGTGCTCACAGCTCCTCTGTGTTTCAGGTCTGTGTGGGAGGAAGCAGAAGGAGGTGTCTAAGGCCATCAAGAAGGCTCACTCTCTGGGTTCGTTCTTCCTTCACACCTTCACCTGCAGCTTGATTTAAGTCCAGACGCTGGAGTTTCTTTGACCAAGTAGATCAAGACTTGGACTTGAAGCTGGTTTCAGTAGATTTTTACTGATGTGATGATGTCAAACGTTCAGAATCAGCTCCATGCTTTACTGGTCCACGTGAACTTCAGCTGCTGCTTCTGAACCAGCGTTTCTCTTGCAGGTTTCATGTCGGTGACCCACAAACATCCACAGTTCATGAAGGACCCCAACATCTGCAACATCAAACATGTGGACTAGAGGATCAGTGTGTGTTGGTTTGCTGTATTAAAGTGTGTCTGCTGTGCGTGTAAAACGAGTCGTTTCTTTGAAGCCTGAGTCTGATCTCAGATCAGCTGTTAGCAGCATCAGAGTCAGCTGGTGACCTCAGGTTCAGCTCAGTTGGTGTCACGAAGCCTGTCTTCCTACTGAGGAGCGTCATGATGGGAATGAGGGAGGAGGAGGTGAACAGGACCAGTCAGCTGTTAGAAGAGTCATCAGTGAAGAGACTGAGGAATGAAACCCTGAGATCATCTTCATGACAGAACACTGGTAGAAACCAGAGTTTTAACGGCCTGAAATGACCCGAGACATTTCTAATCAGCCCACTGAGGCTCCCAATGTTTCTGTCCTTGACCTTCAGGAGCCGTTCGCCATTAACCGTGAAAAATAAGGGATCACTGTTTACCTAAGATCATTACATTAATACTATGAACAACATCAAAAACAGTTTGGACTCTTTAAATGAACAGATATTTATTTTTTCCAATGAAAATCTATTGGAAAGCCTCTCAAACATTTTTGATATCAAACCTACTTGATATCTCACATTAACTTAAATAAGGTTCATTACTGACTGATTTAAAAATAAAGGCTCCTTGAACTGATGGAAATACATGCATCAAAATTACTAACTGAAAAAATGAATTCCTCAATGACAATAAAAAATAATGCACAGATCATAATGTACTGACACAAGTTAGACTTGTCTGTAAATAAACAAAACGTACACTCATAGTAACAAAAAATACATTTAAAGGATTTTGGCTTGTGGTTCCATTCAAATTAATACCTTTAATTAAAGTAAATGAGGTTCAGTAGTTTTTTTTTCTCCTGAAAGCTTTAGATGAGAGAGATGATGGAGAGGAGAAGGGAGACTGCTGCTGGCTAGCTCACGTTAGCATTAGCTGACATTAGCACGATTTCAAAACTTAATGGAAGCGATTGTTATGTTTCAGGTGGCTGATCAGGTTTGACGTATTAAAGCTTGTGCCATTTTCCCTCCTTCGCTTGGATTATTTGTCACAATTAACCAGCGAACTATCTTCCTCTGAAACTTTAACAAGGTTCCATGCCATCGCCGCCATGTTTGTTGTGATCAGTACGCTGTGCTGCAGGCTGCATTCAAGGTGTAACGTAAATTCCTCCGTTCCCTCGTTTGCTAGTCATCCTTTTGGCCTTTTCTATTTTTTTCTATTTTTATGTGTAACATGAGGGAAAATACTGCAAATATCAATTCAAGTCAGCAACTACCAAAATTATGACCGAGTTAATGAGTTGTTTTCTGGCATGAGGGGGTATTCTTGATTTTCCATACTGAGTAATCATTTTTCTGATCATGCCGACGTCACTTGAACATAACATTCACTGCCGGTTATTCAAGGCTCAGAGGAAGCGAGACACTGCTGTGTTGACAGAAATATATATGTTATCGGGGCTATTCGTAGTGATGTCAGACTTATCGGGATGACGTCATAATTTCCTGTTATCGGCCCGATAGTTATCGTGCACCCCTAGTAACCACTAGAGGCTGCGGTTCCTCTACCGACCACTAGAGGCTGCGGTTCCTCTACCGACCACTAGAGGCTGCGGTTCCTCTACCGACCACTAGAGGCTGCGGTTCCTCCACCGACCACTAGAGGCTGCGGTTCCTCTACCGACCACTAGAGGCTGCGGTTCCTCCACCGACCACTAGAGGCTGCGGTTCCTCTACCGACCACTAGAGGCTGCGGTTCCTCCACCGACCACTAGAGGCTGCGGTTCCTCTACCGACCACTAGAGGCTGCGGTTCCTCCACCGACCACTAGAGGCTGCAGTTCCTCTACTGGCCACTCGGGTCAACAGTCTCCATTGATCTCCATGTTAAATGTCCAACTTCACAGCAGAAATAAACATGTTCACATGTTTACAGAAATAAACAGGTTTACATGTTTATTTCATGTTTACAGTCTGGTTTTTAAGTTTTAGTCTCCATAAATAGATTTTACATCCATGACGACTGTACGGGGGGGATTTTTATAGAAAAGTTTGTAAAGAGAGGTGTGTTATTTTGACTGACAGCTGCTTCGTAGTGTGTGGCTCCAGGAACTGACATCTGCTCATCCTTCAGCTGAGGTCTACTTGTTGGGTTTAGATAAACCAGATGAGCAGGACTTAACCTGATATGTTGAACCTGCTTTGTGGTTCAGACTCTTGGACACAAAACAGCTGCTTGAAGGATCTCAGAAGGTTCAGAACAAATGAGACAGCTGCTTTATGCTTCATGAGCCTCCAGAAGAACCTCCACGGTCGTCTGATACGTTCAGACAGAAACGTTCGTGCTTCCCTGGAGGTGAACTCTCATCAAACCCCGTTAACAGACAGAAATGGAACCAGTCTCAGTGTCTTTCAAGACAAACTTTATTGTATTTAAAAATAGAACTGGAACTTGACAGGCAACATAAAAATAAAACTTTTCTCAAAGGACAACTTCTCTTCTTCCAAAGGGACTTCTGTTTGTGGCGATTCAGCTGTAGAAGTATTTTCTGTCAAACCGGCCAATCAGGAGCCCTGCTAACGAGCCAAGGAAACCGCCATCAGCTCTTGCTCCTCCGCCGTTTCCGCTCCCTCACCGCCAGCGTCTCGCGCAGCCTCTTCCGACAGTTGGTGGTGCTCGTCTCCAGCGTGGGGCGCTGCTCTGGTGCCGTGTCCCCCTGCGTTTCCATGGGGACGTCCTCGTCGGGGACAGGGAAGGCCTGCAGGTTCAACGTCTGCGTGAGGAGCAGAGGGGCGTGTCCCAGCAGAGCTCTGACGGCGTCCAGCAGGCGCAGGTTGCTCCGCGGTCGCTGCACGGCGACATCTGTTCAGAGCAGACAGACTGAGTGGGTCTGGACGACAAGACATCTGGAACATCACTGTCATAGCATGTTTGAATGTCATATAAACCAGTCGGACCAGTGCTGACTGGTCATCAATGAGCAGCCAGGACAGATGAACGTCTAGTCCTGTCAGGGTTCGGAGCTCTGAAGAGAAACCTGAAGATAAGAATAACTTCTTATAATCTGGTATTTAGCTGCAGGTCGACATGGATCAGAACCTGTAAGTGATCCAGAATAAAAGGTGGATCTTCAGCAGCTGAACCAAACCTCCTTTTCTTCCAGACATTTGTCTCAGAAAGCGAGGCAGCGAGCTAGCTTCACCCAGAGAAGAGGCAGCGAGCTAGCTTCACCCAGAGAAGAGGCAGCGAGCTAGCTTCACCCAGAGAAGAGGCAGCGAGCTAGCTTCACCCAGAGAAGAGGCAGCGAGCTAGCTTCACCCAGAGAAGAGGCAGCGAGCTAGCTTCACCCAGAGAAGAGGCAGCGAGCTAGCTTCACCCAGAGAAGAGGCAGCGAGCTAGTTTCACCCAGAGAGAGGCAGCGAGCTAGCTTCACCCAGAGAAGAGGCAGCGAGCTAGCTTCACCCAGAGAAGAGGCAGCGAGCTAGCTTCACCCAGAGAAGAGGCAGCGAGCTAGCTTCACCCAGAGAAGAGGCAGCGAGCTAGCTTCACCCAGAGAAGAGCAGCAGCAGAGCTCAGAGCAGAGCTAGCTTCACCCAGAGAAGAGCAGCGAGCTAGCTTCACCCAGAGAAGAGGCAGCGAGCTAGCTTCACCCAGAGAAGAGGCAGCGAGCTAGCTTCACCCAGAGAAGAGGCAGCGAGCTAGCTTCACCCAGAGAAGAGGCAGCGAGCTAGCTTCACCCAGAGAAGAGTCAGCGAGCTAGCTTCACCCAGAGAAGAGGCAGCGAGCTAGCTTCACCCAGAGAAGAGGCAGCGAGCTAGCTTCACCCAGAGAAGAGGCAGCGAGCTAGCTTCACCCAGAGAAGAGGCAGCGAGCTAGCTTCACCCAGAGAAGAGGCAGCGAGCTAGCTTCACCCAGAGAAGAGGCAGCGAGCTAGCTTCACCCAGAGAAGAGGCTTGGGTCAGAAGCTGATGCTGCTTATACCTGAGGTCTGGATTTGCATCCAGAACATATTTGGAGGAGCTGGATTGGGTTTTTTTAAAAAACCCCGGAGGAGCTGGAGGAGGTCTGGACCCCTGCTGGGCCCGTGACCCCTGGACGGGTCTGGTCACCAGTTTAACCGCTGGACCGCTGGTTTGGGCGACAGCGCCGTACCTGAACGTTCCTCTGCTGCGCTCCGTTGCTCCTCTTCAAGTCTGGTCCTGAGAGCCGACACTTCCGCCTGAAGAGCTTCAACCTCGCGCTCGCTCTCCTCCACGCCGTGGCACGCTTTCTGTCCACAAACACACAAACGTGCTGAGATGAAGCCCGCCAGCGGGACGCGGGACGCGGGACCCCCCCCCCCCCCCCCCCCCACCGCCCCCCCCCCCCCCCCCCCCACCGCCCCCCCCCTCACCTGCAGCTCCGCCTGCAGACACTCGTTCATCTTGTTCATGTCGTTGACCTCCCTCAGCAGCCCGTTGGGAGCGAAGAACCTGGGCCTGGAACAGAGAGTCAGAACTGAGCGCGTGCAGACGCGGCGTGAGGTCGTCGATGCGTGCAGGAGCGTACCCGTGCTTCTTCACGGTGAGGCCGTAACCTGCAGCAGAGCACGGAGCTGATACCTTCCAGTAGGCCTGCTGCTCCAGGAGACCCAGGTTGTTGATGAGCACAGGGACGTTCACCAAGGACCTGGAAGAAACCAGAAGGTTGACCGCTGCAGATGGAACCACGCTAACGATCGCCAGGCTGAACGCTGCAGATGGAACCACGCTAACGATCGCCAGGCTGAACGCTGCAGACGAAACCACGCTAACAGTCGCCAGGCTGAACGCTGGAGACCGAACCCCGCTAACGATCGCCAGGCTGAACGCTGCAGACGGAACCACGCTAACGATCGCCAGGCTGAACGCTGCAGACGGAACCACGCTAACGATCGCCAGGCTGAACGCTGCAGACGGAACCACGCTAACGGTCGCCAGGCTGAACGCTGCAGACGGAACCACGCTAACGGTCGCCAGGCTGAATGCTGCAGACGGAACCACGCTAACGGTCGCCAGGCTGAACGCTGCAGACGGAACCACGCTAACGGTCGCCAGGCTGAACGCTGCTGGTGGAACCACGCTAACGGTCGCCAGGCTGAATGCTGCAGACAGAACCACACTAACGATCGCCAGGCTGAACGCTGCTGGCGGAACCACGCTAACGATCGCCAGGATGAACGGTACAGGCGGGACCACGCTAACGGTCGCCAGGCTGAATGCTGCAGACGGAACCACTCTAATGGTCATCAGGTAGACCGCTGCAGGCGGAAACAGGCTAACAGTCGCCAGGCTGAACGCTGCTGACTGAACCACGCTAACGGTCGCCAGGCCGAACGCTGCAGGCGGAACCACGCAAACGGTCGCCAGGCTGAACGCTGCAGGCGGAACCACGCTAACGGTCGCCAGGCTGAACGCTGCAGGCAGAACCACTCTAACGGTCATCAGGTAGACCGCTGCAGGCGGAAACACGCTAACGGTCGCCAGGATAAACGCTGCTGACTGAACCACGCTAACGGTCGCCAGGCTGAACTCTGCAGGCGGAACCACTCTAATGGTCGTCAGGTTGACCGCTGCAGGCGGAAACACGCTAACGGTCGCCAGGCTGAACGCTGCTGACTGAACCATGCTAACGGTCGCCAGGCTGAACGCTGCAGGCGGAAACACGCTAACGGTCGCCAGGCTGAACGCTGTTGACTGAACCACGCTAACGGTCGCCAGGCTGAACGCTGCAGGCGGAACCACGCTAACGGTCACCAGGCTGAACGCTGCAGGCTGAACCACGCTAACAGTCGCCAGGCTGAACGCTGCTGACTGAACCACGCTAACGGTCGCCAGGCTGGGACGAGACTGGGACGAAACTGGAACGAAACTGGGACGAGTCTGGAAGGAGTCTGGAAAGAGACTGAGACGAGACTGGAACGAGACTGGGACGAAACTGGGACAAGACTGGAACGAGACTAGAACGAGACTGGGACGAGACTGGAACAAGTCTGGAACGAGACTGAGACGAGACTGGGACAGAATAGAAGGAGACTGGGACGAAACTGGAACGAAACTGGGACGAGTCTGGAAGGAGTCTGGAAAGAGACTGAGACGAGACTGGAACGAGACTGGGACGAAACTGGGACAAGACTGGAACGAGACTAGAACGAGTCTGGGACGAGACTGGAACTAGACTGGAACTAGACTGGGACGAGATTGGAACTAGACTGGAATGAGACTGGGACGACACTGGGACAAGACTGGAACGAGACTGGAACTAGACTGGAACGAGACTGGAACTAGACTGGGACGAGACTAGGACAAAACCGGAACTAGACTGGAACTAGACTAGGACGAGCCTGGAACTAGACTGGGACGAGACTATAACGAGACTGGAACTAGACTGGGACGAGAATGTAACAAGACTGGAACTAGACTGGAACTAGACTGGAACTAGACTGGGACGAAACTGGGACGAGACTGGGCCAAGACTGGAACTACACTGGAACTAGACTGGGACGAGATTGGAACGAGACTGGAACGAGACTAGAACTAGACTGGAACTAGACTGGGACGAGATTGGAACGAGACTGGAACGAGACTGGAACTAGACTGGAACTAGACTGGAACTAGACTAGGATGATACTAGGACGAGACAGGAACTAGACTGGGACGAGACTATAACGGGACTGGAACTAGACTGGGACGAGACTTGAACTAGACTGGAACGAGACTGGAACGAAACTGGGACAAAACTGGGACAAGACTGGAACGAGACTAGAACGAGACTAGAACGAGACTAGAACGAGACTGGGACGAGACTGGAACAAGTCTGGAACTAGAATGGGACGAAATTGGAACGAGACTGGAACTAGACTGGAATGAGACTGGGACGACACTGGGACAAGACTGTAACGAGACTGGAACTAGACTGGAACGAGACTGGAACGAGACTGGAACTAGACTGGGACGAGACTATAACGAGACTGGAACTAGACTGGGACGAGACTTGGAACGAGACTGGAACTAGACTGGAACGAGACTGGGACGACACTGGGACAAGACTGGAACTAGACTGGAACGAGACTGGAACTAGACTGGAACTAGACTAGGACGAGACTGGAACTAGACTGGGACGAGACTAGGACAAAACCGGAACTAGACTGGAACTAGACTAGGACGAGCCTGGAACTAGACTGGGACGAGACTATAACGAGACTGGAACTAGACTGGAACTAGACTGGGACGAGAATGTAACAAGACTGGAACTAGACTGGAACTAGACTGGAACTAGACTGGGACGAAACTGGGACGAGACTGGGCCAAGACTGGAACTACACTGGAACTAGACTGGGACGAGATTGGAACGAGACTGGAACGAGACTAGAACTAGACTGGAACTATACTGGGACGAGACTGGGGCGAGACTGGGGCGAGACTTGAACGAGACTGGGACCAAACTGGAACTGACGCTGATGAGAAAAACGTGACTTTGGTCCAAACCGTAGACACAGAAAAAACCTGAGCAAATCTCAGAACCATCCATCCATCCATCCATCCATCCATCCATCCATCCATCCATCCATCCATCACCCTCCCATTTAAACACCTGTTTAGTGCTCAAATCTAAGAAACACTGCTGTCATTTCTTTATTTTCATCTTAAATATTCTCCAGATTCTCTCTGATTTACAACATTAACAGTCCAAGAAGGTCAAATGAGCAGATCTAAAGTACTGGAAGAGCCTCTGGCTTTAATACCAATGTAAATCCACCTGAAAGGGCTCCACCTGGTGGTGTAGCTGGGTACTACAGCTCATCTTCTGAACCATTTAAGCGTTAAAGCCAGTGTTTTTCTCATCAGTGACACTACTGAGAGCTATCAGAGTCTCATCTAAGAGACTCTGGCTTCGGCCTCTGGCTTAAACACCAATGTAAATCCACCTGAAAACGGCTCCACCTGGTGGTGGATCTGGGTACTACAGCTCATCTTCTGAACCATTTAAAGCCAGTGTTTTACTCATCAGTGACACTCCTGAGAGCTATTAGAGTCTCATCTAAGAGCATCTGGTCACGTCAGAGAGCTTTTCTAGAGCGTGTTATCAGTTAAAGAAAGCGTGCACGTGTGGCGCTGGTCACCTGCTGCGGGAGATGAAGGCGGAGTACTCGGTCCGGTGGGTGGAGCCGGCCGGCGCCGCCCTGCTGGGCGTCAGCAGCAGGAAGATCACGTGGGGGTTGGACAGAGCGTTCTTCAGCTTCTCGTGCACCAGCTTCTCCCTGAAGGTCATGTGCTGCTCCGTGTTTCTGCGCTGCCGGTACCAGCCGATCACGCTGTCCTGCACACGCCAGACGCGTCACGCCACAGCGGAGACGCCACGCCCACCGCCCTCCCCGCCGCCCGTCACTCACCTGCTTGTTGCTGTCCAGCATCTCCTGCAGCGCCTCCATGTTCACGTCCCCGGAGCTGCCGTACAGGCTGACACACGCAGACACACGCCCCGTCACGCACACGCCAACAAACACACCACCGTGACGTCAGCAGCTGTGCAGGCACTCACCTGTTCAGTCTGTGGCAGGCCACGTGCTTCTTCACGTCTGTCAGAGAGACAAGCGGACGGTCAGCGGTGGACCAGGACGGTCTCAACAGGTCAGATCTTTAAACTCAGGACATGCGGCGTCCTCATTCAGAAGGAATATTCTGGACTCGATGACAGAAACAAGAACGCGTCCCAGAAGAGCCGGTCCAGGTGGTTTTCTGTCCTGTCGTCCATAAACATCTGGGAACTGAGGAGACCAGTGGATGGAGGTTTGGAGAGGATCGTTGTCCTCATCCTGTCCATGCTTCTGCAGAAGACGCCCTACGTGGTTCAGTGTTGGAGAAAGATGAAGGGCCTTCTCTGGTGACGAAGTTGTCTGGAAGGAACGAGCCCCAACCCTCATCAGTCCACTTTACAAACAGCCTCGGTCCAGATGAAGCAGCTGTGATCACACGTCTTCTTTAACCTGCCTTTGTGGAAGCCATGCTGGTTCCTGAAAGGGGTTCCTGAGTCCAGAACCACGTCTGGTTTATGTGGACCAGTTGGTCTCTCCTATCCCACCATGACTGTCCAGTCGGGCTGAGACCCAGACCGTTCGATGACCAGAACAGTTGAGATGAACACTTTAACGCTGTTTTCTCAACATCGTGGAAAACAACTGCAACACTGATGAAATGAGAAACGTCTCCGTCAGCGTCCACCAGCATTTTCACTGTGGAGTCAATGACGTCCGTCTCCTCTGGTCTTTCTACCATTAATGTCCTGAACACTTCCTGTATGCTGGTATGAGGAAAAAAATGATCTTCAAGAGCAGTTATCTAAAACAAGGTGCTGATCCTGAAGAACTTTAGATGTTCCCCAGGCCTCACTGTGGCATCGTGTTTGTCTTTCAGGCCCATAAACTAGGGGTGCACGATAACTATCGACCCGATAACTATCGGGCCGATAACAGGAAATTATGACGTCATCCCGATAAGTCCGATATCATGACCAACAGCCCTGATAACATATATTTCTGTCAACACAGCAGTGTCTCGCTCCCTCTGAGCCTTGAATGACCGGCAGTGAATGTTATGTTCAAGTGACATCGGCATAATCAGAAAAACGATTACTCAATCAGGAAAATCAAGAATATGCCAGAAAACAACTCGTTAACTCGGTCATAATTTTAGTAGTTGCTGACTTGAATTGATATTCATAGTATTTTCCCACGTTACACATAAAAATAGAAAAAACAGAAAAGGCTGAAAGAACGACTAGCAAACGAGGGAAGGTGGGAATTTACGTTACACCTTGAATGCAGCCTGCAGCACAACACTGATCACAACAAACATGGCGGCGTGGAACTTTGTTAAAGTTTCAGAAGAAGATAGTTTGGTGGTTATTTGTAACGAATCCTCCAAGTGAATTCTACGAGGAGGGAAGCACAAGCTTTAATACGTAAAACCTGATCAGCCACCTACAACATAACAATCACTTCCATGGAGTTTTGAAATTGTGCTAACGTGAGATAATGGAAGCTAATGCTAACGTGCGCAAGCCAGCAGCAGTCTACCCTCTCCTCTTCCTCATTCCTCTCATCTAAAGCTTCCATGAGATTAAAAAATTAAAACTACTGAACCTCATTTACTTTAATTAAAAGGTATTAATTTAAATGGAACCACAAGCCAAAATCCTTTAAATGTTAATCTTTTTCAGTTAGTAATTCTGATGCATGTATTTCCATCAGTTCAAGGAGCCTTTATTTTTTTTATATCAGTCAGTAATGAACCTTATTTAAGTTAATGTGAGATATCAAATAGGTTTGTTTGATAGCTTTACAAAAATGTTTGAGAGGCTTGACAATAGTTTTTCATTGGAAAAAATAAATATCTGAACATTTAAAGAGTCAAAACTGTTTTGATTTTGTTCATAGTATTGATGTAATGATCTTAGGTATATGTGTGTGTTATCGGTTATTGGTATCAGTTTTAAAAAACAGTTATCGTGCATCCCTACCATAAACCTCACCAGTGACTGAGTAGGTGTGCTGCAGAGCTTACTGTAAACTTCCTCGATGTGGATGTGGTCAGACTGGGAGTCGCTGATGGTGACCTGCTCATCAAACCTGCTCTCTCCAAACACCAGACCCTCCTGACAGACAGACAGACAGACAGACAGAGGTGGGAAGACACCTCAAAGCAACTATTCAACATGACACATTCATTTACAGATTCACCTGGCCCTTCATGACGTACCGCCGCGGTCACGTGATCACAACCCCTGCGACATTATCAAAGCTGCGCTGTTAACTGGGCGCCAGTTATTTAACTGGGAATTTGAATCGTATGGGATCCGCTTGTTGGATCAAACATCCGCCGAATTTACCGACAGACCTTTATATTTTTGGTTTTGTCATTCAAATATATTTATTATGTGTGCTTTTCTCGCCAGTCATTGATTAACTTTAATTTATTGGATATTTGAATGAAGTCTGATTCATTATTGCTGGAAGCTGTTAGCTCGGTCAAAAAAAGTTGCAGTAACACCACCGCGGGGATTTAAAATGCATCTAAAGGATGAACTCACTTCACTGCACTAAACTGAACGCTAAAAGTTTAGAGAAGTCAGTCCTGCGGAGCTCCTACAGAAGTTCAGCTCGTCTGCTGACTTCTGTCCTCCGGAGGAGACGCGACTTTGAGAAGAACGGAGGAGCTCTCACCACGTCAGAGTCGCTGTTCACGTGCTGGAACATCAGAGACGCCAGGACGATCCCCGACACACGGACTGTGGGCTCCGACATGGCTGGGGACGGTCCACGAACCGGGCTGACCGGGCTGCAAACCGAACCGGGACGTTCACAGAGGACTACGGCGGCCCGGAGGCTCCAAGCAGCGCGAAACGAGAATAACGATAAATAAATAGATTTAAAAATCGAATACTATCTAGTTAATCAGTTATTTCTGTTTACATTGTGGTGATTTTGGTGATATGTATATATTTTAGGCAGTAGGAGGTGGAAGGTAAGTTTCTTTGTCCTACATTGCGCACATAAACTATCAGAATGACTGGACGAATTGCCAGTGACGTCACCCAGAGGTTTTCTACTTTTTAAAAAACCTCGCAGTTGCTGATAATATCAAAGTTTTCAATTTAAGCTAACTCAGAAATAAAGCTCTCTCATTTGATACCAACAAAGAAATATTTTTTTTTAGCGATGTTCCTTTCATTGTCCTAACAACGTTTTTCATATCTGCACAGGCAGGGTTTGTCCATTATTACTCAGATTTTCACTGAGCACAGTTCAGGAACCCCTGTGGGTTCCTGAGGGGTCCGCTGAGGGAATTGAACCAGCGTATGAGTCTTCTGCAGTCATTTCCTGGGCGGGACAGAGAGGCAGCCAACAACCTAGCTGTGTTTCTACTAGACACAGAGACGCCGCAACGGGGTGAGTATACTAGGCAATTGCCTAGGGCCCCTAACAGGAAGGGGCCCCAGGACAGCGGTGACATTGGTCCTTTTGTCAATGACAAAATGACTGAACTGCTTTAGACACTGCAACGACGATACGTTGAAAATCCCCTCGCATGCTGACCCTATGCATGCGGGCCCCCACTAGCTGTCACTGCCTCTTGTGTTAAGGGACCCCCGAAACGCGGCCATAATATTATTTGTTATTTGTCTTAAATTAAGATTCAGATTTATTTCCATTGTTTTCTCTCCTGCTTTATTATTTTGGTTTTTTTTTTTTATTTTATATTGGATTATTTTGTTTTCTTTTGTTTCAATTTTTTATTGAATTTCATATTTTATTTCAATTATATGAAAAATATTTTCAATTTGTTTAAGTTAAATGTTATCTAATTTAATTTAGTTCAGTTGTGTTCAGCTTTATTGTTTTATTCATTTTATGTTATTTTTATTTCATATGGTACTATTTTTGGTTTTCTTTCGTTTTGATGATATATTATATGCTAATATTTTGTGTATTCTATTTTTATTTAATATTTTCATTTTAATTTAATTTCATATGAAATTGTTAAATTTATATTTATTTAATCAATATCGATCCATATCAATTACACAACCTGAAACCTCCATAGACACTGCAGCGACACGTTTTGAGCCCCCCTAATGGGGCCCCGACTGCCAGTGGCCGGCTTTCTGCGGTGCTTCAAACTTGATACAAGAAAAATGAAGCGAGCATATCCATCAGGACACGCAAAAAAAAAAAAGAAGAAGATGAAGAAAAAAAGAAAATTGGAACATGGTAAGTTCAAAGGTGTATAAGCTGACATTATTAAAAAAAATTGTGATGCCACTTTGGCCCAGCCTGTAGTCTCAGGAAGCACAACTGCACATGACATGTTTACTGCACCTTAGCTTGGCTTATTTAAACAGTAATTAACAGTAAGCTAATAGAACGCGATGAGAGACGTTCTTTGGACATGGAAGACATCATCACTTCATTTGCACAAGCCAAGGCCCGCAAGCAAAGGTTTTTTTTTAAAAACAATTTCCACCAGGACGTGGATATGGAACCAAAGACCACTATTTTTTATTTATTTTAACTTTTTTATTTTCTGCTTGATTGTGTTTTTGTCAAACTTTGCACACTTCAGTTGTGTTTCTCATGTTATATTGTATTTTAAGTGTTCTTACATTATTGTGCACTTCTGTTATTTAGAATAAAAGATTTTTGAATTGAATGATTTTCTTGGTGTTTTTGGGCCGGGAGGGGCCCCATGCTCACTCTTGCCCAGGGCCCCCAAGGTGACTAGAAACGGCCCTGACTAGACAATGGATATTAACAAGTGTGCTGTACTTTTCAACCGAATGACTGACTTTTATGTACTCACTGAGACCAAAGTCAGTGTGGTGAGAATTTTCCTCGAGTGTCCAGCAACATCAACCTACTTTACAGTACACAACTTAATGTTTGTGGCACTAACCAGCTAATCCTGAGGTCCGTGTCATTTATATGGTAACGCTGGGTAACAGATGCTGAAAAAATGTTTTCTGCTGTAAATAAACCCCTTCCTGAATGTGCATCTGTAGAAAAGGGTAACAGCAGTCACTGCTTTTGTTCTTACAAGTTGGCCTTCATTTTTATTTTTAGCTTGTAAAATTCAAATGAAATTTTCCACATAACTGCAGTGTGTTTTTTAACTCATTACTGAGGTCTGATCTGTGTTTTATCTCAGTTTTCATGAAGGATTTGGTTTGCTTCATGCTCAAGTTCACAACAGTGCTATGTTGTATTAAGTGAAATGTTTTGCCCCGCCCACCAGACACTCCTGAGACGGTGAAATAATATTCCCATGTTTAACTTGATTTCAGCTTCCCCGCTGATGACAGTTATGATGAGAATTAACATCATAAAATTATTTTATATCCACAAAAGAAACTGCTGAAACACTGTGTTTTTGTGTAGATGTTCAAAATTATAAATGTAAAATAGAAATTAAGCATCATTAAAAACTCACCAGAAACAAAGTACTGCTGTTCAGTTTAAATGAACGTTGCTCATATTTGAATTCATGGTTTGTAAATGAACACCTACATTGTTAATTGTAAAATGTTGCAATTAAATTGAATTAAACTGTGTTCTACTCTAGTGGTTTTTGTTTTCTTTCATCCTAATATGTTATTAAAAAAATTTGTTTAACTGTTGAATTTTTTACATTTCATTTAATATAATATTATTTGTTATTTGTCTTAAATTAAGATTCAGATTTATTTCCATTGTTTTCTCTCCTGCTTTATTTTTTTTTAAATTTTATATTCTATTATTTTGTTTTCTTTTGTTTCAATTTTTTATTGAATTTCATATTTTATTTAAATTATACGAAAAATATTTTCAATTTGTTTAAGTTAAATGTTATCTAATTTAATTTAGTTCAGTTGTGTTCAGCTTTATTGTTTTATTCATTTTATGTTATTTTTATTTCATATGGTACTATTTTTGTTTTCTTTCGTTTTGATAATATATTATATGCTAATATTTTGTGTATTTTATTTTTATTTAATATTTTCATTTTAATTTAATTTCATATGAAATTGTTAAATTTATATTTATTTAAATTTGAATACTGAATTTTATGTTGTTCTGTTATGCTTTATTGTTTTATTTCATTTTTTATTTTATTTTATATGGTTATATTTTTGTTTTCTATAGATTTAATATTTTATTGGTTTTTCAATATTTAAATGAAACTATATTTAGATAATTTTATATGTTTTAGTTGTTTTACTTTTCTCTTAGTTTGAATTTAGTTAAATTATTTTGTTGGAAACGAAGCCGAAATGACTCGTGTGTTTTTGTCGTTTCGGGGGTCACGTGTTTGGCTCCTCGGGGCCACCGTAGTTCCCGTGCTGCAGCTGGCAGGCACCTTCGTGGTTTGTTGCCGTCGTTACGGTGATCGCTGCGTTTTTCCTGCGCAGTTCTCCGCCACGAAGCCACCGGAGGGGGCGTGTCTTCCGACAACCGCCGAACCATCACTTTTGATCCGGGAGCGACGACGCGACGACGCTCGTCCCCGCGGGACGCTCGTGACCGGTTCCCCGCTGTCAGGTACGTTCCTCACCGGTTTCCCGGGACCCAGACCCGGACAAGTAACTTGGACCGACGGTCCAGACAGGAAACCGCTTCTCCTCTGACGGACAGTTTTCTGCGGTGACGTCACAGCGGGTCCGTTAGAGTTAAAGCTTCTGAGAGCTGTTTGATTTTCTTCAGACATTTAAAGCATCTGATTATTGTTGATGAAACCGGGCTGAGATGTAGTTTATAACTACTTCGTTACGTTGTTGAAGAATAACGTGTGAAAACGTTCTACATGAAGGAAACGCATTTTATTTCTATGTTGACCGTTTAATCTACTTTTAAATGGGGTAATTTACCCCGCTGAAGGCTTTTATTGAGCTCATTAACCACATATTAGATGATTTCTGCTGTCAGACGACCGCTAATAATCACACCAAATATTTCACATTAAATGTCTTGTTTCTATTCAGCAAACTTTCTCTAATTTAAAGAGTGTCGAAGTCGTCCCAAACAGCATTGAAAAGTTCTCCGGAGAACTGACATGTTCTTTCCTCCTGATCAATAACTCAGCAGGTCTGCAGCGGGTGAAATGGTATTACTGTAATCTGGTTAATGAAACCTACAGTTGATCATTCAGTCATAAAAACAAGTGGAAAGGTCCTGAAAACCCCTGGAAAAGGTGGAGCTCAGAACCAGCAGCACCAGAAACATCTGGACTCCTCCACAGAGAAATATTCCACTGTTACCACCTTTATCTCTGGCTGCTTCCCAGTAAAACATCCCCTTAAGACTGTTAATAGCTCTCAGGCAACTTACCCAGAACTGTAGTGATCACGATAACGCTCATTATCATTTTCTTGCTTTAATAATCAAGCTGTTAGAGAAAGTCCAGCTGTTGGGTTTAGTGGAAGCGCAGCTGACGGACCTGTGAGGATCTGGTCCTGAAGCGAACAGGAATGTCTGAGCCGCACGTGAACGCAGCAGCTGTGTGAACATGAGCTGTCTGCAGATGATGAGCTGACCTCGCACGAGGCTGCAGCCATGGCAGACCCGTGGAGCGTGCTTGTGGTGGTTTTCCAGCTGTGGATCTTCACGGTTCTGTTCCTCATCATGCTGCCCGCCATGTTCGGCCTGTCTCTGGGCGTCACCGGAGTCTACATCCAGATCCTGGTCCGAATCCTCGAGGTAACGTCAGCCCTCAGAGGAATCTGTAGGAGTGTATGCTTGTGTGTGAGGTCAGAGGTCAAATGAAAACATCTGTCTTTGCAGTGGGCGACAATCCGTATCCAGAGAGGAAGACAGGAGCAGCCCAGCATACCTGTCCCTCTGTCCACAGGTGAGTCTGTGTTTCACTAAATAAAATATCATAAAACCGGTGATGACAATGGAGTCGGAAAACTACGTAGTGACTGGAGTTTAAACAGGAAGCTTGACAGAACCGAGGGTCAGTCGGCTGCAGCGGTGGGCTGATGTAAATTACAATATTATATTGTGTTAATAAAGACTGATTTTATTAGCTTGGTTTACATAAGTCTGACTTAATAAATTCAGACTTCACTGAATGAATTTATTTGGGCTGCAGTGCTAGAGTTATGTACAGACGTTGATAAACTTAACCAAACGAATGCCTGACTTATATAATTCTAACTTAATTAAACCCGGCCTTAGGGAAAACCTGACTTAACAGTGTTTGAACATCTGGCTTTAATAAAAGCCTTACTTAACAAAACCTGACTTACATAAATCTAACTTGATAAAGTCTAAATTAAGAAAACTAGCTTAGGAATGCCTGACTTAATAAAACTCGACTTAGCAAAACCTGATGTAACAAAGCCTGACTTAACTGTATACATTTATTTAGATTGCAGTGTTAGGGTTATGTACAGAAGTTAATACACTTCACCAAGCTAAAACCTTACTCAACAAAACCTGACTAACATAAATCTAACTTGATGAAGTCTAAATTAAAAAACTAGCTTAGGAATGCCTGACTGAAAACTTGACTTAGCAAAACCTGATGTAACAAAGCCTGACTTTACTGTATAAATTTATTTAGATTGCAGTGTTAGGGTTATGTACAGACGTTAATACACTTTACCAAGCTAAAACCTTACTCAACAAAACCTGACTTAGGAACGAATGACTGAGATAACTCTTAACTTAATAAAAACCTTACTTAACAAAACCTATGTCATATGTGTCTTACTTAATAAACCTTGACTTAGCAAAACATGATGTAACAATGCATGACTTAGAAACGTCTGACTTCATAAACTCTGATTTAATTGAACCAGTGTTATTGGGCTGTAGTATTAGGATTATATACAGTTGTTAAGAAATTTAACCTAATTAAAAGCTGACTTAACAAAACCTGACTGGACAATGCCTGATTTAGTTAAATCTCACTTAATAAAAACTGGAATTAGCAAAATCTGGCTTAAATATGTCTGACTTAATAAAGCTTGACTTTGTGAAATCTGATTTAACAAAGCCTGTCTTGAATAAGCCTGAACCTACTGAATTAGGCTGAAGTGTTAGGATTACGTACAGGTGTTAATGAACTCAACCAAACTTAACAACCAAACTTAACAAAACCTAGCTTTAGAAACCTGGTGTAGCAAACCTGACTTAACAGAAGCCGACCTAACATTACGAACTTTAATGGCTGAAGTACAACACTCCAAAAACAATGCAGGAAAACCAAACTCAACAAAGCTGGACTTATCATAATCTGACTAAAATGAACTGGTTTTAATAATTGTATTAAAGCTACAAAACCGAGACAGACATGAAAAACAACATGAAAAACTTCAAACAGCTGTCGTCAATCAAAATACACCATCGAAACCTACAAAAACTGCCTATCGTGAATAAAACTGAAATAATTAAAATATGTGAAATAATGGCAAAATCTTAAAATAAAATGTGATACAGAAAGCAGAATAGCCACATTAAATCAGCAGCATCAGTATGTAAAAAAATTCACAAGAGTAACCATCATTACGGAGGACAATTGGTAACATTTATAAGGAAAGCAATAAAAGGGGACAAAATAACAAAAAAGATATGCAACAAAATGCCAGATGATAAAACTGATGCAATATTTTAAAAAATCTGTTTTAGTTACATTTAAAGAAATATTTGATTTTTTTTTTTTTTTTGTGCGGTGACTTTTGGCTTAGATTTGAATAATATTTGGATAAAGTCTAGATAAAGTCTGGATCATCAGCGGTACATTTGTGGCGTAATTTAACTTTACCTGATGAGAGAGATAAAACTCAGTTCCCTCTGCAGTTGTCATGGAAGTGAAATACCCTAACCCTAACTGCACAGACAAGAGCTGTTGATGCACCACACTGTAAACATGTTTATTTCTGCTGTAAAGTTGGACATTTTAATAAGGAGGTCAGTGGAGACGTACTCACTGTTGGAGCTGGACCCTAGTGTTCAGTAGAGGAACCGCAGCCTCTAGTGGTCGGTAGAGGAACTGCAGCCTCTAGTGGTCAGTAGAGGAACCGCAGCCTCTAGTGGTCAGTAGAGGAACTGCAACCTCTAGTGGTCAGTAGAGGAACCGCAGCCTCTAGTGGTCAATAGAGGAACTGCACCCTCTAGTGGTCGGTAGAGGAACCGCAGCCTCTAGTGGTTGGTAGAGGAACTGCAGCCTCTAGTGGTCGGTAGAGGAACCGCAGCCTCTAGTGGTTGGTAGAGGAACTGCAGCCTCTAGTGGTCGGTAGAGGAACTGCAGCCTCTAGTGGTCGGTAGAGGAACCGCAGCCTCTAGTGGTCAATAGAGGAACTGCACCCTCTAGTGGTCGGTAGAGGAACCGCAGCCTCTAGTGGTTGGTAGAGGAACTGCAGCCTCTAGTGGTCGGTAGAGGAACTAGAGGAACGCAGGTAGAGGAACTGCAGCTTCTAGTGGTCGGTAGAGGGTAGAGGAACTGCAGCCTCTAGTGGTCAGTAGAGGGAACTGCAGCCTCTAGTGTCAGTTAGAGGAACTGCAGCCTCTAGTGGTCTGTAGAGGAACTGCGCCTCTAGTGGTCAGGAGAGGAACTGCAGCCTCTAGTGGTCGGTATAGAGAAACTGCAGCCTCTAGTGGTCGGTAGAGGAACTGCAGCCTCTAGTGGTCGGTAGAGGACGCAGCCTCTAGTGGTCAGTAGAGGAACTGCAGCCTCTAGTGGTCGAGCTAGAGGAACTGCAGCCTCTAGTGGTCGGTAGAGGAACTGCAGCCTCTAGTGTCAGTAGAGGAACTGCAGCCTCTAGTGGTCGGTAGAGGAACTGCAGCCTCTAGTGGTCAGTAGAGGAACTGCAGCCTCTAGTGGTCAGTAGAGGAACTGCAGCCTCTAGTGGTCGGTAGAGGAACTGCAGCCTCTAGTGGTCGGTAGAGGAACTGCAGCCTCTAGTGGTCAGTAGAGGAACTGCAGCCTCTAGTGGTCGGTAGAGGAACTGCAGCCTCTAGTGGTCAGTAGAGGAACTGCAGCCTGTAGTGGTCGGTAGAGGAACTGCATATTTTAACAGTACTGTGTTGATGAGAGTGAAGAGAGGCAGATGTAATCGTTTGGTAATAGTTGGATAAAGTTTAATCAAAGTTTAGTTAAAGTGTAGAATTATTTTGTATAAACTTTAGATAAAGTTCAAGTAAACTTGTGATAAAGTTTTGGAATAACTTGGATGGAGCCTATCAGCAGTCTGGATGGAGCTGGCCTCTCAAAGCGAGCCTGCAGGAGTGGCAGCGTGTTGTTTCAGACCCAGTTCCTGTTCATGGGTCGGTACACCGTGTGCTCCTGCGTGAGGGATTTGTTTCAGCTGCAGGGATCATGTGACGGCCTGAGAGCGGGGGTCGGCCCTCCTCATTGGTCAGCTGCAGCGTGTGATGTCGGGGCGTCGCCCGGCGTGAGGAAACACATGGCCTGTCTCAGGGTGATGAGGCAACAGCAGATTGCGTAACATAAACCAAACAGATGACTGGAGTCCCGATGGGGTTTAGAGTCTTACACAAACACACATTGAGACACAAACACACACCGATAAACCCAGAAACACACACATTCCCTCTGAATGCAAACACACTGCTTCAACACATCCTCACGCTCAGAGGAAGACTGACGCTGTTGCCTTCTGTCACCTGACTCACTCCCTGATTCAGACATTGTAGCAGCCTTTTTTTTTTTTAATAACATTTTGAACAAACCGAGTCTTCTGTCTCGTTTCGTCCTATCCTCGCTCTGTTCCAGGAAACAGGAGAAACTAATCTCTGAAAATGTTCCTTCAGCCCCCTCAAAACTAACACAACCTGACACAAGCAGGTGGAAAATACTGACAAAAACACACCACCACGACTGTCCAGGTCAAAGGTCGCCTGACATGAACTTCCTCAGCTGGCCACCAGAGGCCGGTCAGTCACAGCCTGGTCACATCCATGACAACTGCACAAGGGAGCATTTTTATGAACCTCAATGGTTATTATGAGGTATTAAAATATATCCATGATAGGGGTGTGGTTTTTTGATTGACAGCTGGCTCAGCCAATGGCTCACTGTCATCACTCAGTATTTGGTGCTCTGTTGACCTGGAGCTGTGAATAGAAAACAGAGCACAGCTGTTTTTATTTCACAGGTAATATGGCTTCTTGTTGTGGGTTGGGTTGGCCTGAAAAGGGCTACTACTGAGCAGCACAGGTTAGCAGGAGCTAGCCAAGTTAACAGCGCTATCTTCATAAAACTGAACTAAGGTTCAGTTGCTTCCCATGAGCAACCTACCATGTTGCTCATGATCAACATGGTGCTGTTGTAAGAGAAAGAATAGGCTTTTCAGGAAGTCTGTGGATGATGTCACTGTAGGTTTGTCCAGTTCTTCCTATGCAATTTATGGTTCAGACCCAAGCAAACTCTGAGAACTACAGAGATATAACACTGTTTCTGGAAAAAGAAATATACATAAATGAGGAAAAACTACAAAGAGGTAAACACACATCTACAGGCCCAAAACAGCCACAAGGATTTAGAGGAAAATACTATAAAAACCTGCAGAGGAAAAACAAACTGTCTTTCCTGAACTTTGTTGTCTTCACTCATCTCTGTCTTTATTTATCTTTGTTGTGTCTTTTTCTGAACTCTGATGTGTTTTTACTGAACTTAACTGTTGTTTTTGCAATCTAGCATGTCTTTACTCTGATGCCTTTATTCAACTCTACTGTGTTTTTATTCTACTCTGCTGTCTTTATTGAACTCTACTATGTCTTTTCTCTGCTGTCTTTATTAGATTACTGTGTCTTCACTAAACTCAACTGTCTTTACTCTGTTGTCTTTGTTTAACTCTACTGTGTCTTTACTGTACTCTGCTGTCTTTACTCAACTCTACTGTCTTTATTAAATTCTACTGTGTTTTATTCTGCTCTGCTGTCTCGATTAAACTCTACTGTGTCTTTACTGTACTCTACTGTCTCTACTCAACTCTGCTGTCTTTATTAAACTCGACTGTGTCTTCACGCCGTGTATTCATGTAAAACTTTATTAGCAGCGTCCTTGTAACATCGCACCAACAAAAACACTTTGGTAACACTTTCTGAAGATGTTTGTTTATTACCAGTACCAGTCCATGGGTCATTTGGTACGGGGCCGGGAACGGGGATTGGGGACCACTGCTCTACTGTGTCTTTACTCAACTCTGCTGTCTTTATTTGACTTTACTGTGTCTTTACTCTACTCTGCTGTCTTGATTAAATTCTACTGTCTTTACTCTACTCTTCTGTCTTTATTAGACTCTACTGTGTCTTTACTCCACTCTGCTGTCTTAATTAGACTCTACTGTGTCTTTACTCTGCTGTCTTGATTAAATTCTACTGTCTTTACTCTACTCTGCTGTCTTGATTAAATTCTACTGTCTTTAATCTACTCTTCTGTCTTTATTAGACTCTACTGTGTCTTTATTCAACTCTGCTGTCTTTATTAGACTCTACTGTGTCTTTACTCTGCTGTCTTGATTAATTTCTACTGTCTTTACTTTACTCTTCTGTCTTTATCAGACTTAATTGTGTCTTTACTCTACTCTTATGTCTTTATTAGACTCTACTGTGTCTTTACTCAACTCTGCTGTCTTTATTAGACTTAACTGTGTCTTTACTCTACTCTGCTGTCTTGATTAAATTCTACTGTGTCTTTACTCTTCTGTCTTTATTAGACTTAACTGTGTCTTTACTCAACTCAACTGTGTGTTTACTCTACTCTTCTGTCTTTATTAGACTCTACTGTGTCTTTACTCTACTCTTCTGTCTTGATTAAATTCTACTGTCTTAACTCTGCTGTCTTCATTAGACTCTACTGTGTTTTTACTGTACTCTGCTGTCTTAATTAAATTCTACTGTATCTTTACTCTTCTGTTTTTATTAGACTTAAATGTCTTTACTCAACTCAACTGTGTGTTTACCCTACTCCTGTCTTCATTAGACTCTACTGTGTCTTTACTCTACTCTGCTGTCTTGATTAAATTCTACTGTGTCTTTACTCTACTCTGATGTCTTGATTAAATTCTACTGTGTCTTTACTCTACTTTGCTGTCTTGGTTAAATTCTACTGTGCCTTTACTCTACTCTTCTATCTTTATGAGACTCTACTGTGTCTTTACTCTACTCTGCTGTCTCTATTAGACTCTACTGTGTCTTTACTCAACTCTACTGTCTTTATGAGACTCTACCGTGTCTTTACTCTACTCTGCTGTCTTGATTAAATTCTACTGTATCTTTACTCTGCTCTCTTTATTAGACTCTACTGTGTCTTTACTCTACTATGCTGTCTTTATTAGACTCTATTGTGTCTTTACTCTACTCTGCTGTCTTGATTAAATTCTACTGTGTCTTTACTCTGCTCTCTTTATTAGACTCTACTGTGTCTTTACTCTACTCTGCTGTCTTGATTAAATTCTACTGTCTTTACTCTGCTCTCTTTATAAGACTCTACGGTGTCTTTACTCTACTCTGCTGTCTTGATTAAATTCTACTGTGTCTTTACTCTACTCTGCTGTCTTTATTAGACTCTACTGTGTCTTTACTCTGCTCTCTTTATTAGACTCTACTGTGTCTTTACTCTACTCTGCTGTCTTTATTAGACTCTACTGTGTCTTTACTCTACTCTGCTGTCTTGATTAAATTCTACTGTGTCTTTACTCTGCTCTCTTTATTAGACTCTACTGTGTCTTTACTCTGCTGTCTTGATTAAATTCTACTGTGTCTTTACTCTGCTCTCTTTATTAGACTCGACTGTGTCTTTACTCTACTCTGCTCTCTTTATTAGACTCTACTGTGTCTTTACTCTACTCTGCTGTCTTGATTAAATTCTACTGTGTCTTTACTCTGCTCTCTTTATTAGACTCTACTGTGTCTTTACTCTACTCTGCTGTCTTTATTAGACTCTACTGTGTCTTTACTCTACTCTGCTGTCTTTATTAGACTCTACTGTGTCTTTACTCTACTCTGCTGTCTTGATTAAATTCTACTGTGTCTTTACTCTGCTCTCTTTATTAGACTCTACTGTGTCTTTACTCTGCTGTCTTGATTAAATTCTACTGTGTCTTTACTCTGCTCTCTTTATTAGACTCTACTGTGTCTTTACTCTACTCTGCTGTCTTTATTAGACTCTACTGTGTCTTTACTCTACTCTGCTGTCTTGATTAAATTCTACTGTGTCTTTACTCTGCTCTCTTTATTAGACTCTACTGTGTCTTTACTCTACTCTGCTGTCTTTATTAAACTGTACTGAGTTTTTTCTTTCCTTTGTTGTCTCTGACTCTACTGTGTCTTTTCTGACACCTGTTGGGTTTTTATTTCTCTCTGTTGTGTCTTTTTGTACTCTGTTGTTTCTTTTTAACTTTACTGTATTTTTATTGTTCCTTGTTGTGTCTTCTACTGTGTCTTTATTTATCTCCAGTGTGGTTTGACTCAGCTCTACTGCATTTGTCACTACGGTTATTGGGCAAAAGTTCAGCAATATTTCAAAAAGCTGATAGAAATAAACAGTGAGATGGCACAAAACGCTTCCTGAAACTGTGGCTCAGTTCCTCAAAACTAAAACACCAACTGAGAAAAGATGAACTACCTTGTTAAAACTCTATAAATCACTCACCAATGAAGTGTAACGCAAAACCGTGTTCTCTCTTCCTTTAACTGCAACATCTCAGACGGTTGTCGTTTGCTTCTGTCTCACAGAGCATCCAGGAGACACATCTGATTCTCCTGAGAACATGTTCAGATTTATTCAAGTCTGTGACAAATAAGTTTTGCTGAAGTGGAAATTAAAGCAGAAAAGCAGAAATATAAAGCTCAAAGTAAAAGGCTGTTGGAGGATGTGAGCTCCATGATGGTTTTCTGAACTCTCAGTGGTGACACTGATGCTGAGCCTAGCTCATGATTTTAACTCTTTTTATGACTGTTTTAATCTCCACGGTTTTAATGAGGAGCTTGCACATTTCAAAGACACAGTTTGTATTGTTTTAAAGAAAAATAAATTAAAAAACAGCCCGTGGAAGCAACAAGACCCCAGAAACACCGTCCAACCATCATGTGTGACCCAAGCGATGCCACTGGACCGCTGGCTGTTGTACTTCACTGAACAGGCGCTGTGCCCTTGGTCTTTGGAGGACTCTGCGTTCTACATCTGGATGACTCTCCTACTCAGTCTGTAATGACAGACCTCATATTTTAGCAGAAGGACTGAAGACCACCCTCATGGTCTCTTTGTCTCTGTTGGATATTTGAAGCTGACCGGTCGCAGCACGTGAAGATCAGTGGTGTTTTATCGGATCATCCAGTGGACCACCCTGGGGCTGGATCTTATCACCACCTTTGTTTTATATACAGATGCTTGTCAGAGCCAGTCTGGAGGGTATCACAGAACTAACTGTTGTTGTTTTATTTTTATTTTTCCTGAGTGGATTACTATGATTTCACATTTAAGCATCCACGACAAAAGGTAGAAGAGATTCAACACTTTAGACTGGTTAGGATCCAGTCGTGGTGGATGTGTAAACGGGCTTGGGGACTGTTGCATTGTGGGTGTGACGGCTATGTTGGCAGCTATGGGAGTGGATTGTAAATAACGAGTCGAGAGAAGATGACGATAGGATGGACAATAAATAACGAGACAGGACAGTGTTGTTTGGAGAAGGTGGGTCTCATATGGTTCAGATCCAGGTGATATCCCAAAGACTGCACTGATCCCAGCTGCCACCTCTACTGAGACACCTGAGTGTCTTCACATCTCAGTTCAGGAGCTACAGAGCTCTGGAGTGGATTTATAAATGAATAGTTGAAGGAGTTCTTGCAGTAAAACCTTCAACTCCTCTGACCCGGTCCCTGGATCAAACCCACGTGGGTTCAGACAGCTCCTTTCATTTAACCTCAGTTGGGCATCAAAGTCTCGTAGAGATGAACTTCATCAATGAATGTGTGAACTTTATTTGACCTGTAGTGGACGTGTGGTGTTACTCATTATTTTTAAAAGTATTCATAAAAGTGAACTTAGCTGACCTTTCATGTGGTTGGAAGAGCCTGAACAACACCAGCTCCAACATTTGTATCAGTAATACTCAGTTGTTCTTCTTCAGCTCGATAACAGCGTCCTTGAAGAACATCAGGCTCCTGGAATAGTTAGAAAAGCAACAACATGTCTCATGTTAGAGGGTTAGAGGGTGAAAAACAGTCAATTTGGTCCCGTTAAGTACAGCTTTTTTAATACCTCTAATTATTTTAGCTCTCCAGTGTGACAACACAAACTCAGGTGGTTCCTGACCCTGGTGGTTCCTGACTCAAGTGGTTCCTGACTCAGGTGGCTCCTGACTCATTTTGGCTTCTGACCCAGGTGGCTCCTGACTCAGGTGGTTTCTGAATCAAGTGGTTCCTGACTCAGGTGGTTCCTGACCCATGTGGCTCCTGACCTTGGTGATTCCTGACCCATGTGGCTCCTGACTCAGGTGGTTCCTGACTCAGGTGGCTCCTGACTCAGGTGATTCCTGACTCAGGTGGCTCCTGACCCATGTGGCTCCTGACCCAGGTGATTCCTGACTCAAGTGGTTCCTGACTCAGGTGGCTCCTGACCCAGGTGATTCCTGACCCAGGTGGCTCCTGACTCAGGTGGCTCCTGACTCAGGTGGTTCCTGACCCAGGTGATTCCTGACTCAAGGTGGCTCCTGACTCATGGTGGCTCCTGACCCAGGTGATTCCTGACTCAGGTGGTTCCTGACTCAGGTGGCTCCTGACCCAGGTGATTCCTGACTCAAGTGGTTCCTGACTCAGGTGGCTCCTGACCCAGGTGATTCCTGACCCAGGTGGCTCCTGACTCAGGTGGCTCCTGACTCAGGTGGTTCCTGACTCAGGTGGCTCCTGACTCATGGTGGTTCCTGACTCAGGTGGCTCCTGACCCATGTGGCTCCTGACCCAGGTGGCTCCTGACCCATGTGGCTCCTGACCTTGGTGATTCCTGACCCAGGTGATTCCTGACTCAGGTGGCTCCTGACTCAGGTGGTTCCTGGCCCAGGTGGGTCCTGACCCAGGTGATTCCTGATCCAGGGCCTGTTTTTGGGAGGTAAACATTTCATCTCCCAGAATCAGACTGAGGGAACATCAGCAGTCTGGTGTAATGAAAAGTCATAAAAGCTCAGAGGACACGTTCAGTAAAAGTGTAGAATATCTCCACACTTTAACTGGGACACCCTGACCTTTGACCCTCAGGCTGTATTTTGATGTGGATAACACTTTCATGAGAATGTTTTATTCTTGCTTCAGTGAATCTGTGCTCACTGTAATGTGTGTGCTGGTACGTGTGTTTAAACAGCCTGGGTGACTGGGACGTTCCCAGTTCAGATGAACTGGTGATATAAGGCACCAACATCCAGGATCAGCAGCTTTAAGGACATATTTAATAACTCCAAGAGAGCTACTTGACATGTGTTGATAGAAAATGAAGGGGTGATGATGTCAGTGCTTTTCCCCTTTTCTGCGGGCCAGACTCAGACGGTCCAGTGTGTGTGCCGACTGTCTTCCAGGGATCATCGAGCGGGAGGGCGGCTCCATGGAGGAGGAGATGGTGCGGCTGCGGGGCTCCCGGCCCCTGGCGGCGGGGGAGTTCGATCTGAGCGACGCCATGTACTTCTGCAAGAAGGGCCTGGAGAGCATCGTGGACGACGAGGTGACGCAGCGCTTCTCCTCCGAGGAGCTGGCCTCCTGGAACCTGCTGACCCGCACCAACCAGAACTTCCGCTACATCAGCCTCCGCCTCACCATCATCTGGGGCGTCGGCGTCTTTGTGCGGTACTGCGTCCTGTTCCCCCTCAGGTCAGTGGGAGACGGGTCAGCTCAGTTCTCAACGTCAGGCCTGTCCTGTTGATTAAATGTAGAAGAGCTTGTCTGACCCAGATAGCCGTCTGTAACTTTGTCGTATCTGCAGGATCGCTCTGGCCCTCATCGGCCTCTCGTGGCTCGTGATTGGAACCACTCTGGTTGGGTTTCTGCCAGAGAGCAGGTACAGAAGCTCAGAAAATCAGCCTTTAAAAGGAGCTCTGCTCAGGTTTCTAACATTTACTGTGTGTCAGCATGAAGAACTGGCTGAGTGAGGTGGTCCACCTGACCTGCTACAGGATCTGTGCCAGAGGACTCTCCGCCACCATCCACTACCACAACAAGTCAGTCGCCTCACGTTTCCATCCGCTCTGCTGCATTAAAGAGGAGATTCACCTTCACAGCCTCACAGCTGCTCACCGGAGTCATTGACACTGATTATTTTCTTTAGGGCTGGGCAACGATTAAAAATTTTAATCGCAATTAATCGCACGATTTCCCTGATTAATCACGATTAATCGCATTGTAAACGCAAAATCAAATAATGAATTCAAAAGATGTGTAAAGGTCACTTTTATTTAAATGTTCTGCTGCCATATGAACTAAAGTGCCATAACATTTGCTGTTCAAACACTTTTAACATCAGCACTTGTCAGTAACACATATTTGGTTGTAAATCTCATCTTAAAAAAATGTCAAATAAAATAAAGCTTATTGGCACTGCCAGGACATTAATGTCATCCTGTTTATATAAAAAATAAAAAAGTCTACCAACAAAATCCAACAAAATGATTGTGTCTCAGCACAATCAGAACATTAAAACAGGTAATTTCTGAGGTAACAGCAGAAACTTTTAACGGGGAGTTCAACTTGTCAGTTGTTACAAATAACCTTGTTTCTGTTGAATCCTCCGTCTGGGAGAACTTTAAAATGAAAATGTCCATGTTAAAGTTCAGTAACTTTATCAATCTGTGTATCATTCATTCTTTCCATTTTCAATTGTCAATCAAAAATTTAAAAGTGACATTTTATTACGTTTTTTTGTTTTTTAATCTAACACAAAAAAAGAAAAAGAAAAAAAATGACTTGGATCAAAAATATGAAATTAAAAAAACGGGCCACAGAACTGAATTTGTTTTATAATGGAGGACTGGACTTTCTGTTGTCGTTACACATCTGTGCCACTAGATGGAGCCGCACTGCAGTAACCAGCTAGAGAACAGCAGGACAGTGAACACATGGAGCAGATCTGATGGAACATGGAGGAATGACGCCAAAGTTTTGTTGCAGTCCAGAATTTTTTTTTTTTTTCAGTCAGAATTGTTAATATTGCTACCTGAGTTGCTACCTGAACTGTAAAGTTCATGGATTTTTACCATTCTCCATGTCTGTTTTAGCTTCTCTGCATGTTTATCTCCAATTGTCTCCCGGTTCTGCAGCAGCCAGTAACAGATTTTTCAAAATAAAAGCATGTGAGCAACATGCGTTAATGCGTGATAAAATAAATGCTGGCATTAATAAATTAATGAGTTAACGCGATAACTTGCCCAGCCCTAATTTTCTTACTTAACAGAGTTTCAAAGTGATAAAAAGAAACACGAAGAAAAGTAGACGATACAACCCAGGATCAGAAAAAGAATGAAGAATATAAAGAACAGAATGCAGTCTTTATTTGCTTTTATTCTGACCTGACAGCGTGGACCAAAGACAGCAGACATATTTGAACATTCACCAGGTTTTTATATTCTTCTCCATCATTCACCAATACGGTGGATTTCAAATAAAACTATCAAGATGTGATCAAAGTGAAGACTCTTCAGTTCTAATATGAGAGGATTTACCAAAAAAAATGGTTTTTACTCCGTAAGGAAGAGAAGTTATGATCCAGGTGTGGTCCATTACCTTATTACTTTAGGACAGGTGAAGCAGGTCAAAGGTCTGGAGCTTGATATCAGGTACTGAGTTGGTGTTTGACAGCTGTTTGACTGGAGACTACAACATGAAGTCCAAGAAGATCTCAGTACCGATGAAGGAGGTCATCATTAGTCTGGAAAAAAGAGAAAACAACATAAATAATAAGACAGATAGTTAAAAAAAAAAAAAACAACCTCTGTATGGCCAAATCAGATCAGATATGTTGTTAAATGAAAAAAGCACCAGTGAGCTCAACAGTTTAATGAAAGAGGCCATATATTTGTGAAACCTCAAGTTAAGGCTGAAAGTTCAGACTTTAATCACATCTCAACCATTTAGTTTCAGATCCATTGTGATTAAGTATGAATGCATAATCATAAAACCCTGGTGCTGTCCAAGTTCTTCTGGACCCGACTACTTTATCAGCTGATTCATTTGTTAATATATCTGCAGTAATGCAAAAATAAACACTGAGATTTTAGAGCAACATGTTTGTAACGAGAATGAAAAAACACATTATGCACTAATGACAAAGACATAGGTGAGGAAGACCAGGGTACGAGACTGGACTGGTCTGTCTTGACTGGTCAGTCTCCAGTCCTGACTGGTCTGTCCTGACTGGTCTGTCTCTTGTCCTGACTGGTCTGTCTCCAGTCCTGGCTTAGGTCATGAAATAGTCACTGCATTTTCTTCCATGTAGTTCCAGCCTTTTCTGATTGGGGTTGTACTTTCTCAGATGCTCGAGCTAAAACGGTTTCACCATTGTAGTTTAAATGCTGAGTGGTTGTTCCCACCCCCACCCCACCACATCTTTCTCGTGTTTCTGCAGGGAGAACCGGCCTCAGAAAGGAGGGATCTGTGTTGCGAATCACACCACGCCCATCGATGTGGTGATCCTGGCCAACGATGGTTGCTACGCCATGGTGAGTATCCGTAGCAACCACCAGTGTGTCTGTGATGGGACATGCTCTGATGCAGCGGCGTCCACAGGTGGGGCAGATTCACGGAGGCCTGATGGGGGTCCTGCAGAGGTCCATGGTGAGGTCCTGCCCCCACATCTGGTTCGAGAGGTCCGAGATGAAAGACCGTCACGCCGTGACCAGCAGGTGACGTCTCAGACACGGTGTCATATCTGTTCAACCAGGCACGCTGGGACGAACAGCCTGCAGCATTTTAACTGCAAATAAGTGGTTTTATTTTCCCAGATGCTACAGCCATCCATCAGTTTTCAGCCACTAAGTGATTAATTAGGAAATAAAAATATTACTTTAGTTAATAACATCTGCTCAGGGGTCATGATCTGGGTCTCTGAAAAGCACATAGAGACAACCTGTATTGTAATAGACATAATACAAATAAAGTTGAATTGAATTGACTTGAACTGATTGACAGGCATGAAGACATAAGGAGAGAAGGGACATGTTCTTGCTCCTTTTTTACTCTTGTTGTGGCAGTTTTAGGACTTTCTCAGACAGTTTTCAACTCTGGGACCTTTAAGAAGATAAATGTCTCACATCCTCAGGCCTCTACAGAAACCTGTATTTATTAAGAGGTACCGCTTTTACATAAATATCAGTTACTGATACCTATGTCTTTTAAATGTCTTTTTTTTTTTTCAGTCTGCAAATAAATAAATAAAATAGTTTACAGTCAACTCTAGGGCTTCCAGAGTATTCATCCAGGACGTCAGTTGATTTATACATGAACTCTTACTGACATTACGAGACACTGTTTCTAGAGATGTAAACCAGAGGTGGGTCCAAGACTGAAGTTTATTTATTTATTAATGAGTGATCAGTGAAGTAAGGAGGGAAAATCAAGGCCTGTGAGCAGAGGAGGAAACAGTGGAGGGTTTACAGCCCATTTCCAGTCTGTCGTCTGTAGTCTGGTCCTGTGATGGATGGGTGACTGTCAAGGGTGTCCCACTGCCTTACACCCAAACACAGACCCCCGTGACCCTAAAAGAGGACCATCTGGAAAAGATGGATGGATTATCTGCAGTCTCCCCAGTGGACTAAAGGAGAGCTGTATGAATCTACCATGGATAATAATGTGTTTGTGTGGATCAGACAGATTTCTTTTCTACTTTTCTCTGTTCTACTACAGTCAAACACAAATACACGCCTCTGGGACAATGTGAAGGTCACTGTCTTACCCAAGGACATTTTGATATTTGGACTAGGAGGCCGAACATCAAAGCACCACCTTTTTGACTGGTAGATGGCTGGTAGATAACTGGTGGATGACTGGTAGAGGATGGTAGATAATGGGTAGATGACGGGCAGATGACTGGTAGATGACTGGTAGATGACTGGTAGATGACTGGTGGATGACTGGTAGATAATAGGCAGATGACGGGCAGATGACTGGTAGATTAGGGGTAGATGACTGGTAGATAACTGGTAAATGACTGGTAGAGGATGGTAGATAATGGGTAGTTGACTGGTAGATGACTGGTTAATGACTGGTAGAGGACCGGTAGATAATGGGTAGATGACTGGTAAATGGCTGGTAGATAATGGGTAGTTGACTGGTAGATGACTGGTAGATGACTGGTAAATGACTGGTAGAGGACGGGTAGATAATGGGTAGATGACTGGTAAATGGCTGGTAGATAATGGGTAGTTGACTGGTAGATGACTGGTAGATGACTGGTAAATGACTGGTAGAGGACGGGTAGATAATGGGTAGATGACTGGTAGATGGCTGGTAGATAATGGGTAGTTGACTGGTAGATGACTGGTAAATGACTGGTAGAGGACGGGTAGATAATGGGTAGTTGACTGGTAGATGACTGGTAGATGACTGGTAAATGACTGGTAGAGGACGGGTAGATAATGAGTAGATGACTGGTAGATGGCTGGTAGATAATGGGTAGTTGATTGGTAGATGACTGGTAGATGACTGGTAAATGACTGGTTGACTGGTAGAGGACGGGTAGATAATGGGTAGATGACTGGTAGATGACTGGTAAATGACTGGTAAATGACTGGTAGAGGACGGGTAGATAATGGGTAGATGGCTGGTAGATGACTGGTAAATGACTGGTAGAGGACGAGTAGATAATGGGTAGATGACTGGTAGATGGCTGGTAGATGACTGGTAAATGACTGGTAAATGACTGGTGGATGACTGGTAGATAATGGGTAGATGACTGGTAGATGACTGGTAAATGACTGGTAGAGGACGGGTAGATAATGGGTAGATGACTGGTAGATGACTGGTAGATGACTGGTAAATGACTGGTAGAGGACGGGTAGATAATGGGTAGATGACTGGTAGATGGCTGGTAGATGACTGGTAAATGACTGGTAAATGACTGGTAGAGGACGGGTAGATAATAGGTAGATGGCTGGTAGATGACTGGTAGATGACTGGTAGAGGACGGGTAGATAATGGGTAGATGACTGGTAGACTGGTAGATAATGGGTAGTTGACTGGTAGATAATGGGTAGTTGACTGGTAGATGACTGGTAAATGACTGGTAGAGGACGGGTAGATAAAGGGTAGTTGACTGGTAGATGACTGGTAGATGACTGGTAAAAGACTGGTAGAGGACGGGTAAATAATGGGTAGATGACAGGCAGATGACTGGTAGATGACAGGAAGAGGACAGGTAGATGACTGGTAGATGACTGGTAGATAATGGGTAGATGACTGGTAGATAATGGGTAGATGACTGGTAGATGACTGGTAGATAATGGGTAGATGACTGGTAGAGGACGGGTAGATAATGGGTAGATGGCTGGTAGATGACTGGTAAAAGACTGGTAGAGGACGGGTAGATAATGGGTAGATGACAGGCAGATGGTAGATGACTGGTAGATGACTGGTAGAGGACGGTAGATACTGGTAGATGACTGGTAGATGACTGGTAGATAATGGGTAGATGACTGGTAGATGACTGGTAGATAATGGGTAGATGACTGGTAGAGGACGGGTAGATAATGGGTAGATGGCTGGTAGATAACTGGTAAATGACTGGTAGAGGACGAGTAGATAATGGGTAGATGACTGGTAGATGGCTGGTAGATGACTGGTAAATGACTGGTAAATGACTGGTAGAGGACGGGTAGATAATGGGTAGATGGCTGGTAGATGACTGGTAAATGACTGGTAGAGGACGGGTAGATAATGGGTAGATGACTGGTAGATGGCTGGTAGATAATGGGTAGTTGACTGGTAGATAACTGGTAGATGACTGGTAAATGACTGGTAGAGGACGGGTAGATAATGGGTAGATGACTGGTAGATGGCTGGTAGATGACTGGTAAATGACTGGTAAATGACTGGTAGAGGACGGGTAGATAATGGGTAGATGGCTGGTAGATGACTGGTAAATGACTGGTAGAGGACGGGTAGATAATGGGTAGATGACTGGTAGATGGCTGGTAGATAATGGGTAGTTGACTGGTAGATAATTGGTAGTTGACTGGTAGATGACTGGTAAATGACTGGTAGAGGACGGGTAGATAAAGGGTAGTTGGTAGATGACTGGTAGATGACTGGTAAATGACTGGTAGAGGACGGGTAGATAATGGGTAGATGACAGGCAGATGACTGGTAGATGACAGGTAGAGGACGGGTAGATGACTGGTAGATGACTGGTAGATAATGGGTAGATGACTGGTAGATAATGGGTAGATGACTGGTAGATATGACCGGCAGATGACCAGTCTGTTTCTGCCAGTCAGATACACCAGCCATCAAAGCTATGACACAGCTCAACATTTTCACATTCGGAGGATGTAGTACAGCCAGATTAGATGAGTCACGCTGATCCGCTTCCTCAATTCAACAAACCTCACCACAGTCCTGACCGCGAGTATCTGACGGTCACACTGGAGGATTCAGATATCCTCAACGAGACTCTGGATGGTTTGATCATCAGCTGCTCCGGTATAAACCTGACATGAGGGCTTCCATCACTTTGATAGAGTGAATATTAAAAAGAAAAGAAAAGTGTCTGTATTTTGCCCATCATCACAATGACTCATGACGCTGTGTTCCTCTGTCTCCAGGCTGAGAGCTCACGTCACCGCAAAGACCAAGCTTCCCATCCTCATATTTCCTGAAGGTCGGTGTCTGCTGCCTCCAGCCACGTGAGGATGGTGGTGATGATGACGTTTTAACGGTTGCGTGACTTCTGCCTGTTTCCAACAGGAACCTGCATCAACAACACCTCAGTCATGATGTTCAAGAAGGGAAGCTTTGAAATCGGAGGGACCATTTATCCAGTTGCTATCAAGGTAGGAAACCTCACCATGGATTGTATGGAAAGAACCGGACAAAGCCTGTGTGATGTCGCCCATATTCTTCTGCAGAGACCTCTGAAGCCCGCTCTCTTTGGCAGGAGCTGCCTTTGCCTAGCCTCGGTTAATCCAATAAGCAAGCCAGCCACTGGTTGGGAACAACGCAGCTGTCACTCAAAAACCCCACCCCTTATGATGCATGAATTAATAATACTCTTTGCGAAAATAATACAGTTTTTCTTTCATCTCATATATTTTCCACAAGAGGTGCATAAAGTCATAAAAAGCCGAAAGTCGTGACTAGTGGTCAAAAGTCGGTACTTACCGGTTTTCGATGGTAAAAGTTCCGTTAAAAGCGGAGGAACGGCTTCAATTCAGTTGCCGGTTGTTTCCAGAGCCATAGCTCGTCTATAAACGGTAAGACGCTCACTTGAGCACGTTTCCGTTGCTGAGATATGCCGTAAACAAGCTCAGGTCAAAAGCTTTGCCTTTCATGTACGGCTGGATTCTGGTGATCATTTATTGAGATTTTGTGTCAATAAATGTTATTAGTTATAACTAAAGCACCTTTTTTGCAATTTGGTACCATATTAGAAGCATAAATAAGTACTGTTTGCGTTCTGTTCTCCGTTTTTGAAGCGGAGTGCGCCCCCTTAGAATAAACACTGATAGCCTGTTAGAATATCCGGGTGCGTCTGTCTGTTTACATTCTTTGGTCAAATCTCAAAGACCAGAGGGGTGTACTACGAAGCAAGTTCGACACAGCCAGGCTTTCTTTGGGTGAGCTGGCTTAACAAACCTGAAACTCTCCATCAGAGATAACTGGTACCACGACGGTGGTTATAAACTATCTTTGTTAACCGCGGCTTTCTGCTTTCTGCTCTGTGCGCGTTCACATAAAAGGGGGTGTTTGACGCGTCATTTGATGCGTCATTTGACGCCTCTTCCGGATCAAATGGATAGATGGCGGTCCGTATATTTCAGTCAGGAGGAGCAGGTTTTAATAATGCAGGGTTATGAGGATTTTTAAAGAAATCTTTACGGCCAAAAGCAACACTGTAGGTGCGAATAAAGCCAGAGAGGAGTGCTGGCAAAAAATTGCAGATCGTGTAAATTCGTAAATTATATTTATTTCACCACTTAATGCACCTTAATTAATCTCCCTCCCTCATTTAGAGGCTTAAACTTTAAACTTAATATAGCAGATTTAAACATTATGTAGGTCTGACTGTCCCATTATGAATGATAAATGAAAATCACTTTAGTTTTTTGTTAAATCTATGTGAAATTAATTTAAGATTTAATATTATCTGTTATACCAATATACACTCACCGGCTTTAATAGGTACCCTATCACCCTGGGGAATCTTATGAATGAATTATATTAAAACATTTCACATGAAATTCCACGTCACACTGATTATCAATATAATGGACTATTAATTTATGTTACCTGCTATTTAGTAAAACGCTTCTTTTATTTGAAGCGTGGGCAGATGGCCAGGGAATACTACAAACATATTCAGCAGTTCAGTAAGAGCAAGTACAACCTTTATTCCAGTATTCTGGCTCAGATTTTCTGCATCACCAACTGAATGCATGTAGGTTCCCGTGGCAAAGAAACGCAAAGAAACGCGCACTGTTTGCGTTACTGTGAGCGCACGGCTGCGTTTGGTGGCGCTGCCAATATCTGGCTCTAGCAGATTACAAATGTAACGTATTCCCTCAGCTGGAAATCTCTAGCGTTCATAGAGAATATGGTCATGGGAAGCCAGCGGATCAGTCCGGTCTCTGAATACTCTCCCTCCATTACACAATCCTGGCGCTCAGGTCAACAGGATTGGGTGAAAGTGAAAGGGCGGTGCTTTTTAGAGCCGATTTGAGCCTAAACTCTGCACATAACCTGCTCCGGACCAGGATAAGCTTGCAGAGTAAGTTACCATGGTGATCTAGCCAGGTTGAAAGAGAGCCACCTTCGTGGTACCGGAAATCCTGGTTTTAGACTCAACATACCTTGCTAACCCTCTAATCTCGCTTCGTAGTACACCCCTCAGCTGAGATTCGTCATTTCCTGTTTGTAGAGGAGGAACCAAGCCACTGACGCTCAAAGCGGGAGATTTGAAAATTGGTCAAAAACTTAAAAATTGTGAATTTGTGGCTATTTTAACTCCAACTGATAAAAAAATACCAAAATATAAAGGAAAAAATACCTTTATTGTCTCAGAATAACATTTTATTCTCATGTGTCCATTTAAAGCTGCGCTTGGATTTTTTCATGAAGAAACCTCTGTAGGATGGTCATAATATGTGCTATTTTCTTTAAATCTGATACACTTAAAAAGGGGGGTTGAGTTGAAGAGGCTAGAGAGCAAAATGGTTTATTGTACCAGGCTGTAAATATGTTTCTGCTGTAACGTAACATTTAATGGAGACTGACGTACCTCTGGCAGCCTCTAGTGGTCATTAGAGGAACTGAAATGTTCCCTATCTCTGCACCAGGGTTAGCTCTGGAAACTGGATGTTGCCCCCTGGTTCTTACCAGTAGGAACCAGTGAGTCATGCCTGTGTTTCCAGAAGCTCCCCGTGTCTCACCTTCAGTCTCACCTGTGTGTTTCAGTACGACCCCAGGTTTGGCGACGCTTTCTGGAACAGCAGCAAGTACAACATGGTCAGCTACGTGCTGCGTATGATGACCAGCTGGGCCATCGTCGTCAACGTGTGGTACCTCCCTCCCATGACCATTCAGGTACAGCTCCACCTGAGGGGCTTTTATTTATAGTCCTGGTTGTTTAGCTTCAACTCATTTGGAGTGTAACTTTGTTCTCCAGAAACAACCCAACCACAGCAGACTTGATAGAGCGTGATCAGCTGATGGTGTACATCACATGACCTGTTGGTTGACCAGACTCAGATTAGTTGATCTCAGTGAACACGTCTCTGAATCAGATGACAGTTCCCTCATAGTTAAGTTAGCTCAAATAAATTCAGGGAATCATTCATCTTTATTTATTACCTTTGTGCTGTAGTTTCCTAAGTGGCTGCAGTCAACCAGCTGGACTGTAACACACCTAACTGAGGCTCAGAGTCGGGGTTCTGTCATTAGCACCTGTCGTTTAACCATGTTCTGTTTCAGGAGAACTGGACAAACCCTCTGTGACATCACCTATTGGTAGTCTTTTTAAAATGTGTTGGCACTAGTGGCCTTTATTTGCAGTGAAGATAGACAGCAGGCAGATAAGGCAGCACATGACTGGATTTACCTGAATGATGTTTGTTTGGTTCTCTGAGCTCAGAGATGTTCTTGTCCAGGTGAGACACACCTGTCAGAGCTGCTGTGTCTCCTGTGTGTCAGCAGGACGGTGAGGACGCTGCCCACTTTGCCAACAGAGTGAAATCTGCCATCGCCCACCAGGGAGGACTGCTGGACCTGGCATGGTGAATACTCACATTAAAAGACACTGAACACACGTGCTCAGGTGCTGCGTCCAGGTGAGGACGGAGCTTCCTGGTCTTCAAACAGCCTAACTTTATTAGTAGGACACAGCAGAGCACATCAAGACCCTTGACATGTCCCTGACACCTGATTGACTCATCAACGAGATCAGCAACTGATGAAAATAAAGTCGTTGAAAACATCCAAGGAGTCAAAAGAAAAACATGAGAAATAAAGCAGCTTTAAGTTTGGTTTTCAGGAAGAAAAGGCAGAAAAAAACTCTTTAAAGTCAGATAGTCAGAAAGTCAGATAAAGTTAGATGCTGAGAGTTGGGCTGATCCTCTTCCTTCAGGCGTTGTGGACATTAAACATGTGGAAACAACTACAGTGATCCCTCGCCAATTCACGCTTTAAGTTCCGCGGTTTTAGTTATTTGCAGATTTTTTTCAGAAATATATAATATTAAAAAAATCAAGAAAAAACTGCTGAAACATAACAGGATGTTGTGCGTGTTCTCTCGCAGCAAAGAAATGTTGTGAGCCAGCCTGGCCCCTTTAAGAAGGTGGTCTTATGGGTAATGGTGTGGTCTTATGGGTAATGTAGTGTGTGTGTCGTGGGACGGCAGAATGAAAACAAGGTTAGATAAATGAGCGGTTTCTTTACTACGGTTCAGAGACCAGAGGCTGTGAAGGTAACAGAAAGACCACAGTTGAGCCTTTGTCTTGTTTCGCTGCAGTGCCTCGCTACTGTTTTGGGGTTTTTAAACACATTATTTGGGCTCGGGGGGCTCCAGCTCCTGTTTGTGGATTTTGATTCTCGCGGGGGGGCGCCGGTCCCCATTAACCGCGAAAAATAAGGGATCTAAATGGTGAGAGTTATCGAACCTCTGCCTGCTGCTGAGGGATGGAAGGAGGAGCTGAGGAGGTGGATGATAACTTCTACCAGCATCTTTAGCTGCTTTACTGACTCGCCTGCCTCCAACGGTGAAGAGATGATCTGAAGATCTCTGAGGCAGGGGCGATTCTAGGGTCAGAGTTTTAGGGGTGCTGAGCACCCAATGAGCCCCATCACAACCCACAAGTAACGTTAGTGAGAAGAGGACCATACCATTAGGGGGGGTCGTTTTCATTTTCATTCTTAAAATATAAACTTAAACCACAAACTATGGATTAAGTTTTGGACATTATCTAAGCCTGTCAAATGCAAACTAAAATTTTAGAATAACAACATTTCTTATTCCAGGTTTTTGGGGTGCTGAATTTCAATTTAGGGGTGCTGAAGGGGTGCACCCCTAAAAAAGGGCTAGCCTCGCCCATGCTCTGAGGTGAGTCAGGATCTCCACAGTGGTGGGTTTCAGTTTCAACCTCAGCTGAGGTGCCAGCAGCAGACTGCTGCATAAATGTTCATCGTTTGGGTCTTAATAATAGCTTTAACAGCATTTTGTAATGACAGTGTCCAATAGGGGTGTGAAAAAAAAATTGATTTGGCAATATATCGTGATTTTTGGGCCCCAATATAATATCGATTTTTCAGCTCCTAATATCGATTTTTTTTTCGATTTTTTCAAAAACACTAATAATAAACAATAAATAGGTTGTTTTGAAGCAAATAGTTTTGACTCAATTTGTCCTCTGAATGATCAATATCATCTGATGAACATATACAGCAACTTGATTTTTCATCTAGCTCAGACTGATGTCAGCTCTTCAGTGATGCTCCAGCAGTCCAGCTGCAGGGTTGGGGTCCAGAAACTGTCCAGAAACTGTCCAGAAACCCTGAGCTCTGTTCTGTTCCTGTCACTGGATCCATCAGAACCTGAGATCTTCAGAACTCTGGGTGGTTTCTCCAGGTTCAGGTCCTTTTTCATTCCTCATCTGTAGGCAGGTCAGGGGAACTAGACCGCCTGTCACAGGAACTCTCTATTTGTCTCGTTTAAAAACCTTGTTGAAGCCACAAATGTGTCTCGGTCTGGTTGGTAGTGCAGACACGAACATCGTAACAGGTATTGGAGGTGCACACAGACGTTTTAGGAGAACAAACATCTGGCAGAGATGAAAACAGTAACTTATCTGCTAAACTGAAAATGAATTCCCTTCAAATAAACTGTTATCTGTGCTCAGCTACCATGGTTAGCCAACGGCTAACTGCTACTTCAGCGTCTCACAGGAAGTTGCAGCCATGATCACGTCCTCAGTAGCGCCTCCTGGAATAAGTTGCATAAAGGAGTTTAGTTTCTACAGAAATGATTATGTGTCAGTAATTCTTACAGTTTTCCTTGTTTGCAGACAGAAGAAGCTCAGACAGCTTCCAGACAGTTCTAGATGTTTCTCTCTGATCAGCTTTACTTCATTTGTGTGTTTGAGCTCTTGGTGGTCTTTGTTCTTTGACGGACGTCCTCAGACGTTGCAGCAATGCTTCAGCTGAAGGTTTGTGTTTGATTCTCTCAGGGACGGAGGACTGAAGAGAGGGAAGGTGAAGGACTCGTTTAAGGAGGAGCAGCAGAAGATGTACAGCAGCATCATCGTGGGACAGAACGGCATTGAGACCACCAAGGACCACTGATCCTGGACCCAGTCCTCCGCTGGCCCGATGTTGCTGGGGCCAGTTCTTCTCACTGTTTTACACTTTTCCTGTCAAACTGAACAAACTCAGATGAAGTCGGTGGTTGTTCTGAGGTGCTGTGGCCGTGTAGGAGGGTGTGTCCGCCAGCAGGGGGCGATGTGTGACAACAAAAGCCTCCTGTCCACCTCCTCATCATCCAGTCTTCATCAGAGATGTGTCCTCAGGCTGCTGCCACCACTCATCATGACATGATGACATCATGAGGCTGGCTGTCATCAGAACGTTTTTATCCTGGACGTGAGGAAATAAAAACATGGTTTCTGACACTCAGACGTCCACAGCAGCTTCGTCCACTGAGCCACAATCACTGACTTTCTCAAATTCCACTTTTTACTCCGGTTTTCAGGGATCTTTTTTGTTTTTTATTCAATGATGATGGAGGTTCAGGAGCAACTCAGCAAATCTGAAGGATGTCGTTTGATTTAAAACCGTACCGTGAATCAAGTGTGCCAGCTGTGCAGCTGCAGCAGCTGCGGCCCTGCAGAGACGCGTCAGCAGTTACTGCAGTCAAACTTTTAACGGCCGTCACCACAGTTAAAAGCACCAGCTGCTTCAGACGTTTACTGGAACGTTTACCTGCAGCTGCCACCTTCAGGTCACCTGGCTCCTCGCTGTGAGACGACCGTGGTGCCGTCAGACGTTTGACACCACAGAAGAAGAAACGAGGAACGAACAAAGAGGAACGAGAGAAAAAAGAGAGATGCAGGGCAATAGCATTCAAAGCGTCTGTGACGGCGCTTCTGTGCTTCAAATGTTTTCTATGTTTGGGAATAAAACAAATGAAAGTCCAGCATCTGCTGTGCCGTTATTTATTTCACTGTAAATGTCTGCATGTGTCCAAGTACACGTATGAAATACCTCAGCGCCAGAGACAGCAACGGACAGATGAAAACCAGGAGGAAAGATGTGACCTACCAGAGCGAAGCCTCAAAATAATCAGTTTAGAAAAATACAGATGGAAAAAACAAGTCAAATCTGATGATTAAGTCTATTAATTTTTAAATCTCTGTTGGCAGCACAGACAGTATTTATATACAATTATTACAGTATTTATAAACATTAACATACATGTTTTAAAGTAATTCTACTTAAGGATTTAAAAAAAACTAGGGCTGGGCAACGATTACAATTTTTAATCGCATTATTTCCCTGATTAATCACGATTAATCGCATTGTAAACGCAAAATCAAATAATGAATTCAAAAGTAGTGTAAAGATCACTTTTATTTAAATGTTCCGCTGCCATATGAACTAAAGTGCCATAACATTTGTTGTTCAAACACTTTTAACATCAGCACTTGTCAGTAACACATATTTAGTGTAAATCTCGTCTTAAAAAAATGTCAAATAAAATAAAGCTTATTGCCACTGCCGGGGCATTAATGTCATCCTTTATAAAAATAAAAAAAAAGTCAACAAACAAAATCCAACAAAGTGATTGTGTCTCAGCACAATCAGAACATTAAAACAGGTAATTTCTGAGGTAACAGCAGAAACTTTTAACGGGGAGTTCAACTTGTCAGTTGTTACAAATAACCTTGTTTCTGTTGAATCCTCCGTCTGGGAGAACTTTAAAATGAAAATGTCCATGTTAAAGTTCTGTAACTTTATCAATCCGTAATTATCTGTGTATCATTTGTTTTTTTCCATTTTCAATTGTCAATCAAAAATTAAAAAAATTAAAAAGTGACTTTTTATTTTGATTTTCGTTTTTTAATCTAAGACACACACAAAAAAAAGCCTGTTTTTTTTATATTTAAATTCTAGCAAACAGGCCACTGGACTGAATTTGTTTTTAATATTTTATTGTCTGGTTTACGTGACCCAGAAATGGCTTTGTTTTATAATGAAGGAACAGACTTTCTGTTGTCATTACACATCTGTGCCACTAGATGGAGCCGCACTGCAGTAACCAGCTAGAGAACAGCAGGACAGTGAACACATGGAGCAGATCTGATGGAACATGGACGAATGACGCGAATGAGTTTTTTTTTTTTTTCAGACAGAATTGTTAATATTTCTACCTGAGTTGCTACCTGAATTGTAAAGTACACAGATTTTTACCGTTCTCCATGTCTGTTTTAGATTCTCCACATGTTTACCTGCCAATTCTCTTCCGGTTTCACAGCAGCCAGTAACAGACTTCAAAACAAAAGCATGTGAGCAACATGTATTAACGCACGTTAAAATAAATGTCGCCGTTAATAAATGAATGCGTTAACGGGATAATAACACGTTAACTTGCCCAGCCCTAAAAAAAAATTTTTATTTATTTTTTTATCAAGTACCGAACTGCTTTATTTGGTACTTTAAAAATACTTTGAGACGTCTGTCAGAATCATTCAGTTCACTTCAACTTTATTTAAATCACCTCTATTACAAAGCAGTTGTTGAGATGCTGGAACTCAGATCATTACTGACTAAACTGATTTTATTAAATCTTAATTAAAGAAACAATGGGAAAGAAAAAAAACTCTCCAAGTGGAAGAAAAACCTTTAAGCCAAACAGGAAGAAAAAGTCCCCTGGAGGAGGAAGAGCAGACTGAAGACCAGATCAGGAGAAACATCACCGTCACCGGTGAAGAACGTAAAACTGAAACTCTTTGACTGAGTTAGTGAGCAGCTGGAACTGGAACAGATCAGAACTTCTCTGTTCACGTATCATCTTTTTATCCAAAACAGAACGCTACAACACGACTGAGAGATTAACGTTTGGACGAACATTTATCTCTATTCTTTATGGATGACGTTAGCTGAGCACTGGATGGAAAAAAAAGTGTTTCTACATTGTCTTATTAAGGTCAGCACACAGAAGGTCAGAAGCTGGAGGCTCTAAAAAATGAAATAACTTCAGTGGGAGCTGTCAACGTTCCTCCACTGAGACATGGTTGGAGTTAATGATCTACAGGTCGGTCCAGTTAAATACTAGTTAATGATCTACAGGTCGGTCCAGTTAAATGCTAGTTAATGATCTACAGGTCGGTCCAGTTAAATACTAGTTAATGATCTACAGGTCGGTCCAGTTAAATGCTAGTTAATGATCTACAGGTCGGTCCAGTTAAATGCTAGTTAATGATCTACAGGTCGGTCCAGTTAAATACTAGTTAATGATCTACAGGTCGGTCCAGTTAAATGCTAGTTAATGATCTACAGGTCGGTCCAGTTAAATGCTAGGTAATGATCTACAGGTCGGTCCAGTTAAATGCTAGGTAATGATCTTTTCCAAGTTGGTCTGGTTATATACGAGTTAATGATCTTCTCCAAGTCGGTCCAGTTATATACTAGTTAGTGATCTTCTCCAAGTCGGTCAGGTTATATACTAGTTGATGATCTTCTCCAAGTTGGTCCGGTTATATACTAGTTAATGTTCTTCCCCAAGTCGGTCCGGTTATATACTAGTTGATGATCTTCTCCAAGTCGGTCCGGTTATATACTAGTTAGTGATCTTCTCCAAATCGGTCAGGTTATATACTAGTTAATGATCTTCTCCAAGTTGGTCCGGTTATATACTAGTTAATGTTCTTCCCCAAGTCGGTCCGGTTATATACTAGTTGATGATCTTCTCCAAGTCGGTCCGGTTATATACTAGTTAATGTTCTTCCCCAAGTCGGTCCGGTTATATACTAGTGAATGTTCTTCTCAAAGTCCGTCTGGTTATATACTAGTTGATGATCTTCTCCAAGTTGGTCCAGTTATATCCTAGTTAGTGATCTTCTCCAAGTAGTTCTGGTTAAATACTAATTAATGATCATCTCCAGGTCGGTCCGATTATATACTAGTTGTTGATCTTCTCCAAGTCGGTCCGGTTATACACTAGTTAATGATCTTCAAGTTGGTCCGGTTATATGCTAGTTAATGATCTTCAAGTTGGTCCGGTTATATGCTAGTTAATGATCTTCTCCAAGTCGGTCCGGTTATATACTAGTTAGTGATAATCTCCAAGTCGGTCCGGTTATATACTAGTTAATGATCTTCTCCAATTCGGTCCGGTTATATACTAGTTAGTGATCTTCTCCAAGTAGTTCTGGTTAAATACTAATTAATGATCATCTCCAGGTCAGTCCGGTTATATACTAGTTGATGATCTTCTCCAAGTCGGTCCGGTTATACACTAGTTGATGATCATCTCTTAGTGGGTCCGGTTATATACTAGTTAATGTTCTTCCCCAAGTCGGTGCGGTTATATACTAGTTAATGTTCTTCTCCAAGTTGGTCCGGTTATATACTAGTTAATGTTCTTCTCCAAGTCGGTCGGGTTATATACTAGTTGATGATCATCTCAAAGTTGGTCCGGTTATATACTAGTTAATGTTCTTCTCCAAGTCGGTCCGGTTATATACTAGTTAATGTTCTTCTCCAGGTCCGGTTATATACTAGTTGATGATCATCTCAAAGTTGGTCCGGTTATATACTAGTTAATGTTCTTCTCCAAGTCGGTCCGGTTATATACTAGTTAATGTTCTTCTCCAAATCGGTCCGGTTATATACTAGTTAATGATCTTCTCCAAGTCGGTCCGGTTATATACTAGTTAGTGATCTTCTCCAAGTCGGTCTGGTTATATACTAGTTAATGTTCTTCTCCAAGTAGGTCCGGTTATATACTAGTTAATGTTCTTCTCCAAGTGGGTCCGGTTATACACTAGTTGATGATCATCTCCAAGTCGGTCCGCTTATATAATAGTTAATGTTCTTCTCCAAGTCGGTCCGGTTATATACTAGTTAATGTTCTTCTCCAAGTCGGTCTGGTTATATACTAGTTAATGATCTTCTCCAAGTCGGTCCGGTTATATACTAGTTAGTGATCTTCTCCAAGTCGGTCTGGTTATATACTAGTTAATGTTCTTCTCCAAGTCGGTCCGGTTATATACTAGTTAATGTTCTTCTCCAAGTCCATCCGGTTATACAGTAGTTGATGATCATCTCCAAGTTGGTCCGGTCATATACTAGTTAATGTTCTTCTCCAAGTCGGTCTGGTTATATACTAGTTAATGTTCTTCTCCAAGTCGGTCCGGTTATATACTAGTTAATGTTCTTCTCCAAGTCTGTCCGATTATATACTAGTTGATGATCTTCTCCAAGTCGGTCTGGTTATATACTAGTTGATGATCTTCTCCAAGTCGGTCTGGTTATATACTAGTTAGTGATCTTCTCCAAGTAGGTCTGGTAATATACTAGTTGATGATCTTCTCCAAGTCGGTCTGGTTATATACTAGTTAATGATCTTCTCCAAGTCGGTCCGGTTATACACTTGTTGATGATCATCTCCAAGTTGGTCCGGTTATATACTAGTTAATGTTCTTCCCCAAGTCGGTGCGGTTATATACTAGTTAATGTTCTTCTCCAAGTCGGTCCGGTTATATACTAGTTAATATTGTTCTCCAAGTCTGTCCGGTTATATACTAGTTAATGTTCTTCTCCAAGTCAGTCTGGTTATACACTTGTTGATGATCATCTCCAAGTCGGTCCGATTATATACTAGTTGATGATCTTCTCCAAGTTGGTCCGGTTATACACTTGTTGATGATCATCTCCAAGTCGGTCAGGTTAAATACTAGTTAATGTTCTTCCCCAAGTCGGTGCGGTTATATACTAGTTAATGTACTTCTCCAAGTCGGTCTGGTTATAAACTAGTTAATGTTCTTCTCCATGTCCGTCTGGTTATATACTAGTTGATGATCTTCTCTAAGTCAGTTGGGTTATATACTAGTGAATGATCTTCTCCAAGTCAGTCCGATTATATACTAGTTAGTGATCTTTTCCAAGTCGGTCTGGTTATATACTAGTTGATGATCTTCTCCAAGTCGGTCCGGTTATATACTAGTTAATGTTCTTCCCCAAGTCGGTCTGGTTATATACTAGTTGATGATCTTGTCCAAGTCGGTCCGGTTATATACTAGTTAATGTTCTTCCCCAAGTCGGTCCAGTTATATACTAGTCAATTTTCTTCTCCAAGTCGGTCCGGTTATGTACTAGTTGATGATCATTTCCAAGTCGGTTTGGTTATATACTAGTTTCTGATCTTCTTTCATTTACATCCTTCCTGACACAACCTGGACCTTGAACCAGGACCTGGAACCTGAACCTTGAACCCAGAAGGAGGTGGTTGGTTCTGGAACATTGTCACTTCTTCAACTGAGAAAGACAAATTCTCCTGGAAGCTGTTTCCTCAGACGTCTCCTCAGTAGTTTGGTTTTACAGAAGTACAGACTGCTGAACCTTCTAGATCACGTTGATCTTTTTACAAGAAGCTCCTTTTGGATTTTATTTTCAAATGTGTTCTCACAGATTTTGCCCATCCACATCCCTGAACACACACCAGAGGGGTCACACACATTATCAGTTCCAGACATTTTCAGTCTTTTACAGAATTAGCTGCTTTTTGATTCGTAACTTCAATGAGTCATAAAACAACCAACAATAATAGATAGTTAGTTAAAAAAATGACTGAAAAACCTTGGATGCCATTTTCCATCAATTATCAGCATTTTTCTGACCTTCAGGTTTAGTGGGTCCTGTTAAATTATTCTTCATCTAAATCACTTCACAACACGTTTATCTGTAATTTCCAAAGATAAACAGTTTTTTTTTTAATTAATCCCAGAGGGATGTAGACGATGCTGACGGGATCTGAAATGTGTTTTGATTCCTGCTGGTCCAGCAAACGGCTGAAAATGCTGCAGCCATGTTGGATTATTACCTGGATATATCTGTAAGATTATTTAGAAACAGATTTCAAGACACAGACAGTTTTAGAAAAGTTAGTAAATATTTTATATTTAGTCCGACATATAAAAATAATAGAATAAAAAAAAAATCTTAACTGTATTTTCTTTAATTTACTTATTTTTTCAGTGTATCTGAAACATGTGGCATTCATGGCACATTATTGACCACATCAATATTTATTTTTACTTTTTAACTGGCTTGTTTGTTTTTTTTGGGGGGAGTTTTGATTCTGTGTGAAATTCCTGATAAATTCTAAACATATCTCAGTGTTGAATAGTGAATTAGCAGTCAGTAAGGTGAATTTTTGTTGTGCCGTTTCCCTGGCTGATGAAGGGATAAACACTTGCTGGGTCCTGGAAAGTCCTGCAGACGGCGGCGGCGGCGGGAGCGACCTTCAGGAGAGGAAACGAGCCGGCGTCCTGGTGGATGAAGCGGAGGAGAGCTGCGGCATGTTTACTGTGACGGCGCTTTAATAAAGAAAGCAGAGAGTGTGAAATAGCATGGAGTTATTCTTCCACACACAGCCGGCTCTCATCTCACAGCCTCTCCTCCTCCTCCTCCTCCTCCTCCTCCACCTCCACCCGCCTGTAATAACAATCCCACAACTCAAATAGCTTGAACAGAAATGTTTGTTCTCCTCTAACAAGATTGTGAATTATTAATAGGATCTAAAGCCGATTCTATAACCCGATTGTTGAGGTGGGATTCTTGGCGAGCGATGCTCCGCCACACCATTTACTGTGATGTATGTGTCTGCACATCTTTATATCCAATTTAATGTGATTCAGATAGATTTCAGAGGGACATCATAAAAGGCCCGGGAGCGACCCCGACTGTGGACTCCATACAACCGGCCCGTATGTCCCCATATGCTGATTCGATTTGCTCAGTTTTTCTTTTACCCTCCACTGATCTATACAAATGCAATGCAGGTACACTAAGTAAATATGAATACATTTCCAAATTGAATCCAAGTGAGTGTAGTCTGCGAAGGACATCATTTTAAATGGCGCTGTGCTGGGAACTGAGCGCTCCGACCACTCACAGGGTAAATGACCGGGGCTCCCCCTGAAACTCGCCATTAGTTGGAGTGTAATGCCTTTAAATACATTGTTCCGCCATCCATTCTGCGCTGCTGCTCTAATGTATGTGAAGCTGAGGGGGTCGGATGCAGCTCCCAGGGAGGGATCGATACCGGCCTGAAGTCTGCCCTCACATCCACTCAGCTGCCGTTCAGCCGCGAGGTCACGCAGAAACCAAGCTCTCAGCTGGAGCTGCTGGTTTCATCTGCAGTAGTTCAGAGGAAGCGACGGTGAGGTCGGTGAGTCTGATCAGACGCTGCTGCTCCTGTTCTGACCGGTTGTTTTACGTGAACATCAGCTCCATTTACGAATCACAGTTCCAGTCTGGAACATGAGAGCTGTCGACTGACAAACACAGTAACAGTCTTCTACGGTGTTGGGCAGTTATCCATTACTGTTACAATTACCAGCTACTGTTAGAGTCATTATATTACTGAATTAAATAAAGCACCACAGCATTGCTTTTATTGATTACATCCATTCATCCATTTATCCAAGAGGGGCCTCCTCCTGGTTGGACTTCCCCACAACAGTTTCCAGGAGGCATCCAAACCTGATGCACGAACAACCTCAGCTGGTGCTTCTCCATGTGGAGAATCAGCTACTCGACTACTGGCACCAAAGTTCTCGTCCTCTCTCTGGGAGAAGAGACCAAAGTCCCGTCGGTGGTGGTTGTCTTGCTGACTGTCGTTGACTGTCGTCGACTGTTGGGGTGGTTGTCTCGTTGAATGTCGTTGACTATTGTTGACTGTCTTTGACTGTCGTTGAGTGTTGTTGACTGTCGTTGACTGTCGTTGAGTGTTGTTGACTGTCGTTGACTGTTGTGGTGGTTGTCTTGTTGATGATTGTCGTCGACTGTCGTTGTGGTGGTTGTCTCATTGACTGTCGTGGTTGTCTCGTTGACGCTTGTTGACTGTCGTCGACTGTCATTGTGGTGGTTGTCTCGTTGACTGTCGTGGTTGTCTCGTTGACTCTTGTTGACTGTCGTTGTGGTGGTTGTCTCGCTGACTGTAGTGGTGGTTGTCTCATTGAATGTCGTTGACTGTCGTTGACTGTCATTGACTGTTGTTGACTGTCGTCGACTGTTGTTGTGGTGGTTGTCTCGTTGAATGTCATTGACTGTCGTTGACTGTCATTGACTGTCGTTGACAGTTGTAGACTGTTGTCGACTGTCGTTGTGGTGGTTGTCTCGTTGAATGTCATTGACTGTTGTTGACTGTCGTTGACTGTTGTTGACTGTCGTTGACAGTTGTAGACTGTTGTCGACTGTCGTTGTGGTGGTTGTCTCGTTGAATGTCATTGACTGTTGTTGACTGTCGTTGACTGTCATTGACTGTCGTTGACAGTTGTAGACTGTTGTCGACTGTCGTTGTGGTGGTTGTCTCGTTGAGTGTCCACCATGTCAGAATGGCAGCTCAGAACAGAGGAAACAGTCAATTCCGTGCTCTGAACTGTCACGTCTGTTGCTCTGGTAGTAGAAATCATCTGTTTTAGTTTTCCTGCTCAGTTCTGAATACTTATCTGTAAAAACCTGATTGGAGTCACATTTGAAACAAAACTGCATTTCAATGTGTGATTTATTTTTTCTTTTTAAGCTATTCAGACTGTCAACAAATTGAGCTATGGATACTGAAATGTTGCTTTGTTTTTGTAATTCTGCCACTTCTTAGCATTTGTCATTGAGTTGAAATCAGTTTACATGTGGAAGCAGCTAACTGAACATCCTAAAAACAAGAAAAGAACCTGAACATCCCCAAATAGAGACAATAAAGTCTGTTTTCATTTTGACTTTTACAGAAATCCTTTCCGATAGTGGACATCTGATTTTAAAGCAGTATTTTTATAGTTGTGAAGTACTTTGAAAGGTTTTTCTTAAAATTAAAACTATTAACATGTAAATGAAAACTGGTAAACTACAGTTATCCTGTTGAATTGTGCCTCAGTAGACGAAGCATGAAAAGAAACATTTAGAGCAGCCCTGATACCTGACAACTACAGAGAAACTCACAAAGAAATATAAGACACAAACAGCAACCTTTCAAAGATACAAGCTTAACTGCAGTGCAGACACAGAAACATCTGCACTGCAGCTGTTGGATGCAGGTGTTCAGGTCGAGCAGCTGCAGTTCCAACACCTGCATCAACAAAACTTGAGGCTGAGTGAGTCTCATCTGCATACTCTGATGGAAGTGCTTGTAATTGGTCACAATTGATTTTTTTTTCTCCTCTGACTGAGCTGGAATTGAGTCTGAAGTTGTTCCAGTAGATTGATTTGTGCCTAAATTCCAGTTTATTTGCCTCACAGAATAATGACGCAGCGATTGGACGGCCGAGAGCAGCCGCTGACCTCCCCGTCCAGTCGCCTTCAGTCCTGCCGCGCGTTATCGCAGGAATCCTGCAGGATCTGATCAGACGCCTGACTGAGCGAGGAGCTGCAGGCGCATGAAAAATGTCCCCTGCAGAGGTACATGAAGGTGTGAAATTGCAGACTCCTCTTTGCCCTCAGCCCCGCGCCTCAGAAGGTATTTCTTCTTTTATTGACAGCCTGAAGGAGGCCGCTGCCTCCCCCCTCCCCCTCCCCCCTCCAGCCTTGATTGCTTTTGTTTCCAGGTCACCTCCTATCTATTGCTGCAACTTTTCCAATTTCTCAGGGCTCGTTGTATGAAGACAGAGGACAGAAGACAGCAGCTCTGTGGGAACACCAACATGAACCTCAGCACAGAGACGATACGAAGAGCCTCACAGCTTCACGCTCCGCGGGCGACACACAACTTCATCAAAGCAACAATCACATAAAAGTCCTGCTTCATTAATAAGGAGTTATCTCAGCATTAAGATTAATTGCATTAAACTGATGAGCGAGTGTTGGTGTGGATGGAAGCTGCAGAAATGATGGATGATGAGAGGCGTGATGAATGGAGAAACCAGCGGAACTAAATTGAAAGTGTACTCATCCGTTCTCCGCTCACAACTAATGATAAATTGAGCGTGTCACGTTGAACAATACATGCTGAGCTTTGAACGTGGCCTCCTCCTCCTCCTCCTCCTCAGCTGTCAGGTAGCTGCTCCTGACGGGAGGACGGAGGTCCTGCTGGCTGGAGAGATCACAGTCCCTCTGAACACACACCAGCACCAGTACCACCACCACCACCACCACCACCACCACCACCACCTCCACTGAGTCCCTGAGAGTTGATCTGAGTTTGTGTTTGATCTGTTTGCTGCTGGTTTGTGTGTCTGCGTGTCATTTTGTGTTTGCTCATCGTTTTCATGGCCTTTCAGCCGTCTAAAGCTGTTTTACATCCTGCTTCTTTCTGGGATGTTCATGGTTGTTCTGAAGCTTTTCTCCTCTACGTTTTCTGGATCACATCTGTATTTTGTTACTGTTGTGGATTCTCAGGACTGTTTTGAAAAGGTCTCAGGTGTATTTGTGTTTGTTAATGGTCATTTTGAATCTGTTTGAATGTATTTTGTGTCTCTGTGGTAATGTTGAGTCTCTGAGGTTATTCTTTGTTTTTTGAGCAGTTTTTTGATGTTTGTGGTCATTTTGAAACTTTTGAAATCTGGTTGTAGCCTTTCATATTTGCAATTGTTGTCTGTCTTCTTTTGGTCTTTTTGTGTCTCTGTGGTTGTCCATTAAGATCTTTGGGACATCTATCAGTTGATTTGTATGGACTAGTCTCACCAACGGATGCAGAAGAAACATCCTCTGAATAGATGTAGCACCAGTCAGTTGTAAAACCAGTCAGACATAGCACCAGTCAGATGTAGAACCAGTCAGACGTAGCAACAGTCAGATGTAGAACCAGTCAGACGTAGCAACAGTCAGATGTAGCATCAGTCAGATGTAGCACCAGATATAGCATCAGTCAGGCATAGCACCAGTCAGTTGTAAAACCAGTCAGATATAGCACCAGTCAGATGTAGAACCAGTCAGACGTAGCAACAGTCAGATGTAGCATCAGTCAGATGTAGCACGAGTCAGTCATAGCACCAGTCAGATGTAGCACCAGTCAGTTGTAAAACCAGTCAGACATAGCACCAGTCAGACATAGCACCAGTCAGATGTAGCACCAGTCAGACGTAGCACCAGTCAGATGTAGCACCAGTCAGATCTAGCACCAGTCAAATGTAGCACCAGTCAGATGTAACACCAGTCAGACGTAGCACCAGTCAGACGTAGCACCAGTCAATCGTAGCACCAGTCAGACATAGCACCAGTCAGATGTAGCACCAGTCAGTTGTAGCACCAGTCAGATGTGGCACCAGTCAGTAGTAGCACCAGTCAGATGTAGCACCAGTCAGTAGTAGCACAAGTCAGATGTAGCACCAGTCAGTCATAGCACCAGTCAGACGTAGCACCAGTCAGTCGTAGCACCAGTCAGACGTAGCAGTCAGCATCAGTCAGTAGTAGCACAGTCAGATGTAGCACCAGTCAATCAGTCACCAGTCATACCAGTCAGCACCAGTCAGACGTAGCACCAGTCAGACGTAGCACCAGTCAGTAGCACCAGTCAGTGTAGCACCAGTCAGTCACCAGTCGTTGTAGCACCAGTCAGTTGTAGCACCAGTCAGTGTAGCACCAGTCAGTCGTAGCACCAGTCAGTAGCACCAGTCAGACGTAGCACCAGTCAGATGTAGCACCAGTCAGACATAGCACCAGTCAGTAGTAGCACCAGTCAGATGTAACACCAGTCAGACCAGCACCAGTCAGTCGTCACACCAGTCAAGCACCAGTCAGCACCAGTCAGATGTAGCACCAGTCATAGCACCAGTCAGATGTGGCACCAGTCACCAGTAGCACCAGTCAGATGTAGCACCAGTCAGTAGTAGCACCAGTAGCACAGTCAGTCATAGCACCAGTCAGACGTAGCACCAGTCAGACATAGCACCAGTCAGATGTAGCACCAGTCAGACGTAGCACCAGTCAGATGTAGCACCAGTCAGATCTAGCACCAGTCAAATGTAGCACCAGTCAGATGTAACACCAGTCAGACGTAGCACCAGTCAGACGTAGCACCAGTCAATCGTAGCACCAGTCAGACATAGCACCAGTCAGATGTAGCACCAGTCAGTCGTAGCACCAGTCAGATGTGGCACCAGTCAGTAGTAGCACCAGTCAGATGTAGCACCAGTCAGTAGTAGCACAAGTCAGATGTAGCACCAGTCAGTCATAGCACCAGTCAGACGTCAGCCACCAGTCAGTCGTAGCACCAGTCAGACGTAGCACCAGTCAGACAGTCCAGTCACCAGTCAGTGTAGCACCAGTCAGTAGCACCAGTCAGTAGTAGCACCAGTCAGTCAGGTAGCACCAGTCACGTAGCACCAGTCAGACGTAGCACCAGTCAGTAGCACCAGTCAGTCAGTAGCACCAGTCAGATGTAGCACCAGTCAGTCATAGCACCAGTCAGATGTGGCACCAGTCAGTAGTAGCACCAGTCAGATGTAGCACCAGTCAGTAGTAGCACAAGTCAGATGTAGCACCAGTCAGTCATAGCACCAGTCAGACGTAGCACCAGTCAGACATAGCACCAGTCAGATGTAGCACCAGTCAGACGTAGCACCAGTCAGATGTAGCACCAGTCAGATCTAGCACCAGTCAAATGCAGCACCAGTCAGATGTAACACCAGTCAGACGTAGCACCAGTCAGACGTAGCACCAGTCAATCGTAGCACCAGTCAGACATAGCACCAGTCAGATGTAGCACCAGTCAGTCGTAGCACCAGTCAGATGTGGCACCAGTCAGTAGTAGCACCAGTCAGATGTAGCACCAGTCAGTAGTAGCACAAGTCAGATGTAGCACCAGTCAGTCATAGCACCAGTCAGACGTAGCACCAGTCAGTCGTAGCACCAGTCAGACGTAGCACCAGTCAGACATAGCACCAGTCAGTAGTAGCACCAGTCAGATGTAGCACCAGTCAATCATAGCACCAGTCATACGTAGCACCAGTCAGACATAGCACCAGTCAGACGTAGCACCAGTAAGACGTAGCACCAGTCAGTCGTAGCACCAGTCAGACGTAGCACCAGTCAGATGTAGCACCAGTCAGACGTAGCACCAGTCAGTTGTAGCACCAGTCAGTTGTAGCACCAGTCAGTCGTAGCACCAGTCAGTTGTAGCACCAGTCAGTTGTAGCACCAGTCAGACGTAGCACCAGTCAGTCGTAGCACCAGTCAATCGTAGCACCAGTCAGACGTAGCACCAGTCAGTCGTAGCACCAGTCAGACATAGCACCAGTCAGTGTAGCACCAGTCAGATGTAGCACACCAGTCAGACACGTAGCACCAGTCAGTCGTAGCACCAGTCAGTCGTAGCACCAGTCAGCATGTAGCACCAGTCAGATGTAGCACCAGTCAGTAGCACCAGTCAGTCAGCACCAGTCAGTAGTAGCACCAGTCAGATGTAGCACCAGTCAGTAGTAGCACAAGTCAGATGTAGCAGCAGTCAGTCATAGCACCAGTCAGACGTAGCACCAGTCAGTCGTAGCACCAGTCAGACGTAGCACCAGTCAGACAGTCAGTCACCAGTCAGATGTAGCACCAGTCAGAGTAGCACCAGTCAGTAGCACCAGTAGCACCAGTCAGTCAGTAGCACCAGTCAGTTGTAGCACCCAGTCAGTAGCACCAGTCAGTCAGCACCAGTCAGTAGTAGCACCAGTCAGTCGTAGCACCAGTCAGTCAGTTGTAGCACCAGTCAGACGTAGCAACAGTCAGATGTAGCACCAGTCAGTTGTAGCACCAGTCAGTTGTAGCACCAGTCAGACATAGCACCAGTCAGTCGTAGCACCAGTCAGTTGTAGCACCAGTCAGTCGTAGCACCAGTCAGATGTAGCACCAATCAGATGTAGCACCAGTCAGATGTAGCAACAGTCAGACGTAGCACCAGTCAGACGTAGCACCAGTCAGATGTAGCAACAGTCAGATGTAGCACCAGTCAGTCGTAGCACCAGTCAGTTGTAGCACCAGTCAGACGTAGCACCAGTCAGACGTAGCACCAGTCAGATGTAGCACCAGTCAGTAGTAGCACAAGTCAGATGTAGCACCAGTCAGTCATAGCACCAGTCAGACGTAGCACCAGTCAGTCGTAGCACCAGTCAGACGTAGCACCAGTCAGACATAGCACCAGTCAGTAGTAGCACCAGTCAGATGTAGCACCAGTCAGACGTAGCACCAGTCAGTTGTAGCACCAGTCAGTTGTAGCACCAGTCAGACATAGCATCAGTAGCACCAGTCAGTCGTAGCACCAGTCAGTTGTAGCACCAGTCAGTCGTAGCACCAGTCAGTTGTAGCACCAGTCAGTCGTAGCAACAGTCAGACGTAGCACCAGTCAGTTGTAGCACCAGTCAGTCGTAGCACCAGTCAGTCACAGTCAGTAGCACCAGTCAGTTGTAGCACCAGTCAGTCGTAGCAACAGTCAGATGTAGCACCAGTCAGTAGCACCAGTCAGATGTAGCACAGTCAGATGTAGCACCAGTCAGTCGCAGTAGCACCAGTCAGTCTGTAGCACCAGTCAGTCGTAGCACCAGTCAGTCGTAGCACCAGTCAGATGTAGCACCAGTCAGATGTAGCAACAGTCAGATGTAGCACCAGTCAGTTGTAGCACCAGTCAGTTGTAGCACCAGTCAGACATAGCACCAGTCAGTCGTAGCACCAGTCAGTGTAGCACAGTCAGTCATGTAGCACCAGTCAGTCAGCACCAGTCAGACAGTCAGTAGCACCAGTCAGTCGTAGCACCAGTCAGTGTAGCACAGTCAGTAGCACCAGTCAGATGTAGCACCAGTCAGATGTAGCAACAGTCAGATGTAGCACCAGTCAGTTGTAGCACCAGTCAGTTGTAGCACCAGTCAGACATAGCACCAGTCAGTCGTAGCACCAGTCAGTTGTAGCACCAGTCAGTCGTAGCACCAGTCAGATGTAGCACCAGTCAGACGTAGCACCAGTCAGATGTAGCACCAGTCAGATGTAGCACCAGTCAGACGTAGCACCAGTCAGACGTAGTAACAGTCAGATGTAGCACCAGTCAGTCGTAGCACCAGTCAGTTGTAGCACCAGTCAGATGTAGCACCAGTCAGACGTATTCATTCTGTGTCCCTGTTGTTTTCTGTAGTTCATGTTTGGTCGTGTCATATCTGGTCTGAACTGATCTGGGTTCAGTCACCAGCCCTGACTGTCTTCATCACATTGTGCTGTGATGGATTACTTTGATCATTTTTGAAATGATCAATCAGAATCATCGATTTAATTGGCATAGTTTTTTATCCACTGTTCCATGTGTAAAACCCCAAACAAGAGACAGGCAGGCAGCGTTACAGATGATGAACCTCCGTCTGGCCCGGCTCCAGCTGACAGCCTCCATCGTAAATGATATTGCCATCTGTGAGATCACAACAGTTGGGGAATGGAGAAGAAGATCTCAATCAATCTCCACTGGGCTCGTTCATATTACAGCTCTGCTGGTTTGACAAATGCAGAGCAGCAGGAGCGACTCTCAGTGTCATTACCGACATTTTCTGCATTAAAACACCACATCAGGTCTGACATTTCATTTTTAATCTTCTCCACAGAGGCAGGATATACGTGATTATTTATTTGATGCTGTTTCTGCTGCTCTGTGTTTCAACAGGAGCCCAGAGGGGACAAACAACACAACGGCTCCAGGTGACGACACCGACAACAGGAGTGTGGAGCATCAATCCCTTTGCAATCGAGGCGATGTGAGTACTGCGACATGGTGCTATTTTTCATCCACTAGGTGGTAGTAATGAGTTGTATTTGGGGCTCTTTTACCGACACGACCACTTCTGGTAAAAGAAAAGCAACAGATCGTTACCTTCAGACAACAACGGTGGACTGCTGCGATGCTGCGGAGCGTAAATCACATAGATCCAAAGCAAAGAAGCTACACACCTGTCCCTCCATGATGACGTGACATGGCTGAAAGAGAAGATGGAAGATGCTGATTCAGCGTGAGAGGAAGGATGTGGACGAGCAGAACCTCATGAGAAGTTCCAGACTACGATCCTGTGATCCTGGTGATCCCGTCTGCTTCTGCTGGAGTAACTGGAGGAAGCTGCTAGAGCGCAGAAGACTGGAACGACACATCAATATTTAGGAAAACTCCTGGATGTCAATGTTTACTGACCCTGCAGCATGTTCTACTTGTGATATCAGATTGTTTAAAAAGGAGAAGTCAACATGGACATGTGTGCTCATCAATCAGGGATTTGTCTCCATCTATACTGAAGAACAGAGGCCTCAGCATCCTCTACGCCGTCACTGGTAGGACCAGATCAGACCTTCAGGTGGTGGACCTCCACAGACTGAATGAAAAGAACTGGACACCCCCCCTGGTGACATCAACTCATAAGATTCTAAAGAGCAGGGTTTGAGGGTTTTCTTTGTCTCCGTGGATCGCACCACGCTCGCCATTTAACGGGCGGCTGGAATGAGCACTAATGGAGGCCACGCCCCCTTCAGCTCAGTTAGCACATGTTAGCTGTTTTAGCAGGGCTGGCTTCGTCTCTGCTGACTAATGCTACCTAAAGTTCACTCTGATCAAATCTGTACAAACGTCCTCATTTCAGATGCTGCTGCCAAAATGATATCCGTTGGGGACCAAAGCCCCCTAGTGTCCAAGGTTTCAATAAGGTTTCATTGTATTTAAACAATAGTGTAAGAACTCAGTAATATGTAACTGTGCAGTGTTGTAACTACTTAATCAAGGCATTAAAACTTAATGGTCTGTCCCGGCGCGATTACGTTCCTCTCTACACATGTGTAGTAGTGTGCAAAGAAGTGACCGTTAGAGGTCTCTGGAACCTCGTACGACTGCGACTGCAGCTACGAATGGGAACTGATGGTCAAGCGTTTTCCAATCAACTATTTTTTCGTAAGTATGTTAATTATTTAAACAGTGGAATTTACTCTGAATTAGCAACAAAAGGCGATATATATTTTTTTAATTTTAATATACATTTGGCGATGTAACTGTTACTTTGATGTATGATTTCAAAAAGCCCGTCATTACTCTTAGCTTAACTGTGTTTGTGTTGGTCTATTCAGTAAGAAAGAAAATCGATTTTTCGGCGCTTGCAAGTTTGACCACTTATTGTCGTTGCCCGGACGACGCCTGGCATGGAGGCTGCTCACTGCTGCTCTAGGGACTTATCCCTGCGACGGTGGATGCTCCAGTTTGTGTCCGGTTTGTGGTGATTTGTGGTCGGATGTCTACATACTGTCTGCGGGGGGCGGATCGGTCCTCTTGCAACTGGTGGAGACCTGCCGCCGCAGACATGGATGGCCGCTGGAGGCCGGTTCAGGAAAGCTAAGTAGTTCTGAACTGCTACCCGCTGCAACCACCGCGACTGAATCCAGGGGAGCTGGGACGGGAGCCCCCGATGTAGCAGCGGTGGCGTGCCCGTGACCGGCAAACAGCTGCTGCCCCTGTCCAGCAGTCTACACGCCGGATGGGTCAGCTGACCTGGCAGGGGCCGTCTGGTGACCTGGTTGGGCCCAGCACCGCCGGGCAATGGCATGTGTTGGCTAGGGTTGGCTACAGCCACCACTGGATTACTCTGAGCCACCCCTTAGCCACCCCAAGGAGGCGCATTGGATTTATGTAGATCTAGGAAATATATTTTAAACATAGGCTTCTATATTTTTAACAGAAATAGCAACAACAAAAATATATATTAGTAAGAATAAGAATCAGACCACAACGGGATCCCTACGCCCAATGTTACATGCAGTAGATCCATTGCTCCGTTCAGATCCCCCCAACCCCTCCCCCTCCCCTCTCTTCGACGCGATGTTCGGAGGTGCTGCTGAAGTCAGTTTGGAAACTGAAGAAAGCATCCAGTGCATTCAAGCAGCAAAACCAATGCTACAACGAATTCTGAAAAGGACTTTTGTGGGTATGTATGTTATACAGAGTTTGCAGTGTTTGTGTAGTATATTTATTTGACTGGAAATACATGGATATACTTTATACATGTGCATACTGAATGAGTGAGACTTTTGCTTGCTCTATGAAGTTAGCACGCTAAGTGGAAAAGTTAGCATAGCTAACTAACCACTTTGCTGAATTGCTTTCAATCTACAGAGGTTAGAGGATGAATTGAAACTGAATTGGATGATGAAGACATCAGTAGTAGAAATCCTTTGATTTCTACTACTACTGTTAAATTAGCCATTATGAAATGTTACCAAAAATGGGTTGGATGTTTCTTCCTTCAAGGAAGAAACATCCAACCCATCCAACCCAAAAAATGGGTTGGATTGAAAACAATTGAAAACAGGATGACATTAATGCCCTGGCAGTGGCAATAAGCTTTATTTTATTTTACATTTTTTAAGATGAGATTTACACTAAATATGTGTTACTGACAAGTGCTGATGTTAAAAGTGTTTGAACAACAAATGTTATGACACTTTAGTTCATATGGCAGCAGAACATTTCAATAAAAGTGACCTTTACACTACTTTTGAATTCATTATTTGATTTTGCGTATACAATGTGATTATTCGTGATTAATCAGAGAAATCATGCAATTAATCACGATTAAAATTTTTAATCATTGCCCAGCCCTAATTTTAGTAAGTTATAGCTTAGATGTCATTCAAACCCCAAACAAAAATAGATCAAATCAAAGGAATAAAAATGTAGTAATAGGAATAGGAATAAAAAACTGAGATGTTTTGATGGCAGGAACAACTTTCCAGGAAAATCCCGCCGCTGGATTTTTATTCCAGGTTCATATTTGCCAAGTCCACGTTGAGCGTCATCCATCATGGCTCGCGCCTCCTGATCACCGTCTCCGGGGGAACCGGGGGTCCATCGCTCCTCTTCCTCCGTCCCGCTGGAGCTCAGCAGAGAGCAACAGCGTCTCCAATCTCCCTCTCAGCAGTGATGCAGAAAAAAAAAAAAAAAAAAATCAAAAAAATCCGCCGGGCGCAGCAGCAGCGCTCTGCAACTTCTCTGCAAAATGAATACTTTTTAATTTGCGTGCCTGGGATGGCCCCGGGCCCCGGGACAATGTTGATGGATGATGTTTTAATGCCGCTGAATGTTATTTTTACTGAACAGGGAAAACTATAAATTTTGACTTCATTGGCAATGATTGTGCCACATGCATAAAAGCGCGGCGGCTGCGCGCCGCACATGAATAATCGCCGCTCACAGCAGATGTTACTCTGCAGAAACCAATTCCTCGGATAAGATTTGCACAAGATTAATTGTCTACAGCTGTTTCATGGGCCGCTGCAATCTTAATACATTTATGATAAGTTTAAGAGCTGAGCGGCGGCAGCGGAGCCTCCGTAGCGAGCAGCCGCTTTATTCTTACATCTGGATTCATATCCTCCGTCAGATTCATCATTAGCTTTTATGCGAGACGATGAAGAGGCCGGCCGTCATTACGGCGCCACGTGCAGACCCGCCGCCCCCCCCTTCCTCTTTCTGCTTCTTCCCTTCACTTCCATATTTTCATCTCTCCTTTTTGACTGACTGAATTATTCAGATGTGTGCAAATGAGTTGTTTTCATTTTTCTCCCCAGGAAGTGGAAATTGAAAGTGACCCAGCGTGACCCCCATCTATTACTCAAGCTAAATTGCGGCGCGTGTGCCGCGCGGATCATTGTAGCCATGTGGGGCTTTGTTACGCGCCGCGCCGTGACCCGCCGCCCACAGCCGTGCGGGAGAACTCGCCGCGCCGCCACTCCGCGCGCCCCGCTTTTATAAGCCCCTATTTGAATATTCCAAGCAGAACAAAAGCAATCATGTTGGGGCGCGCGGGGCCGGGTCAGGGGCCGGCGCGCGGCGGGGGCCCACACTTCCAGGTGAGGCTTTGAAGACCCATTCGGTGCTCCAGAGTTCCCGACACCGACACGAGCTCTGGCGGGCTTTCATTTGCTGAGCATTTAACCCCCCCCCCCCCCCCCTCCCCCCAGCTCATTGTGCGCCTTTCTTCCCGGCCGGGATCATTTAACTCACCGGGATCCTCCATTATTTATCACACCAGTCGTCTCTGCGACGGGAGCAAATCCTGTCTGAGGTCACGTCCATTTACAGGAACAGGGACACTGATTTAACCCTGATTTGCTCTGGAATCAGCATGAACGCACGTGATGGAGACTGATAGCTGTAATGAAGCCGTTAGTTCACTCCTGCAGCTGCTGCAGCTGCGTCACTGGACACACTCATGCAGTTATTACTGGTTTATCAACGCTCAAAGGATGCTTCTGTTGTTGGAGGAACTGGGAAATAACAGCCGGAAAATAGAGTTTAACTGCGAAGAAACAAGAATAAAATCTGCCTCATTTTTCCACAAATTGAAAATGAAGCAGAGAACATCAGCTTCCTGGAGCCTGAAGGTCCCACGCTCATCTGTCCGGATGATCATCAGGACCCTCCAGGACCCAGAGGTGGATGTGTGGACACTCAGAACATGTCCTCAGACTGAAACCGGCTGTGAGGTCATCATCACGGCCCGTTTGGACGGGAAGCTTCCAGCCCTCCGCCATCACCCTACTGTGAAGCACAGAGGTGGCAGCATCATGATGTGGAGCTGCTCCGCTGAAGGAGGGACTGCATGTCACAGAACACAACAAAATCAGCAAATTAACTCAAATTTGATTTCAAGACTTTTGAAGTGTCCTATATGGGTCCACACCACAGAGGGTTAATTTAACTCTTTTTGGAGAGTTAGTACCTTAACACCTAACTTAGTGTAATTATTGACTCTTTGTGGAGTTAAAATTTAACACTTCTTAACACTAACTAGTGTTACTTTATCTCAACAGTTTTATGTAGTGTTAGACATTAACTCTCTTTCAGGATTGTTGGTTAACTATACAAGTGTTACAGTCATTTTAACACTGTAGTGTAAAATTAGCTCTTCTGAATTACTAAAAAAATACTTCAAAAATAAGGTTTGCTAAAAATGATGCCATCATGTTTAGTTGAAACTCATTTATGTCAAACATGCACCACAAGTTAACATTTAAAGCACTTTATCGGACACAATTCGTCGTAAGCTAACTTAATGTTAACACTAATATAATGCAGCCTAAAAAACAGCCCACAACCGATACACTGCTTATTCAGCGTTAGCTTGCTTAGCCGAGTTAACAACACAACAAAAATACGGTCTAAAACTTTTTTTTTTTACCATATACAGTCTTCACCATCAAATTACAAGTTTTAGAGACCCAAATGATGAACTAAAATCATAACATTAGCGCTGGCTTAATGTGGCGACATAACTTTACCGTGAGTGTCTCGCCATTGAAGACAGACCAGGTGCCAGAGGGGTAATATAAATATCAAAACCTAACGCAAACATCAAAGTTAGTCGACGATAAAACCACGGTGAAACGCTCCTGTCGCTGTGTAGCAACGTTGGGGGTGGGGTCTGATTTACACTTTAAGTGTCACATCCACGTTTGGAGTTAAGAGTTAAATAGTTCAGAGTTGATGTTACTACAATGACACTTACAGATTTGATCTGAAGACACTTTGTTTTGAATCCAACTATTTGTAAACTAGAGTTATATATAAGGGATTTGACTCTGTTCAGAGTGGAATTAACTCTGCTTTTGCTTAGACTTCACCAATCAGAAATATAACTCTTCTCACTTTGCTATGAAGAAGCTCGTGTGGATGTGCTGAGGGAACATCTGTCTTCAAAAACGTTTGAGGCCAGTGAAACGGTTCTAAAGGCAGGTTCTAGTAAGAACCTGTCCCCCTTTGTTCCTGTCACGGAGCCAACTTCAACACCTTTCCATTGATCTACCGTATTTTCCGGACTATAAGCCGCTACTTTTGTCCCACGCTTTAAACCATGAGGCTTATACAGAGATGCGGCTTTTCTATGAATTTTTCTTCAGCCCTCAGGGGGCGCTCTAGCAGGAAGTGCAAAAACCCCAAAAAACAAACCGAGTAGTTAAAGGCTATTCTGTTTTTGTTAAGTAGCCTATGTTGGCTATGCTAGTTCAGGTATGTGAATAAACACTTATGGTACAAAATCTTTCTATGTAAATATCTTATTTCTCAGCCTGGATACCAGTGGCTTATAGTCCGATGCGGCGTATATGTGTCAAAATATATATTTCGTTTAAATTTTAATGAGTGCGGCTTATATTCAGGTGCGCTTTATAGTCCAGAAAATACGGTAAATCTGATTTCAGGGTTTTGTTGACGCAGCTGATTGGTGAGACGGACGTGAACACGCTGGTGTGGTCATAAATATTCCAGAGGAAGCGGCGGCGGCTCCTTGCTGACAGCTCAGACATGGAACATGACACAACCGGCTGCGGTAAAACCGAGCCGTCGCTTCATGAATGTGGTGATTTATACGGAGGCGGCGGGACGAATGCAGCATCGTAAATATACGCTGATTCTCTTTTGTCCCGCTGGGACTCGATCACTAATTGGTTTCTCTGTCAGCTTCGCGCTCATTAGCAGATGTGTGTTAATGAACTGAGCTACCTTTTCCTTTCTGCAGTACATCTAAAGCACATTTCCCAGCATTCCTGCTTCGGGGAAGTGAGTTTTGTTTGAGCGCAGGGGTCAAACATCAGGAGGCGCCTCACGTCGGGCGTCCTCGCCGTCCTCACACGCCCCCCCGGCCTGTACAAACAGATACCTGTCACGTATGAAGAATAGCGCCGCTCCTTGGCGGATTATTTACTTTTAATGGGCGGCGGGATGAGGAGAGCACTTAATATGTGCTCACACGAGGCGTGATGTATGGGGTCACGGCGGCGGGGCGGCTCCGGCCCGGGCTGCTCGTTGAGAACAGATCCGTGGGAGGCTTCCATCAGAAGGTCCCAGAAGAGGAGGTGAGGGCAGGAGAAGCAAACGTGATGATGGATTTAAGGTGAATTTTAAGGCCAAATTTACTTTCGAACCGTCTCTGATGGAAGTAACCGAGGTGTGTGTCACTTCTCCTGGAGCTCCGCCTTCAGAGCAGAGACCTTTAAATTAGCCAGACCGCACCGGCCGGCGGTGGACGGAGGATCCCCTCCTCCGCAGACACCCACAGGAGTCCATTATTCAAAAATAATTGCACCTTTTCACGGCGCCAGCGTCGACCTGACAGTGTGAGGTTTGGTGGTGGTTATCAGCTCCGTCCAGCCCCCAAGATTACTCCCACGTAGAGCCACACCTGATTACATTTCTTCTGCATCATGATGAAAATTAACATATTTATCAGTTTCCAGTAAAGTAGATTTGTTTTCCCCAGAAAGATCACATCTCTGTCCGTTCTTTATGAAAAAAAAAACACTTGAAAGTACGTACAGTCAGGTGTTGGTTTTTTGTGCATAAAAACTAGGGGTGCACGATAACTATCAGTCCGATAACAGGACGTCATCCCGATAAGTCCGATATCACGACGAATAGCCCCGATAACATTTATATTTCTGTCAACACAGCAGTGTCTCGCTCCCTCTGAGCCTTGAATGACCAGCAGTAAATGTTATGTTCAAGTGACGTCGGCATAATCAGAAAAACGATTACTCAATAAGGAAAATCAAGAATACTCCCTCATGCCAGAAAACAACTCGTTAACTTGGTCATAATTTTGGTAGTTGCTGACTTGAAATGATATATATATATATGAGTATTCTCCCTCATGTTACACATAAAAATAGAAAAAACAGAAAAGGCTGAAAGAACGACTAGTAAACGAAAGAACGTGGGAATTTACGTTACACCTTGAATGCAGCATGCAGCACAGCGTACTGATCACAACAAACATGGCGGCGTGGAACTTGGTTAAAGTTTCAGAAGAAGATAGTTTGGTGGTTATTTGTGATGAATCCTCCGAGCGAATTCTAGGAGGAGGGAAGCACAAGCTTTAATACGTAAAACCTGATCTGCCATCTACAACATAACAATCACTTCCATGGAGTTTTGAAATCGCGCTAACGCGAGCTAATGGAAGCTAATCCTGACATGCGCAAGGCAGCAGTCTCCCCTCCCTTCCCTCTCCTCTCCCTCATTCCTCTCATCTAAAGCTTCCATGAGATTAAAAATAAAAACTACTGAACCTCATTTACTTTAATTAAAGGTATTCATTTAAATGGAACCACAAGCCAAAATCCTTTAAATGTTAATCTTTTTCAGTTAGTAATTCTGATGCATGTATTTCCATCAGTTCAAGGAAGCCTTTATTTTTTATATCAGTCAGTAATGAACCTTATTTAAGTTGATGTGAGATATCAAATAGGTTTGTTTGATAGCTTTATGAAAATGTTTGAGAGGCTTGACAATAGTTTTTAATTGGAAAAAAATAAATATCTGTTCATTTAAAGAGTCAAAACTGTTTTTGTTTTTGTTCATAGTATTGATGTAATGATCTTAGGTATATGTGTGTGTTATCGGTTATCGGTATCAGTTTTAAAAAACAGTTATCGTGCATCCCTAATAAAAACATCATAAAAATGATCTGATACTAGGTTTGAATGTTAAAACCAAGAGGGAAAGACGTGAGCAATGGTCTGGAGTGTTAAAGTTCACGACAGCAGAATGAGAGGAACCACTGGAGCAGTTTGGTTGGTTTGGGAGGGTTACCAGGACTAAAAAAGAACACAGAAGCACAACTGACGCTCACAAAACTGCATCTGAGCAAACCAGGAGACTTCTGCAACAGGGTCCTCTGGACAGATGAGACCAGAGTGGAGCCCAGAACCACGTTTGGAGGTAACCAGCAGGAACACCTCAGACCCACTGATGAGCACGGTGGTGGAGGAGTGATGAGCTGGGGTAGTTCTGCTGTCACAAGACCTGGGCACCTTGAGGTGGGTTTTCAGACCAGGAAACAGGACTGAGAGGCAGGACTTCCTCCTCGGTCCTTTCAGCTGTTGCATCTCCATGGACAGTGACGGACCAGGCAGGATCCACTGACTATCCTCCAAACCAACACTTCATACCACTTAGTAAAGCTTAGTAAAGCTTAGTAAAGCTTAGTAAAGCTCCACATTTCCTGTTTGCCAGATGCCAATAAATAAAATAAGAAGAAAGCTGTTGTTTGTAAATTTGGGTTCATCTTATGTACAAGTATATGCTCTAACTGTGCTCTGGTGAGGCAGTCAATCAGCTGTTAAACAAGGTGCTGGACAACAATGTAGGTGCAAAGTGGATTTATTCTCCAAGTTGTTTACAGTTCAGAGAGGTCATCAACTCACATCACAGAATAAAGGGTGATCATAAATGACAAGTTGGCAGTAGGGAACAGTTCTTCTTAAGCCTTAAGATCTTGAGAGACCGTCTAGACGCCTACGTGTCAAGACTTAGCGACTTGATGGAGCCAGAACGATAACAAACTATGGCCTTAGACAGATAGGAATCCAGACCAGAAGTCATGGACTCATGACGCAGCAATTAAGGCCCCAAATGCAGTTTTAATATTACAAAAGCTAAGAAAAAAAATCTGGAACAGTGAGATTCAAACTAAAGGAGCTGTTTGTGTACGCTGCAATGGAGGAGACTTCACATCCCAAAGCATATCCAGTCAGGACCCCCCCCCAGCAGTTTTTTGGGACCTCGTATAAGTTCCCTGTTGGATGCCAAGTGCAGCAGCAGAACTACAGCGACCTTGGAACGACCTTGTCACAGTCCAGGGTGTCTGAGGCTGTTGTTGCTCAAATACTAAACAGGGTGCACTAACTTTCAAACATGACTGTGTTTGTTGCAGAAGCTGCATTCACTCAAGCTTCTTCAGTGACCTTTTCTGGACCGGGTACCGAGTAGCTGACCGGGTCACCTCTGCAGGACGTCTGGAGTGGGCGCTGTGTGCTGAAGATGGTCACGATGGTTTTTCAGTCGGCGGGCAGCTGTTTCCAGCTGTAAACGTTCACAGATACAAACTGGAACCCAGATCCACACTGTAAAAAAAAATTAAAAAAAAAAACAACCTAACAACCTGGCGCAGCTGGGGCGCCAGAAAAATACCGTGAAATAACAGAAAATTACTTTCTCATAAAAATACAGTTTTTTTTCCATAATTAAAATACAGTTTGTAGTTGTAATTTTAACAAGATTTTGCCTTATTTTCAGGTTGTTTTTAACATTTAATTAGAAAAATTCTTACATTTTAAAACAATTAAATGACCTATAAATATGGTAAGTAAAAGCTGCATTATGAATAATAATACTTAAATTTACAGAAATGTGCTGTTATTAATTGGTTTAAATGACATTATTTAATGCAAAGAAACTGTAGAATTTGTGTTTGATCTAATATAACAGTATATGACAGAAAAAATAATGTGATTCATCTTTCTAAACATGTCAAAAAACTGTTAAAATTGCAACAATTTTAAGGACTGTAGCCTTTGTACTTATGGGTACTGATGGGTACTCATTCGAACACAGACAGACTTAACTCAGGGTGACACAAATGAACATGTTAAATGTAAGAGGTCTGAATCAACAGGGGGTCAAACCAGCAACAGACTTTATATGGCAGCATTAAATCAAATAGCTAACAAATAAACACAGATAAGCACCTAAACAACCAGGACTGCAAAGGATGCTGGGAAATGACCCAAAAGGACCCGCCAGATCACTAGCAGCATATCTATCAGAAAAATCCTTTATTGAAAGCATTTAATTGCAGCTCACTTGGTAGAGCTGATGCTCCATAAGCAGAGGCAGCAGCCCTAAGTTCAAGTCCAACTCTTTATTATTCACCCTCTCAAGCTTTCCCCTTTCCCTATGTCTCTGTAGATGTCCTTTCAAAATAAATATCATTAATAATCATTTATTAATATAATGTTAATAAATGTTACCATCTAGACATGAGAGTAATTGTAGTTATTTTCAATGAAAATATTAGTCAATTAACAAAGAAATTATAGTAAAATTACAATTTTTTTTTACTTTTAATTCCTCAGCAATTTTAAATGATTTTTTAAAACTTTTTTTTTAGAGTTTTAAAGTTGAATTATACAGTTTATTCCCTTAAATAACAGACAAATATTTGTGAAATTACGATACATTTGTGAACGTATTTTAACAATAAATATATGTATTTCTAATGGTTTTTTTTTTTTTGGTAAAAGAACAGAAATGTGTTTTCACAGTTACAGTGATTTAATGTTATTTTACATTTGACATGTAAAATCACAGTCTATTTTTGTAAATTAAATGGTATTTTAAAAATACAGAAAAAAATCTGTAAAATACAGTAAAATTCTGTTATATTACATCTTTTTTTTTTTTTTTTTACAGTGCACCATTGTAACTGGTTACTCCACCAGTAGACACATCTGGGCCTAATCTGGGCTACTTCTGGCGCTCCCTGGCTCAGGTACGACCCTGGCAGGTGCTGTGTGGGCCACGCGCCTCCCAAACTTCATGAACTGTGTCAAACTTGTGGCCCAAGTTTCTTCTTCAGATGTCTTCTGCCAGCCTAGAGTTGGCCCAGAGGCTAAAATAATAATAATAAACCAGAACTGGCCCAGTCTCAGCAACCACAGATGTGCACACAGGGATGATATGAGTTTTTACCCAGCCTGCCCTGCAACCATCAGATGCCGTCTCAGAGGAGTCTGGTGACCACAGGAAACTTTCAGATCAAGACAGGAAGTGACCGGCATGTCCGTTTCCATCTGGCAGAAACCAGATTGGGGGTCCACATGCTCCCCCCCCCCCCAGCTCTCCACTCTCCGTTGTAAATGATGCTCTCGCTTTATTTGACAGCTTTTCTGGATGAAATATGTTTCCACTTTTGGCTCGGCACCTCCACGACGCCACATATACAGAAGATTTAAACACTGCCATTTATTTGCCATTTGAGGTTGTTAATATTCATGATCAATCATCAGGCGCGAGGCCCCCGAAGAGCCACAGGCTCTCCGTTTTATGATGGTTATTAATGACGACCTGAGCGCTTACTTCTCTCACTCACACCGCTCTAAACTCTTAATGATCAAAAGTGTTAATTCCCACAGTATTCCATTATTAATATCCTGGATGGAGATAAAAGGTAATATTAATGTAAGGCCAACATAAAGACAGAGTCATTATTTAAGTCCCGCTATCGTTTGTCTTATTTAAATACCGCAGTGATAAGAGCTTCTTTTAATTTAAATAAAGACATTAATTTCTTTAATGCTGAACAATCAAAGCAATATTTTCCAGTTTAAGGGAGAAGCTTGTTAGAGCGCTCATAAATCTTTCTGGGGATTTCGGGTTATGGATCAGCTTCGATTACAGTCGCGTTGTGTGTCTTCACTGGTGTTGTCAGAGCAGAGCGATGAGCAGTGAAATACTCAGTCCTGCAGGAGTCTTCAAAGTACCCAGCATGCAGCAGGGCTCACCGGAGTCTCATCTGAGTCTGGTTCAGGTCTGTTCCTACAGCACTCCGACATCCACCGATGCTTTGGATGTGTTGTTACATGTTTGTTTTCATCAGATCGATATAAAGGTGAACGTCTAGATATGTGAGGTGTTTGCTTCGTGCATTATGTGAAGCAGCTTCAGAGAAGTCAGTCTGCACCGACCTCCATGTAGAGATGTCCAGAACCACTTCTACAGCCTGGTGTCCACAGATGTCAGTTTAGACTCAGAGCTAATCATTTATGGATAATTAGGAGGAGGTTTTCTCTGAGTGACAGTTCCATTGACCACTTCCTCTACCGACCACTAGAGGCTGCAGTTCCTCTACTGACCACCAGAGGCTGCAGTTCCTCTACCGACCACTAGAGGCTGCAGTTCCTCTACTGACCACTAGAGGCTGCAGTTCCTCTACCGACCACTAGAGGCTGCAGTTCCTCTACCGACCACTAGAGGCTGCAGTTCCTCTACTGACCACTAGAGGCTGCAGTTCCTACTGACCACTAGAGGCTGCAGTTCCTCTACTGACCACTAGAGGCTGCAGTTCCTCCACCGACCACTAGAGGCTGCAGTTTCCTCTACGACCACTAGAGGCTGCCTCTACTGACCACTAGAGCTGCAGTTCCTCTACGACCACTAGAGCTGCACCCTCTACCGACCACTAGAGGCTGCAGTTCCTCTACTGACCACTAGAGGTGTGGTTCCTCTACTGACCACTAGACTGCAGTTCCTCTACTGACCACTAGAGGCTGCAGTTCCTCTACCGACCACTAGAGGCTGCAGTTCCTCTACTGACCACTAGAGGCTGCAGTTCCTCTACCGACCACTAGAGCTGCAGTTCCTCTACTGACCACCAGAGGCTGCAGTTCCTCTACCGACCACTAGAGGCTGCAGTTTCCTCTACTGACCACTAGAGGCTGCAGTTCCTCTACCGACAGAGGCTGCAGTTCCTCTACTGACCACCAGAGGCTGCAGTTCCTCTACCGACCACTAGAGGCTGCAGTTCCTCTACTGACCACTAGAGGCTGCAGTTCCTCTACTGACCACTAGAGGCTGCAGTTCCTCTACTGACCACCAGAGGCTGCTGCAGTTCCTCTACTGACCTAGAGGCTGCAGTTCCTCTACTGACCACTAGAGGCTGCAGTTCCTCTACTGACCACTAGAGGCTGCAGTTCTCTACTGACCAGAGCTGCAGTTCTCTACTGACCACTAGAGCTGCAGTTCCTCTACTAACCACTAGAGGCTGCAGTTCCTCTACTGATCACTAAAGACTGCAGTTCCTCTACCGACCACTAGAGGCTGCAGTTCCTCTACTGACCACTACAGGCTGCAGTTCCTCTACCAACCACCAGAGGCTGCAGTTCCCTACCGACCACTAGAGGCTGCAGTTCCTCTACTGACCACCAGAGGCTTCCTCTACTGACAGAGGCTGCAGTTCCTCTACTGACTAGAGGCTGCAGTTCCTCTACTGACCACCAGAGGCTGCAGTTCCTCTACCGATCACTAGAGGCTGCAGTTCCTCTACTGACCACCAGAGGCTGCAGTTCCTCTACTGACCACTAGAGGCTGCAGTTCCTCTACCGACCACTAGAGACTGCAGTTCCTCTACTGACCACTAGAGGCTGCAGTTCCTCTACTGATCACTAAAGACTGCAGTTCCTCTACCGACCACTAGAGGCTGCAGTTCCTCTACTGACCACTAGAGGCTGCAGTTCCTCTACCAACCACTAGAGGCTGCAGTTCCTCTACTGATCACTAAAGACTGCAGTTCCTCTACCGACCACTAGAGGCTGCAGTTCCTCTACTGACCACTAGAGGCTGCAGTTCCTCTACTGATCAGATTCCTCTACCGACCACTAGAGGCTGCAGTTCCTCTACCGACACTAGAGGCTGCAGTTCCTCTACTGACCACTAGAGGCTGCAGTTCCTCTACCGACCACTAGAGGCTGCAGTTCCTCTACTGACCACTAGAGGCTGCAGTCCTCTACGACCACTAGAGGCCCTCTACTGTGTGTTCCTCTACCGACCACTAAGGCTGCAGTTTCCTCTACTGACCTCTAGAGGCTGTGTTCCTCTACTGACCACTAGAGGCTGCAGTTCCTCTACTGACCACTAGAGGCTTCTCCCTCTACTGACCACTAGAGGCTGTGGTCCTCTACCGACACTAAGCGGTTCCTCTACCGACCACTAGAGGCTGCGGTTCCTCTACCGACCACTAGAGGCTGCAGTTCCTCTACCGACCACTAGAGGCTGCAGTTCCTCTACTGACCACTAGAGGCTGCAGTTCCTCTACTAGAGGCTGCAGTTCCTCTACTGACCACTAGAGGCTGACAGACCACTAGAGGCTGCGGTTTCTCTACCAACCACTAGAGGCTGTGGTTCCTCTACCGACCACTAGAGGCTGCAGTTCCTCTACCGACCACTAGAGGCTGCAGTTCCTCTACTGACCACTAGAGGCTGCAGTTCCTCTACAGACCACTAGAGGCGGCAGTTCCTCTACTGACCACTAGATTTCCAGTTCCACCCTGCAGTTCCTCTACCGACCACTAGAGGCTGCAGTTCCTCTACCGACCACTAGATGTTCCAGTTCCTCTACCGACCACTAGAGGCTGCAGTTCCTCTACTGACCACTAGAGGCTGCAGTTCCTCTACCGACCACTAGAGGCTGCAGTTCCTCTATTGATCACTAGAGGCTGCAGTTCCTCTACTGAACACTAGAGCTGCAGTTCCTCTACTGAACACTAGAGCTGCAGTTCCTCTACTGATCACTAGAGACTGCAGTTCCTCTATTGATCACTAGAGACTGCAGTTCCTCTATTGATCACTAGAGGCTGCAGTTCCTCTACTGACCACTAGAGGCTGCAGTTCCTCTATTGATCACTAGAGGCTGCAGTTCCTCATCTAACACCTCTAGAAACTAGAGCTGCAGTTCCTCTACTGAACACTAGAGCTGCAGTTCCTCTACTGATCACTAGAGACTGCAGTTCCTCTATTGATCACTAGAGACTGCAGTTCCTCTATTGATCACTAGAGGCTGCAGTTCCTCTACTGACCACTAGTTTCTGGCTCTAAAACAGAGATAATCTTCCTTGACCTCCATTTTAAAATGTTCAACTTTACAGGAGAACAGTTACAGCCTGATACAAGAATCTTTTTTGGTCTTTATAGTTAGGTTTCAAGTTCATGAGAACCTCATCGGGGTGAATGTTTTCGTAGCAGATAAGGTAAAACTGCATACTTGAACAAATGTATGGTGTCACAGCCACTGGCTTGTCTTTAGGATCCAGGGGCCTCGGAGGATCATTTCAGTGTGTAGAGGATGGCCGGTGCCCGGCGGGTCCCAGCAGAGCTCTGCTTGTCCTCATTTCAGCTCTGGTTCAGTAGCGAAACCTGACATGAGGATGTTTGGACAGATTTCCTCTCAGTCCTGCTCGTTGTGCAACATGGCACCACCCAAGACGAGGAGGAAGAGGATTCAAAATCATCCACTATTACACCTGTGGGTGACATCATGGAGGGTTTGTCCAGTTCTCCTCATACAGTCTATGGGTGACACGCATCAGAGACATGTGATTGTTATTGGAGTTGGGTTTGAAAGCCCGTCCCTGTGTGGTGCCAGCTGTAACTGCTTGGTGGACCAGTTCGTGTCTGTCCTGTCCCTCTAATGTCCATTCTGATGTCCTCCTGTTCTAAACCAGTGTGAATCAGTCACGTTTCTTCACGTTAACTTGTTTTCTGACTGGCTGTCGGTTCTCGTTGCCTCCACGTTTCAGGCGGTTTATTTGATGGAGGGCGTGAAGGTCCAGGCTTCTCCTCAGACGTTTACCGACGGCAGAGATGAATGGAGGTGGCAGGTGATGACACCTGTGGCTGTCTGTGCCGTGAGCTCGTCATCAACCTGCTGAGCAGACGGAGGCGGCAGCACTTGTTGACAGAGGGAGGCGGGTGGAAGAATCGCTCGATGATGCTCAGAAAATGAGAAGACCCAGCCACGCCGCTGGCTCGTGATCCTCCTTTTAATAACCTGCAATCTTGTGGCAGATTTGTGTCCGGATGAATCTGATTGATGACACGTCACGACTGTGAGGCGGACTGACCAAACATCTAAACACACAAATTATTAAAAAAGGAGGGGTCACCCTGGGAGGAGGAGGCGGACTGAATCACCTTTAGTTAAGATGATATTATTCTCCAAGAGCAATTTATAGTCTATTGACTGGGGAAAGTGTCTTTTCAGATGTGCGGAAATTGTCTTACATTGCAGATGAGATCTACTGCTTGACACCGGATTCAGGGGCCACAGCGACAGCAAATATCACATTAGCTGCCCGGGAGCAGCAGCGATGGTATCAGAGCGTCTCTGCTCTGGACAAACACCAGCACATATCAGCCCATCTCCCACACCGCCTCATCGCCTCCCAGCAGACTCCACAGACACTGAGCCTCCACCAGCCTGGAGACCTGGGGGGAGGCCAGACCAGGCCAGACCAGACCAGACCAGACCAGACCAGACCAGGCCAGACCAGACCAGACCAGGCCAGACTAGACCAGACCAGACCAGACCAGACCATACCAGGCCAGACCAGACCAGACCAGGCCAGACTAGACCAGACCAGACCAGACCATACCAGACTAGACCAGACCAGACCAGACCAGACCAGACCAGACCAGACCAGACCAGACCAGACCAGACCAGACCAGACCATACCAGACCAGACCAGACCAGACCAGACCAGACTAGACTAGACTAGACTAGACTAGACTAGACTAGACTAGACTAGACTAGACTAGACTAGACTAGACCAGACCAGACCAGACCATACCAGACCAGACCAGACCAGACTAGACTAGACTAGACTAGACCAGACCAGACCAGACCAGACCAGACCAGACCAGACACCAGACCAGACCAGACCAGACTAGACCAGACCACACCAGACCAGACCAGACCAGACCAGACCAGACCAGACTAGACTAGACTAGACTAGACTAGACCAGAACAGACTAGACTAGACTAGACTAGACTAGACCAGACCAGACCAGACTAGACCAGACCAGACTAGACCAGACCACCAGACCAGACCAGACCAGACCACCAGACCAGACTAGACCAGACCAGACCAGACCAGACCAGACTAGACCAGGCCAGACCAGACCAGACCAGGCCAGACCAGACCAGACCAGACCAGACCAGACTAGACCAGACCAGACCAGACTAGTACAGGCCAGACCAGACCAGACTAGACCAGACCAGGCCAGACCAAACTAGACCAGACCAGACCAGACCAGGCCAGACCAGACCAGACCAGACCAGACCAGACCAGACCTAGACCAGACCAGACCAGACCAGACTAGACCAGACCACACCAGACCAGACCAGACCAGACCAGACTAGACCAGACCAGACTAGACCAGACCAGACCAGACCAGACCAGACCAGACCAGATCAGACTAGACCAGGCCAGGCCAGACCAGACCAGGCCAGACCAGATTAGACCAGGCCAGACCAGACCAGGCCAAACCACACCAGGCCAGACTAGACGAGACTAGACTAAGCCAGACCAGGCCAGGCCAGGCCAGGCCAGGTCAGACCAGACCAGGCCAGGCCAAACCAGACCAGACCAGACCAGGCCAGACCACATCAGACCAGACCAGGCCAGACCACACCAGACCAGGCCAAACCAGACCAGGCCAGACCAGACCAGACTAGACCAGACCCCATCAGACCAGACAAGACCAGACCAGACCAGACCAGACCAGACCAGACCAGATCAGACAAGACCAGACCAGACCAGACCAGACCAGACCAGACTAGACCAGACCAGACCAGGCCAGACCAGACCAGACCAGATCAGACTAGACCAGGCCAGGCCAGACCAGACCAGGCCAGACCAGATTAGACCAGACCAGACCAGACCAGGCCAAACCACACCAGGCCAGACTAGACGAGACTAGACTAAGCCAGACCAGGCCAGGCCAGGTCAGACCAGACCAGGCCAGGCCAAACCAGACCAGACCAGACCAGACCAGACCAGGCCAGACCACATCAGACCAGACAAGGCCAGACCACACCAGACCAGGCCAAACCAGACCAGGCCAGACCAGACCAGACCAGACAAGGCCAGACCACACCAGACCAGGCCAAACCAGACCAGACCAGACCAGACCAGACCAGACCAGACCAGACCAGACCAGGCCAGACCAGACCAGGACCAGGGGTCTGACGTCTCAGGTTTTACAGGCATCAGTAAAGTTATCTTGTCCATCAACACGTCTCTCTCATATCTGTGGAACATGTTTCTAGGTGTGCGCTGAGGAGCGGTCTGTCTCTGTGGGCAGAGGGAGGGTTTTTACTGGTTTTAATCCTGTAAAGCACTTCTGTTGTATAAAAAGTGTCGTAGGAATAAAGTTTGCTGATTGATGGAGGAGGGAAACGTCTGCCAATCTGCTCAAGGACAGCTGAAGTCAGGATGCTGAAAATGAAGGTCCAGCCTCCAGTCCAGTCCAGACAGAGGTCAAATCCTTTTATGAAAAAAAAAAATAAACCGGTAGATTCATTTTTTTTTTAATCTTTGTGGGTGGATCTTTTTCTATTTGCTTTGCTTTAAGGAAATGTTTCATCCAGTGTAGTGTTAATTTTGTTGCTGAAAATTCTGTTTTCTCTTTAATTTTACATGGATGAAACAGATCAGTTTAGTAATAATAAACTATGCTTTTGCTTTTTAAAGAGAAATTAAACATAAATGCATTTCACAGATGAAAACAGAAAGATTTTAGGAGGATTATCATTACAAAAGGCTCCATTAAATCTATTTTCTTTAGTGGTTCAGGGTAAATCTAGGAGACTTCCTCCCTGGTCGTCCCACCAGGGAGGAGTCCTGATCCAGTGTTGGACCTGGAAGGATCCACTGACTTGGTAAACTAATATCCCACAAATGCACCACTTTGACTGAACACCAAACACCAATGAAATAAACATTTAAATTAGAACAGGACCAACATGGGAGGAGCTTAGACGGCTGCTCCATAGACGGGCATACAAAACAGCCTCACCCAGCTGTTTTCTGAGATGAAGGTCCTCAGAAACTGGAAACACTTAGTGCTGGATTTCCAGCTTTAGTGAAGCGAGAAAAAAAAAGCCTCTGAACACCTCTGGATAGACGTATAACCAACCAGAGAAACAGCGTGATGTGACGCAGGCAAAGACAACCAGACTGGAATCAGGAAACATCCACAGTGGAGGTAGGAACTGGTGTGTCACTGGTCCAGTGTCACACAGAAACTTCCAGACATGTTCAAGACAAGAGAAATACAATACAATACAATACAATACAATACAATATAATATCATATGATTCCACATAATACAATATCATATCATATAATACAATACAATACAATATAATACAATACAATACAATATAATATCATATGATTCAATATAATACAATATAATATAATATAATATAATATAATATAATATAATATAATATAATATAATATAATATAATATAATAGGGCTGGGCAACCATTAAAATTTTTTAATCGCGATTAATCGCATGATTTCCCTGATTAATCACGATTAATCACATTGTATACAGAAAATCAAATGATGAATTCAAAAGTAGTGTAAAATGCACTTTTATTTAAATATTCTGCTGCCATATGAACTAAAGTGCTATAACATTTGTTGATCAAACACTTTTAACATCAGCACTTGTCAGTAACACATATTTAGTGTAAATCTCATTTACACCATGTCATCCTGTTTTTTTATGAAAATTAAAAAAAGTCTACCAACAAAATCCTGAGCCACAATCAGAACATTAAAACAGGTAATTTCTGAGGTAACAGCAGAAACTTTTAACGGGGAGTTCAACTTGTCAGTTGTTACAAATAACCTTGTTTCTGTTGAATCCTCCGTCTGAGAGAACTTTAAAATGAAAATGTCCATGTTAAAGTTCTGTAACTTTACTGCTCTCCATGTCTCTTTTAGCTTTTCTGCATGTTTTTTGTCAGTTCTCTTTGGTTCTGCAGCATCCAGACACAGACTTTTCAAACAAAAGCATGTGAGCAACATGGATTAACACCCGATAAAATAACTGTCGGAGTTAATAAATTAATGAGTTAATGCGATAATAATACGTTATCTTGTCCAGCCCTAATTACAATATACTATGACATAATACAATATAATATAATATAATATAATATAATATAATATAATATAATATAATATAATATAATAATATATATAATATAATATAATATAATATAATATAATATAATATAATATAATATATTGTATTATATTATATTATATTATATAATAAAATGCAAAACAATATAATATAATACAATATAATTTACCTACAGCGCTTTTGTTATATTTGTATATATTCTTCAGTATTTTTTACAGTGTCATTCACTTCAACAATCGATTATGCTCATAAGATTTTTATGAAAAAAATCAGGATTTTTTGTCATTAAAAAAAGCAGCGTTTTGTTATAAAAATGTGAATTTTCCAAGGTTGCATTGACGTTTCTCCTATACTCTTGGCATGTTTCCAGATCACGAATTAAAAAAAAATTGCTTCTTTTCATATGATATTTGTGATTATTTTGTCCGAAAATACTGACTTTGCGAAATTGCAACTTTTTTGACGTAGAATGACTTAATGTGACAAAATAGCTCCGTGTTCTACAATAACAACATGAATTATGTTTTTTTTTGTCAAAATTCCTTAAACTGCATCTCTCAGACCTATAATCACAGTATTTGGTTGTAAAACCCCAAATTTCACAAAATCTAGGCTTTTTCACATAATAATACAACATCTTTTGATCCAAAAATATTGAGTTTGAAAAAAAAAAAAAAAATCACATTTTGATGTTAAAGTATGACCATGTCATAAAATTGAGAATTTTAAACAACTGCAACATTCGGCTCTAAAATCAAAAGGTTTTGCTGGAAAATCACTAATTTCTTCTTTGTTAAAATTTCATTTTTATGCAATTTTACTAAATTGTGAATTTTGTGTAACTGAAATTGGAGGAGGAGAGCAGGAGGAGAACAGAAGAGGAGAAGGAGGAGAACAAGAGAAGAAAAGGAGAACAGGAGAAGAAAAGGAGGAGAACAGGAGAAGAACAGGAGAAGAAAAGGAGGAGAACAGGAGAAGGAGGAAGAACAGGAGAAGAAAAGGAGGAAAGGAGGAAGAACAGGAGAAGAGAAGCAAAGGAGAAGAGAAAGAGAAGGAGAAGAAGGAGGAAGAAAAGAGGAAGAAAAGGAGAACAGGAGAAGAAAAGAAGAGAAGCAGGAGAAGGAAAAGGAGGAGAAAGGAGAGAAGGAGAAGAAATAGAGAAAAGAACAGGAGAAGAAAAGGAGAACAGGAGAAGAAACAGGAGGAGAAAGGATAAGAGAAGAAGAAAAGGAGGAGAACAGAAGAAGAAAAAACAAGGAAGAAAAGGAGGAGAACAGGAGAAGAAAAGGAGAAGAAAAGGAGAACAGGAGAAGAACAGGAGGAGAACAGGAGAAGAAAAGGAGAACAGGAGAAGAACAGGAGGAGAACAGGAGAAGAAAAGGAGGAGAACAGGATAAGAAAAGAAGAAGAAAAGGAGGAGAACAGAAGAAGAAAAGGAGGAGAACAGGAGAAGAAAAGGAGAACAGGAGAAGAACAGGAGAAGAAAAGGAGAAGAAAAGGAGGAGAACAGGAGAAGAAAAGAAGAAGAAAAGGAGGAGAACAGAGAAGAAAGAAGAAGAAAGAAAAAGGAGAAAGGAGAAAAGAAACAGGAGAAGAAAAGGAACAGAAGAAGAAAAGAAGAAAAGAAAAGGAGAAGAAAAGAGAAAAAAGGAGAAACAGGAAGAAGGAAGAACAGGAGAAGAAAAGGAGGAGAACAGGAGAAGAAAAGGAGGAAAAAGGAGCAGAAAAGGAGGAGAACAGGAGCAGAACAGGAGGAGAACAGGAGAAGAACAGGAAAAAACAGCAGCAGCAGCTGCAGCAGGAAGCATCACCTCCATGGAGGACCTGCAGAAGGAGAAGATGGAGGAAGTTACTGCTGTGAAATGATCCAGGAGCACCTGAACCTGACATCAGATCCTTGGTTCATGGAGGAAGCTGGTAAACTGTGGCTGACAGCAGACGGCTGGTTTCCTGGTGAACCACCTGCTGGGCGGTTGTTCTGCTGAAGGTCAGAGGTGAAGGGGGAGGAGCCTGAGCTGCTGGGTGGTTGTTCTGCTGAAGGTCAGAGGTGAAGGGGGAGGAGCCTGAGCACCACCTGGAGTCTACCTGTGCAGGCTCTGTCATTAAAAACGCGTTGACCAGAGATTCTGCAGACGCTCCCCCATGAGTCATGGCCTAAACCCCGCCCCCACCCTGTTGTGATTGGCCATTACTGGTGGAAGTGGCTGTGATGGTGAGCAGATGACCAGATTGCTCCTGTCAAGAGAGAGAATATTTACAAAGTGACGACTAGATGATGCTTCATAAACTCAGTATGGACGACTGAAATATCTGCAATAACAGCTTTGCTTTGACATAGTTTTCATGAGGTCATGGGTTTTTCTTGTAATATCTCAACTTTGCGGTTATTATTTCCCCTCAGGCTGGGCCTGTTGTAGAGAGAAGAAAGCACCAGCTCAGCTCTCGTGGAATCTTTTTTCCAGAAGGTATCTGGACTGATATCATCTCCCACGTGACAGTTTCTGGGTGCACGTGGAGGACGCAGGACCTTTTCACTAAGCCTTGTTCACACAGCTTCATAATTTAATGCTGCTTCCCCGACGCTGCTGACATCAGATCCATATTTTAGTTCGGGCTCTCTGTGCTCCGGCTCTGCTGATATTGTGGGATTTACGGATGCTACAGTGAGCACACTGAGAGCAGTCGTAGAGGACGCTCCGCTATCGATCGTCTGGCTCTCACACCAGCCTCACAATGATTACACGATTACAGGAAGAAATCAGGCTTTTCCGCTGGACAGTTTACACTCAGGTGCCACTCCTCGTTACCGCTCAGGCCGGCTTCTTTTGACAGCGAGGCATCCTTCACTTGCCACTCAAGTCTATCGGTGTCAGCAGCGGGGCTCAGCCGCACACCCATATATTTGGATTAAACAGTCAGAGTCATTACAGCCAGTGCTATTGACCTTTTAAGATACAACTTTAATAGCTTTTCTCTCGCCTCTCTGTCTGTCACGCTGTGAAACGCCTCAGGCCGCCGTGCTGATGAAGTCCCCCTCAGGGTTTGCCTGGAATTGGAATCAAATACTTTAGATCCCCTCTTCCTCGGAGGTAATGCCGCCGGCTTTGTGGCGCAGAAAGGAGAAATTAAAGGCAAAGCACACAATGAGAATGAGGAGCAGGCGATCAGGATTACCAGACAGGATGCACATGTTCCAGGAGGCCGGCCAAGCAGACGGAGCTGGGAGGGCGAGGAACGCTGAGGAAGATGATTTCCCTCCAGCAGCACGAGGTGGTGCGGCCCGCCTGGTCACACGGCCCGGGAGACCCACCGAACCCGACTGAAGTGAACGAAGAAATGAGCTGGTCGAAACTGATCAAAAACTAGTCGAAACTGATACAAAAACAGTCGTAACTGGTCGAAACTGATCAGAAATCAGTCAAAACTGGTTTAAAAAGGGCTGTCAATTTCTCAAAAAACTAATCAATGTCAAAAATCTAAACTCTTTCAAGTTGTATTACTCTTAAAACGGGTCCTGACTAGAACCAGGAAATACGACCAATTACTCCTGTCTCTGGCTTCCTGCAAGAAAGACTTTAAAACAGCTCTACTTGTTTCAAGTCTCTTCATGGCCCCAAAGTCCATCTCTGACATGTTAGAGTCATATGAACCACCTGGACTCTGAAACTGGTAGTGGTCTCCTGTGGTGTCCAAGTCAGACTAAACAAGGTGAAGCTGCATTTCAGTTTTATGCTCCTAAATCTGGACCAGTCTGATGTGAACAGACCTGAACTCTGACAATGTTCTGATCCAGGCTGTGTTCTGTTTAGATTGAAGATGATGACTGGAAGGATTTTTCTGGACTCTTCATTTTTTAATTATTAATTTTTTGTTCATTGATTTTATTTATTATTGATTATTTTCTGCTTGTATGAATGACTATTTGCCTTCTTGTGATTTATGCACTGTAAAGCACTTTGAATTGCTTGTGTACGAATTGTGTCTACAAATAAAGTTGCCTTGGCTATAGAGAGTACACAAATGCTGCCTTATCAAAACAAAATGTTTATTATTGCTACAATGCCAAATTATAGTTTTATACTGCATCACACTGATCAGTGTGTGATGCAGTATATATATACTCAATATTTTCTCTTATGTTCTTCATACAAATATTTTCGTTTGCTTCAAACCGGGGGGGGGGGGGGGGGGGGGGGGGGAAGGGGGGTTTCTGACAGCTTTGATTAGCCGACAAGTGATATTTAGTAGTCGGGACTCCGGTGGTAACTAAATCACATCGACAGTAAACCAAACAACATCTTGTGGAGTAGCCATCAGGAAGGTTTTGAAGCTGAACTTACATTCAAAATAGTATCATTTTATCCCAGTCTTCTAAACAGAGGTTTATTTACGTCTGTCTGCGGCAGGGACGTCGACCCCAGTGCATGGCTCTGTTTTGACAAACGGAGGACTACAGGACTACAACTACGGAGGGGCCCGGGGTCAGACCTGGAGGCAACACGTCTCCCTCTCTACAATCGTCATCAACGGCCGGCCCGCGTTAATAACGGTTAATAAAATTAGTTCCGTTAAAATTATTTGCGTCACGTGTAACGCGTTAACTTTGACAGCCCTAGTTAACCGATCAAAAACTAGTCAAAACCGGTCAAAACTGGTAGTTACTGGTCAAAAATGGTCGAAACTGATCAAAAACTGGTTGAAACTGATCAAAAACTGGTCAAAACTGGTCAAAAATTAGTCGAAACCGGTCGAAACTGGTAGTCGAAACTGATCAAAAACTGGTCAAAACTGGCTGTCAACTGGTAGTCCTGATCAAAAACTGGTCAAAACCGTCAAAAATTAGTCGAAACGGTCGTGGTCCAATCTGGTTGAAACTGGTCGAAACTGATCAAAAACTGGTTGAAACTGATCAAAAACTGGTCAAAACTGGTCGAAACTGGTAGTTACAGGTTGAAACTGATCAAAAACCATTTGAAACTGATCAAAAACTGATCAAAACTGGTAGTTACCAGTCGAAACTGATCAAAAACTAGTCGTAACCGATCAAAAACCAGTTGAAACTGGTCGAAACCACTCAAAACCGGTCGAAACTGGTAGTTACCGGTCGAAACTGATCAAAAACTACTCGAAACCGATAAAAAAAAAAACAGTCGAAACTGGTAGTTACCGGTCGAAACCATTCGGTACCTGATCCGTCCTCTGACGGACGGGTCAGACGCAGGTCTCTGCTCTGGTCCTGATCCGTCCTCTGAAGGACGGGTCAGACGCAGGTCTCTGCTCTAGCTCTGGTCCTGGACGGACGGGTCAGACGCAGGTCTCTGCTCTGGTCCTGATCCGTCCTCTGAAGGACGGGTCAGACGCAGGTCTCTGCTCTGGTCCTGATCCGTCCTCTGATGGACGAGTCAGACGCAGGTCTCTGCTCCGGTCCTGGATGGACGCTGGGACGTCTCCTGACAGCAGTCGGACCGGGTCACTCCTCCTCTCCTCATATCTCAGTCGGTGCAGCAGCAGAGGTGCTGAGGCCTCCTGGTGTCTGTCGGCAGGTTAATATCCTGCTGTGATTCATCATCTCAGGTGTGTTTAGGTGCTGCAGCGTGTGATGCAGGATGACTCACGTGCTCTGACAGCAGTCATCTGTAGATCACAGCAGCGCCGGCTGGCAGCTTAATCCCTCCTCTCACTTTATGGAAGAGGAAGATAATGCGATAGAACTTTTCTGAACCCGTAACCTTTTATCGCCGCCGGCCCCGGCGCTCTCCCACCTGTCCGCGTGGCTCTTATTGTTTTCGTGCTCGTACCTGCCCTCGCCAGCCGCCGCGGCCGCGTCCTGTTATTCACTGTCTGCAGCCATCAGCCTTTTCCAATCTCACCATCGGGGAAGTCACGGCTCTTTGTACAAGTGCCTCCAGTAATTGAATTTGCTGCAGAAATAGCAGCCTGGAAAATTTCATTTTCGCCCCCGGCTGGTGTGTGCGTGGGTGCGCGCTGCTCTCGGGCCTCGTGCGCGTCCTCCTCACTGATCTGTCCTCCCGTCCGTCCCCCAGCCTCCCTTGCTGGACGCCGATGGTCCTCTGTGTCCACCCGTCCACCCACAGAGCGTCACAGCTGCTGGGAACAGAGATGCTGCTGAGTCCATGTGTGCTCCTCCAGGACCTGCTGCTCTGCATCATACACTGTAAAAAAAAAACGTAAAAAAAAAAAAACGGTAAAAACAGCTGGGGCACCAGAAAAATACCATTAAATAACAGAAAATTACATTCTCATAAAAATACATTTTTTTTTCCATAATTAAAATACAGTTTGTAGTTGTAATTTTAACAAGATTTTGCCTTATTTTCATGTTGTTTTTAACATTTTCAAAAACAGAAACATTTTCACATTTTAAAACAATTAAATTACCTAGAAATATGGTAAGTAAATGCTGTATTATGAATAATTATGCTTTAATTTACAGAAATGTGCTGTTATCAATAAATGTTACCATCTAGAAATGTGAGTAATTGTAGTTATTTTCAATGAAAATATTAGTCAATTAACAAATAAATTATAGTAAAATTACACATTTTTACTATTAATTCCTCAGTAATTTTAAATGATTTTTTCCCCTTTTTTTTTAGAGTTTTAAAGTTGAATTTTACAGTTTATTCTCTTAAATAACAGACAAATATTTGTGAAATTACGATATATTTGTGAACGTATTTTACAGTGGGTCTGAAGAAACTGTCCTCAGCATCTTTAGTGTCACCAGCTCTTGTTTCTGTCATGGAACCATCCAGCTGGTACCGAGCCAGGTATCTGGGATTAAATCCTCCACGAGGCAGACGACAGCGGTCCAGTGAGGTAGCGTGATGAAGACAGATGTTTGGTAGAACCCAGGACAGTCCAAACCTAGGCCAGTCAGTGATGGGAGGAGCTGGTCTGCTCTGAACTGGAGCTACTGGATGACTGGATCAATGTGAGCATGACGCCTCACTTTACTGATACTCACTGGTGCCGAAGCAGGTCAGGCGGTACCAGAAAGGTTCTGGTCTTCGCTCCCAGACCCACATGGGTCACGTCTCCTGCCCAGGTCATCTCACTGACCAGGAATCCATGAACCATGTCTGGCTCCATCCAGACTCGGTCCATGAAGTGAAGAGAGCTGCAGTCCCCCCACTGACCACCAGGGGGCCGGATCACCGTATGTGTCCACCAGGTTGAGATACCTGGCTGGAGGTAATGGAGTTAAGATGGCGTGTTCCAGCTGGTTTCCCAGGTCCTGCCCATCTGCCCCCCTGACTGGGTCAATCAGGCCAGCACCAGTTCCAGTTCCAGTGCACAGACAGAAGGGAGGAACCAGTGAAACCAGAGGAAACAGAGGAACCAGTGGAACCAGTAAAACTACTGAAACCAGTGGAACCAATGAAACCAGTGGAACCAGTGGAACCAGTGAAACAAGTGGAACTAATGGAACCAGTGGAACCAGTGAAACCAGAGGAACTAATGAAACCAGTGGAACCAATGGAACCAATGGAACCAATAAAACCAGTGGAACCAATGGAATCAGTGAAACCAATGAAACTAGTGGAACCAGTGAAACCAGTGGAACCAGTGGAACCAGAGGAACCAGTGAAACCAATGAAACCAGTGGAGCCAGTGAAACCAGTGAAACTAAGGAAACCAGTGGAACCAGAGGAACCAGTGGAACCAGTGAAACCAGAGGAACCAGAGGAACCAGTGAAACCAGTGGAACCAGTGAAACCAGTGAAACCAGTGGAACCAGTGGAACCAGTGAAACCAGTGAAACCAGTGAAACCAGTGAAACCAGTGGAAACAGTGAAACCAGTGGAACCAGTGAAACCAGTGAAACCAGTGAAACCAGTGGAACCAGTGAAACCAGTCTGCTGGGAATCATGCACATGTATGCATCTGAATGAGCTTCCAGACACTGCTGAGAACTTTATGGAAATGCGGTGGATCATGAATCTGGTCTCGTCTGTCCTGGGAAAGAAGAGACCAGGACAGAAGTTCCTCTGGTTTCCACTGGTTCCACTGGTTCCTCTGGTTCCACTGGTCTCCACTCTTCTGTCCTGGGACATAAGTGATGCTCCAGCAGCAGTGAGGTCACCGGGACTTTGTCCAGTTCTTTTATAGTCCATGTTCCTGTTTGTCCTTCCTGTGCCGGAACAAACTACCAGTAATGACAGCAGCTTGTGTTTGTTAATAAGGTTTACCATCAGCGTGCGTCCAGCAGGGGGCGCTGCAGAGAGAGGTCCGTCCTCTGAAGCCCCCCCCTCCCCCTCCCCGGACCACTGCCGGGCTGCAGGGGGAGGACTGCAGGGTTTGTCACGGTGGCAATTTTCTCCTAAATACCTTCCACAAATAATGGTTTTCAGAATGAGCATTAACAGGGTTGATTACACGAAATGGCCCTTTTAATTTACAGCGGGCTCCTATTGATCACAGGAGTGCAGATTAAAGCGTTCAATGAAGCCGGTGATGAGGTATTAAGCAGCTGGAGCCCCCCGGGGGCCCCGTGGGGACCGGGGCCCTGCCTGTGTACAGTTATTCCCCCGTAATGAAGTGCCTCTATGCAGCGGCATGGAGCCCCGGCAGGAAAAATAGATTGAAGATGATGAGCTCTTCAAAGTCATTTCTTGCTCTCTCATTCCACCTCATGCCCGGCGCCTCCTGCCCCGCCGCCCCCCGCTCCTGAAAATGCCTCGGATTTACTTAGCCGGCCGGACCGATGCAATTTTTATGACCTTATTGCTTTTTTACCATGGTAATAGTTTTGAATCAATTTATCAATCTGCCGGAGCCATCAGGCATGTTGCCCTCAAAGATCAAGTCCAGGTCATTCCATCATTGCACTCCGGAGCACTGAGATGGAAAGACGCCTCCCCCCCCCCACCGGTCATATGAGAATGCTCCTCAAACAGCTCCGCAAACATGCTCTCACCAGTTTGCCCCCCCCCCCATCACGCCGCCTTTAAAAGCCGACTGCAGAGATTTCTTATTATCTATCAGAGGCCCCGCCACAATAAGAGCCACTCCACTTTCACGAGGGTGCACGTCTGTCTGCGCGTGCCTTTGACTCTGCTCCGCCATGAATGTGCCCCCCCCCCCCATCCCCCTAATCAAATGCTGCCGGTTTTAAATACATTCACATAAATCCGCAGAAATGCTCGTCCCACTTGGTTTTCTATTTTCTGGATTGATTTAACTCGTTTTCAGATCAATAACGGATTGAAGAGGACAATTCATTCTGGGGGATTAATATGTTTAAATGAGCGTTACGGCTCTACTGTCCTTTGTTCGGCTTCGGCAAAATGTCAATTAATGTTCCATATCCTCGCCGAGATCAGGCCTGAGAGCTTTCATTCAATTAGGCTGAATTATCTGAGGCTCTGTCTACTGCGCGCCACATAATGCCGCATCAGTGACGTGATAATGGCGGCGGGGCTTTGTCTCACAGCTGGAGCTCCCCGGAGATGAAAACGCTGAATTATTCCCCGATACATTTTTTAATCGTTTCACATCTGTGAGCGTGAAAAGCAGCTCATCCTCAAAACGTCCTTTAAATGTCGCAGGCGGCGGCTGCATGCAAACAGCCTGAGCTCTTCATCCTGTGACGGGAGGCTGCTGCTTCTCCCGCCACTTCAATCAGCTCTGAGTGCTGATGCGACTGCTGCCGTTAACGCCTGACCGGAGGAGACGCAAACCCGGGAATTAAGGAATTATTAAGGACTTTTCTGGAGATGTCAAGCAAATAATAGCGCGATTAACCGGCCGACGGCACAAATACAAATATTTACAGGCTGTAAATACGACCTGAGTTCCAGAGAGGTGTGTGATATGCATCCATCCATTATCTATACCCGTTTCATCCTCCGAAGGGTCACAGGGATCTGCTGGAGCCCATCCCAGCCGTCAACGGGCAGGCGACCCTGGACAGGTCGCCAGTCCATCGTAGGGCCACATGCAGACAAACAACCACTCACACTCACTCCTATGGGCAATTTAGAACCACCAATCAACCTGACATGCATGTCTTTGGACTGTAGGGAGGAAGCCGGAGTACCCGGAGGAAACCCACGCAAGCACGGGGAGAACATGCAAACTCCACACAGAAACCTGCTGAGGTTCGAACCAGGAACCTTCTAGCCTGTGAGGCAACAGTGCCAACCACTAAGCCACCGTGCTACGCTCATGTTTTATTCATTCATAAAAGAACACAGGAAGAATATGAAATGTTGAATGAGATGTTTGAGCAGTCCATTAACATGTTGGCAACAACTTGTTGGGATGTGGACAACAAAAGACTGGAAACGCAGGTGATACTGGGAAGAAAGACCTGGAGGAACATCTGCACGCAGATCAGTGGCATGACATGAAACCTGACCAAATCCAGAATTAAGACCAGCAAGATCAAGCTCAGAGCTGGGTCCAAAGTTGAGTCCAGAAAGTCCAGGATTGAGACCTGCATGTCCAGAAACAAGACTAGCAGGATGAAGTCAAGACTCAAGATCAAGAAAAGATCAGCAAAGAGCAGAACGAAGGCCAAGTTTAGAGTCCAGATCAGGTTGGTCAGAATCAAAAGAGCTAAATCAGTAAGTCAGAACTCTGGAGACCAGGTCCAGAATCAGAATCAGAAGGTCCAGAATCAGTATCAGGAAGTCCTGCATTAAGGCTAACGTGTCCAGACTCAAGACCTGCAAGTTCACAGTGAAAGTTTAGATTTAAGACCTGATTTAAGTACCTGAAAGTTTACATCAAGACCAGCATGATCTGGGTCAGGAGCAGCAGAGCTCAGACTCAAAACCATCATTCCATGGTGCAAGACCAGGATGGCCAAAATTAAGAGAAGCAAGTCCTGGGTGTAGAATCCACGACTAACTCCAGGATTAAAACCAACAAAACCAAGTCAAGGGTCAACCAGCAAGTCCAGAAACAAGTTCAGCAAAGTCCGAACCAAGACCACGATGTCACAAGTCAAGTCAAGACCAGTAAGACTAGCAAGATCTAGGTTGTGACCAGCAGGGCCAGACCCCAGGCCAACAAGTCATGGGTCAGGACCAGTATGTGTCTTTCTCTTTCCAGGACAGGTCAGTCCAGAATCATGATCAGGAAGAATCCATGGCGTTCCAGGTCCAGCAGAGTCAGAGCGAAGGCCACTTCATGTTCAACATGTTGAATGCAGGAAGCAAGTCTCAAACAAATACGGAGATGTCCTGCGTGAAAACCAGTAGAACCAAGGTCATGATCCAGTCAGCAGGTCAAGACCATCAGGGCTAGACTCAACACTAGAGCTGAGCGATTTTATCGATTCTGCGATATATATCGATATTTTATCGAGTATCGATTTTTCACCCGTGGGTATCGATATTCTAAGCTTCTTTCAAAACCCCCGTGTCCCACCTTTAAAAGCTTGCAAGCAACAATTTGTACTGTTTAAATAAATGAAACTATTTTTCTCAGCAAATCTTTTATTCATTTTGTCCAGCATTTACAAGCTGCCTGTCAGCCATATAATGTGTAATTGATGCTTTCAGTTCAATTAATTCAAACAAAGTCATTGGAACACTCACAAGATGTCCCCAAAATCATTTTGTCCCTTTAAAATCTTTCAGAAAATGATGTAAATGTATTGTAAGATGAATATCGATATATATTGTATCGTGATCCGAGTATCGTATATCGTATTGTATTGTGAGATAAGTGTATCGCTACAGCGCTACTCAACACCAGCAGCACAAGCCAGTACAGATCAAAGCCAGAAGACCAACAAGTCTGAAGTGAAGACCAGTAACAGCCAGTCCTGGGTCCGTCCTGGGAGATCGTGGTCCACCTGGATTGTCCACATCAGATAGATCTGAGGATAAAATGAACCACCTCATTTCAGGTTTAGTTTGGTATTTCTGGAGAAAGATACTGAAAGTCTAACTCACGTCAGTCCATTTTCATCAACCGCCCTGTGGGGGAGCTCATCTTTTAGTTCATTTAGTCTGGGCGGGTTACAGTGATCCCTCGCCAATTCGCGCTTTAAGATTCTGCGGTTTTAGATTTTTTTTTTCAGGATTTTTTTTCAGAAATATTTAATATAAAAAAAAAATCAAGAAAAAATTGCGGAAACATCACAGGATGTTGTGCGCGTTCTCTCGCAGCAAAGAAATGTTGTGAGCCAGCCTGGCCCCTTTAAGAATGTGGCCTTATGGGTAATGTAGTGGCCTTATGGGTAATGTAGTGTGTGTGTCGTGGGACGGCAGAATGAAAACGAGATTAGATGAAAGAGCGGTTTGTTTACTACGGTTCAGAGACCAGAGGCTGTGAAGGTAACAGAAAGACCACAGTTGAGTCTTTGTCTTGTTTCACTGCAGTGTCTCGCTACTTTTATGTGGTTTTTAAACATATTTTAAACACATTATTTAGGCTCAGGGGGGCTCCGGCTCCAGTTCCCAGATTTTGATTCGCCGGTCCCCATTAACCGCGAAAAATAAGGGATCACTGTATTCCCTCATGCATCCTTAGAGGGATCCTTACCCACCAGGGTATGTTTATCCAGTTACTGAAAACTTGATGTGATAATCAATAGTTGTGCGGTTATTGTGTTTCATGTTCTAACCCTTAAAGAGGCCCGTGAGTGTGAGAGACCAGACCGACCTCAGAGATGTGCAGAAATCCAAACAGAAAGAGGCAGCAGATGGTTTTCACAGGAAGCTAAATATAGAGCGTCTGTGTGGAGCCTGTGTTCAGCCTGTGTGGTGGACGGCCCCCCCACCACTTTAGAGCTAGCAGCGCTAACACAAACACTCTTTTACCAGCAATGAGCGTGATGTCAGAGCGAGTCCACGCTCAGATGCTTCAGCAACGACCGGACAGATTCACGAGTGATTCAACACTCATGTTCCTCAGAGACCGGTCTGGCTGAGATACTGGATTATTCCAAACACGTACGACTGAAATGATGGATTATTTCCTGTAACTTCTTCCAGCAGCAGCAGCCTCTGGTCAGTGGAGGTGGTGAAAACCATTCATGAGCATATACACAAGTTCATAAGAGCTGGACTTAGATGGACTTTATTGATCCCAAGCTGGGAAATTCAAATTACGACAACATTTGGACATTAATGAGCATTTTCAATTCATTCACTCTCATCACTGAAAACATTTCACTGAAACAATAACTAGATTAGTAATGGTGTCATCTTCACCTAAACTCAAAATGGTGCTGTGATGTTCAGACAAGACCCCGTTAAATAAAGGTTTATAAATTCTCCTCATCTCCTCATGTCTTTAGACTGTCGACTCTTATCTCATCGCTGCATCTGATACGGCTGATCACCAACGCTTGAAACGTGTTATTGGGATTAAACTGCATTAACTGGTTTAAATCACACTAATCTGATGGATCCCAGTCTGCTCTGAATGAGTCTTCCTCGTACCCCAGAGACAGCCACGGAGTTCCACAGGGTTCAGTACCTGGACCGATACGTTCTACTCTATGGGCCTGATTTACTAAGATCCTAAATAAAGAGTACTAAATTGCGTGTGCACTGAAAAAGTTTGCGCGTGCTGTTGTTGTGTGTTTTGCGGGTGATCAACTAAGAATGCTCGCGCAATTGATAACGGGTGCAAACCGCAGTATTTAAATGAGGTGTTGCGTGTCTTACGGTTTGCGCCATGGAGAGTCTGGATGGAAAGCAGGATAGACGCAAGCGCAAAATGAAATTTGACGAGTTGGAGTTAGAGATATTAGTGGAAGAGGCAAATAAACACATTCATGAACTAAAGCAAAGAAATTTAAACATTACCAAAAGAAACGCAATATGGGAGAAAATCTGCGATAGAGTAAATACATGCAGTTGGTAAAACAAAAAGAACGGCAGATGAGGTTAAAAGAAGGTGGCAAGCAAGATATAAGGCGAAGAACTAAAGAAAAAGTGGCCTTTAATAAAACTTCGGCAAACAAGACAGGTGGAGGGCCTGCGGAAGAGATGCCTCTAACACGCTAGAGCCAACTGCAGAACAAGGTAGGCGCACAATAAAAAAACACTTTTTTCTCCATGAAAACACGTGATTTATTTATTATCACAAATAAAAAAATGAATGTGCCTCCCAGTGTTTCCACTAGAAAAAATTGGCACCGGACAATGTGACCAGCAGGTTTTCAATTTACCGGACAAATGTTTGAAATTCCGGTCACATAGGCTATATGAATTTATTGAGGTTAAAAATAAATCATATGCAGTAGTACGATATCAATGCAAGTCATTTAATAGTGTTTTTATTGAAAAACAGGCTATTTCAAATAAAATAAGTCCCGTCAATTGACTCACGAGCGTAACTTAAAAAAAAAAAAAAATAAATATTGCAGAAACTTGCGCTCTTCTGACTCCGCTGCGCTGTTTTAATGCGGTTCTGCAGAGAGAAACCTCTCTCTGCTGACACACTGGAGACAGGGATCAGCAGGCTATCTGGGCCACTTGAGCCCACTCGGGGTAGATTTCACTGAAATCCCCGATGAGAACGTCACAGGCCGTTGAGAAGTTCAAGCCTCCATAACCGCGGAGCGCTGTCATAACGGAGATGCGTCTCTGCGCACCTGTGGCATCAATGAGTGGAGCTGTGGCTGGAGCCGACTCGTCCTCACACACTACTCATTCGTAAAAAAAGTATATGTTTTTTCATGAAATCCATCCATCCATCCATCCATCCATTAGCTTCCGCTTATCCGAAGTCGGGTCGCTGGGGCAGCAGCTTCAGAGGTCCAGATCCCCCGGCCGCTTCCACCAGCTCCTCTGGGAGAATCCCGAGGCGTTTTTCATAAAATGATGTGAAATAACCCATTTTATTACAACTGAAATTGTGCTTGGGAGGAGTATTTTCACCGGACATTTTGACCGGAGAGATTATAAAATCCCGGACTTCCGCATATTTTACCAGACAAAGTCCGGCAATTACCAGACAACGGAAACCCTGGTGCCTCCTGTGGCAACCTTTTGCTGAATAATACTCGATTTAACATTCAAATAAAATATTTCTCCTTTTGCATGTGCTTGTGACCGGCTCCAAATCAGCCCTTAAGTTTCAACTATCTGGTTTTCATTCATTCCAAACAAATTTACACGAGTCCGAAAGACTCTCTCTCTGCGTATTCTTTGATTTTGGCGATGTCGCCTCCTTGCCACAATAACAGCAGCCATCGGTGCGTAATGCTGGGCAGATTAGCACCTTCCTTTCGAACGTACTAAATACAGACGCAATCACAATCCCCGCAATTACTTTCAGGGTTGGTAAATCTCATTGCGTGTGGTAAATGGACCTATTTGCATTTTCCCCTCCCAGTATTTAGCGCTTTCTGGCGGGTACGCCCCATATTGATTATTCATCAGGGCAAAAGTACTAAATGAACAGCGTGTGCTATTTTGCTCATTTGAGAGGCGCAGTCCTCTTTGCACGCTGTTAGTAGATCAGCTTGCACATTGGTTTGCGGGTGGTGTCAAGTTTGCACACGTTTTTACGCACGCAAACCTTTAGTAAATCAGGCCCTATATACGCTTGTTTTAGGTGGTACTTTAGCCCAGTGATTCCTAAACTGTGGGCCGCGGCCCCCTGGTGGGTCATCTCGGTACTGGAGGTGGGCCATGAGAGGTCATTGAAATTCAACAAATATGTTTTAAATCCTCTATCTTTATAAAATATGTTTTTAATTACTGTAAAATATTAACGACATGATTTAAAAACATTAAGAAGTAACAAAACAAACCAGTTAAGTGCTATTCTACTGTCATCTTAACTTAATATGACAAGTGTCACCTTGTTGACCCCTTACATTAATGTCAGAACGTAGCTTCTAGTCCTGAATGTTGATCACAGTTGTGATTAAAGGTTTCGGTGGACCGGGGAGATTTTTCACATTTCAAACTGGGCCTCGGTATTCTGAAGTTTGGGAATGGCTGCTTTAGCCAACTTTACATAAACGCAGACGACACTGAGCTACGCCAACCCATGAAACCAGATGAGATCAGGAAGTTAGCCAGACCGCAAACATGTCTTAATAATATAAATGCCTGGATGCCTGATAATTTCCTTCTTGTTTTGTGAACTCAGATTAGACCAAGGCCATTTTCTTTGGACCTGAGTGTTTCTGGAATAAACTGGATGGTTGAACTTTGGCATCTTGTACTACTGTGAGAAACCACAGATATATTTTTGACCAGGAATTAGTTCACACATAAAACAACTAGAACTGGTTTCTTACACGTCTTAAGATTGCCAGAACAGGAAGCATCCTGAAAAATCCAGAAAAACTACTTCATGCATTTGTTTATTTGAAATTTGGACTACTGCAACTATTTATCAGGTAGAATGGCCTAAAATGATGCTGCTGTCCATCTAAAACACTGCAGCGAGAGTTCTGATGAGGATTAAACGAAGAACAGAATCAGGAGATCAAGTCCTCCATCAGGATCAGCAGGTCCCAAGTTAAGACCAGCACGCTCCAGAATGGAGTCGGGAGTTAAACTTTGGCTTCAGCTCCATAAAAGATCTCCACATGAGGCTTAAATGGAAAAAAGGAAAGGTGATGAAATATTTTGGTTAGTTTGATATTTTGGTGTGAGGACGGTTGAATTGCTGATGGGTTTGTTTATCTTCTGTCAGTGTCCATTGCTTCAGTCACCTTCACTAAAGTCTTTTAGGTCTGGCTGTTTCAGAATACTGAACACTCCATAAAGATTTTACCAACATGTAGCACAAAGTATGAGAACAACTGGACGATCTCTAGTATGAGGAAAGTCCCCGGATGGTAAGTTTATTTGTTTTTACCCTTTATAGGTGTTGCCACAGTGAATCATAGTGTTCCACGTATTGATTAGGGTTAGGTTTTGTGTTGGATGGCCTTCCTGACACAACCTTCCCAATTAATCTAGGGTTAGGACCAGCTGGGGCGGTGGGGGCAATGTGGGCTTCAGGGTCTCACTCAGGGACACTGGACAGTGACTGGACAGGGGATCAGTCTGGCGTCCCACCATCAACCCTCCATACTGCAACCCACAATGCCATACTCCTCTATATCATCAGCTGGTCACTGTGGTCATGTGATCAGCTTCTAGCACACTACTTACTAACAACAACCGCTGGACCTGTATACAGGAACCAGTATACAGGACCAGTATACAGTTCAGACTGTATTCTACTGTGTATGTAATTGTGTCTTTTTTTAACTTAACCAAGAACAAAAATCATTATAAAAAGTGAGAACAGAAGAATCATGACGTCCTTGAATATGAGACGAGGACTTGTTAATAATGAGATTTTCAGACCTAAATTCAAGTAAAACAGCTTTACTTTACTTGATTGCTGACCTTGTGCAGAATGACCCGGTGTTTGATATGTGCCTGGAGGACGTTCAGTATCAGAGGTTGACTGATATGATCCTCATTAGCACACAGAGCTGAATTCATCCTCTTCCTGTAATACCTCCCCGATGCGTCTTCCCTATTCATTCCCTGCTAATATATTGAAATACTATGCAACACACTTAAGTAACAGATGAGCACAATCACAGCCAGAGCGGATGATTGATTATTTGATGACACTTTGTGGAGGTTTTTAACTCATCCTCTCCAACCTGTGTGTGGGTATTGAACATGGAGCACTGTAATGGGTTCATGGGGCCACATGTGATGAATATTTAAACTGTAACTTACATGTAGCTGCACCAAGGGCACAGACTAAATTATTAGTTTAGCTTTGAAGGAGGAAGAGACCAAGAGTCCATAAACAAACCATTTCTCTTCTTCAGGCTGTTTTGAACAGCAGCACGGCTCTCCAAACAACACCAAGAATCCAAACAACACCAGGAATCCAAACAACACCAGGAATCCAAACAACACCAGGAATCCAAACAACACCAGGAATCCAAACAACACCAGGAATCCAAACAACACCAGGAATCAAACAACACAGGGTCTCCAAACAGCACCAGGGTCTCCAAACAGCACCAGGGTCTCCAAACAACACCAGGAATCCAAACAACACCAGGGTCTCCAAACAGCACCAGGGTCTCCAAACAACACCAGGGTCTCCAAACAGCACCAGGAATCCAAACAGCACCAGGGTCTCCAAACAGCACCAGGGTCTCCAAACAGCACCAGGGTCTCCAAACAGCACCAGGAATCCAAACAACACCAGGGTCTCCAAACAGCACCACTGTCTCCAAACAGCACCAGGGTCTCCAAACAGCACCAGGAATCCAAACAGCACCAGGAATCCAAACAACACCAGGAATCCAAACAACACCAGGGTCTTCAAACCTGTTTTATCCTGCCTGATCCATTTCTTTCTCTCTGTGATATTCTCATGTTCACCTGTTTGTTTGATTCACCCTTCTGTTTTGCATTTTTGGATTACCTCCTTGATCCAGCATTTTATGTTATATAAAGGACTTTATTTTGTACTCCTGCCTTCCTGGGCCTGGGTCCTCTCCACACTTTCTTCAAAACATCATGTGTATAGGAAATGTTGCCATCAAAATGCTCTTTTATTCAAAATGGGCATTAGAAGGCCCAGAAGCCAGCTTGAACATACCTGTGTTCATCTCCAAGACACCACAGACATCAGTGCAACTGTCAGTCAAAAAAAAAAAAAACACATTTGTGGCATCATATACTGTAGCTTTGCATGTTGGACATAAAAAATCAATTCTCCATGCAACTGATATAGATGAGAACTCTTGGTATGAAGACAAAAACTGTTGTTCTAAACCAGGATGTACGTAAGTTTGTCTGCTGTCAATCTGGATATTTTAGCATGGAGGTCAATGGAGACTGACTCACTGTTGGAGCCAAACCCTAGTGGTCTGCAAATAGTTCTCCTTGGCACTGTGTCGTCTAGAACCTTCCCAGTACCTGTTTCATCTCGTTTGCACCTGATATGAGGGCGTGTTTCTGAAAACACCTGATAAATGTGTAGTCTTGTTGCCCTGTGGCAGATGAGTTCACGTTTGCTGCTCCAGTGAGCATCTGCAGCTTTTATAGAACAACAAGTGCAAAAGTACTTGATATTTACTTTCCAAACTGACCACAGATCAAGGCCAGACATCGCTTCTTTTTAAAAGGTTGGGGCTCGATGGCGCACGCAGCGATCTGGAGGCCCTCTAATCGAATGCCACGGCAGTAAATGGCGAATAATGGAAGAATGAGGTCTTTGGGATTACGACAGCCAATCAGGAGTCGGAGTCCGGAGTCCTCCGGCTGCCCTGACCTCCTGCCTTCCCAGAAAGAGGCTCAGTGTTCTGGCCAATATCGGACTAATCCTCCCTCCATCTCGCTGCTGC